>QRFJ01002980.1:0-95463 GCA_006176705.1 Cocos nucifera | reverse complement strand
GCTCTTCCATGTCCTTGATCATTGTCAGACAGTGATCTTGGACTGACTGCCCATCACGCATCTTAGCCTTAAAAAGTCATTTCGTGACTTGATATTTGGCTGCGCGACTCTGTTCACCAAACATCTCCTGCAGGTGAGCCAACATTTGGCGAGCAGTCCCGATATCTTCATGTTGGCGCTGGAGCTCATCAGACATCGAGCCCAACATGTAGTATCTGGCCTTATTGTCTTCGTCAATCCATTTTTCCAGAGACGCTCTCTGTTCAGTGGATGGACGAGCTGGTAAGGTGGGAGGGTCCTGGTCCAAAACATGTGTTAACTTCTCTGAACCCAAAATAATTTTGTAGTTCCTGAGCCAATCTTTATAATTGGGTCCAGTCAGTCTATGTGTGTCTAGGATACGTGCCAGTGGGTTGGACGCAGACATTTTCCTGTAGAGAGTCAAAGATTCTAGTTAGATACTGTAATTTTGACTTGACCAATTTGTTTAGGGATTTTATTTTTAAACAAATTAGCTCCCACTATTTTCTCGGATCCCTACACTCCCTCTGTAGAGATGCGAAAATCTCCGCGATTGATGATTTCTAGTGGGTGGTGCGGTCTCACCAACTGACTCATCACCTCACCTAACAGTTATTGGTGATGGGTTAGCCAATGAGTGAACAACTCTTGTTCAATGATTCTCTAATCATGGTGCACCCAAACTTGGTCTCTAATTCATGAATCTCACCGTATCCGGAATATTGATCCACTCCTTAGTTAAGTCAGACCCACCATTTGCATAGACTGGGTTCCTAATTGGGTCTCTCACCGTATCCGGAATATTGAGCCCAACTCATCCTCCAGCCCATAGCATCCAATGCCTAATAGACATGGTTGCGTCTTCCCGGTGCAACTGAGCCACTGTATCCAGCCGAGAACAATCAACCCCGGGAAGGGCCCGCACGTCTACAATGGTGGAAGACCTCGGACTTAATCTTTTCTTAGGGAGAATTGATTCAGGTCTCATTAAACTAGACTTGGCTTAGTCATAACAATTATGACTAACCTAGTGGCATGGGTCAGCTCGGATTATTGACCACCTCAGATCAGAACTGTGTCAACAGATATGGCCAGGTAAGTGAGACCGGTGGAAGGAATATGCCGTTAACTCGCACAAGAACGCATTCAGGTCGAGTAGCTTCCAATTAAAAACCAGTCGGTCGTCTGTGCCAAACTTACCTTAGACACCAAATTGTTGAGTCAGAACCAATTGGGTTAGCCTACAATCCAGACTCTAACCTCTGAGCCTAATTAGGTCTTGCTTGATCGTGACTCGATCTTGACCCAGACTTAATCCTATTAGGCTGGTCAATTTAAGCATTGTTGATCCCATCTAACCAACTCTTGATTCGGTTTGATCAACCGCTTAGACCTAATTGAGCTACCCAAGCCCGAACCCAGTATTATGAATATGTCTTAGATCTGAAATTCTCAATTTTAGACCTAATTAATATTCCATAAACTTAATTCTTAATTAAGTTGGGTTCATAAACAAAATATGCACAATAAATCCTAGGGTTTCAGGATCTAGGGTTTTGCAGAAAGTAAGTTTTGGGTTTCTGATTAAGGACGAACACGCAGCACCCCTACACGTCATAAGAACACCCCATCGAATGGGAAGAGAGGGCCTTTAAACCCTTCTTCGTTCTTATGACCGGACGGCCAAGAGGAACGCCTTAATCAGGAACATGTAAATCTACAAAACAGTTATAGATCTATATCATATATCTCATATACAAATTTAGATCTAATCAAGGCATATTTTGCATACATCTCATGTATCAAATCATGCATGTTTTCAGATCTAAATTATCACATAATAATCTAAAAAATTAGATTTAAATTGATCTAATCAAAATAAATTCTAATCTAGACAATTATGTAGAACTATTCTACAACTAGTCTAGTCATGCATCTATCATATCTCATATGATATTTAAAATTAAATAATTTTTATTTGCTGTTTATCAGATGTTATTATAACACTTATAATATCAGAAAATAGTAAATAAGAAGATCTAAAATATGATTTAATCAGATTAAATCAAAGACATGCAAAACTATTCTATAGAACTATTCTATTCTAGAACTAGTCATGCATATCTTCATGTTCTTAGATCCAAATCATTTAATTTTAATTTTTTCTGATTTCAGATCTGATCACATCTCATGTGACATCTGAAATCACTTTATTTTCTAATTAAAATAAAATTAAAATCAGATCTAAACAATTTAGAACCATGGCTCTGATACCAGTTGAAGGGAAATCCTGATTTCCCGGTCCAGGTTCGTCCAGATCTGATTAGATCAAGAGATATATTTCAAAAATTTTCTCTTGATCTCAATCAGATCTTGATATGTTTCAGATCTGATTCTTATTATTTTAATAAATAAAATAAAATAAGATAAATTAAATCAAATTTAATTTACCTGATTTGGGTAATCCTATTACCCTGTAGATGATCCTGATTGCAGCGGAAGGTTCTGGATCTTAGCCACGCAAGCGCCTGGCCTCTACCGGTATCCACTCGGGTTGGATCTGGAGATCCTCTTCTTCTCTATCACACCTCCAAAAATCAGATCTGGATCTGATCTGGAGGATCTTCAAAACTCTTTTGAAGATCTGCAGTCGTCCTTTTGCAGCAGCGCAGCCTTCTTGCTTTTGATCGCCTTTCCTTGATCTGAATCGCACCAAACTAAGTCCAAAACACCTTTTGGACGTGGAGAGCAAGAGGAGAAGAGACTATGGCATGGAGAAGGAGGGGAGAGGCAGCCTTGGGGCGTATCTAATAGCATTCACTTTCACTTAGGAATTAGGGTTGGGCGCAGGGTCTTATTTATAGACCTCTTGTGATCCAACTCCTCTTCCTCTCAACCAATCACAACCCTTTGTGAAATCAGATCTAAATCTGATTGGTTGGAATAGAGACCCCTGGATTCCTCCTTAGAGGGCGCCTAAGACCAGTCAAACTGGATTCTTAGTAGAACTCTGATTGGAATCCAAAAGGGAGGTGGAGTCCTTGTCCAACAAGGACTCCTAGGCGCCTCCTACTTGGGCTCACGCCACCCTTGGCGTGCGCCCTTCTCCTTGCCAGGTTCTGGCAGGGGGACAAGCCCCCACCAGCTCTCCAATAGGTGCATGACATGTGGTCAAAAGTCAAAGGGTCAATGGTCAACGTTTGACCAGTCAAAGGTAGACTTTTGACCAAAGTCAAAGAACAAGAAATGGCAGGTGACCAAAAATGGCAGGTAATGTCTTACAAATAAGACAACCTATTCTGACTTGGACAACCTCCAGTCAGACCATATGAAGGCCTCTGATTGAGCACAAACTCCTTTGGCTCAGTCAGGACAACTTATTTATGATAGTAAAAGAAGAACGTTAGGTTCAATCGAGTGCTAGCACGATTTCCTTGAACCTAATTGAATCTCATTCAGATCAATTGAACTAGATCAGTTCAATTGATGATCACCAGATTCAAACCCTTGTTTGTGTGACCCAGTTAGGTTCAGTTCTGTATGGTAATGGGATATGTCATGATCTCTATCATAGACATCATCGAAACTCCTTTCGATGGATCAGAACTCTTCTGATTCGAACAGCTAGAATGATCGATCATCTAAATCATTCTAATTGCTCCCAAAATCCACCAGTGACACCTAGCAGTATATGGTGGCAACCCATCAGAGCTGAATGCGAACCTCTTGGTGCAGCTACCTGTGTGATTAAGTTCTTCTATCTTGAGCCCCGATCAGATTAGGGTTAAGGTGAACTCGTCAAACCCTAGTCTCTGTCATATGATGTAATCATTCGATTCGAGTCCAATGTGAAAATCTAAATAGAAACTCTTTCTATTATTTCACTCTACCATGGCCATGGATTTCTGGACTTGATTCTCATGATCATCATAGGGCTACTCCTCTACCACCGAGGTAGATAGATCCCATCTTGATGCAATCCAGTTCCTACAATGAACATGCTATAGCCAACATACACCTCAGGGTTCCATATGGCTAGGAGACCGAGTAATGGTGTAGTCAAACTATAACACCCTCAAGGTGAACTGCCGATGCATCTCAGGTCAAAGAACCAGACACACTACTGCAGCATCGAGTCAGTCATTGACGAGAAGGTAGACTTCCTAATGACTACTCGAGGTGGTCACGCTCAGTGCCCTCGTTCTCTAACGAGTACCTGTACTCTCGCTCCGGTGTCTCCACACCGTAGACTCAAGACTCATCTACTAAAGAGAAGCGATCGTACACCAACCTTCCGGATCAATCACCATCCTCGTGATGATCCTATGGTCGGGAGCTGTTTATGAGTTAATAATGATTATTCATGTCTTAAATTTTCAACTCTTGAAAATATGAATTATCATTACCATTAACTCAAAGGATGTATCACAGACACTAAATACACAGGTGTGATAGAAAATAACCCATTTTATAAATTATAGTCAAAATTACAATTTTGCCCCTAGAAGTGTATTACAAGTGTCAGCCAATTCTAGCTTCTAGGGCACATATATCTAACAGTTGTCGATGCCGAACCTCCTCCCTTCCTCTCTCTCCTCTCTCTCTTTCTTCTTCTTCTTCCTCTCTGAAACGAGCTCCTTCCTTCTCTCTTTCTTTCTTATTTTGGTTCCAAATCGGATCCGTTCAGGATTCATTAGGGTCCAGATCTGGTACTTCAAGTACGAACCCATCAGGTATTCAAATTCGGATCCTGTACCAGTAATTAAAATCAGATCTGGATCCAAATATTCAGATTTCGATCCAAACCCGATCCATTGACAGGTCTAGTTCAGTGATTAATAAATAATACTATGAAATTAAAATAAAAATTATACCTATGGCTATAGAAAGGGGGTCGCACCAAAAGCTCCGAGGATCGCTGGCGACAGTGCTAGAGGAAGACAATGGTGCTAGAGGTAACCTACGAAATAAGAGCAAGATAGTGAGATAGAGAGAGAAGAGAGAAAAGAAAGAAAGAAAAGAGAGAGGGGAGAGAGAAGGAGGGGGGCTCGGAGGGGTACTATGATGGCGAGGCCAAGGGAGGGGGTGGGTGGTCAAGATGGGAGGGCAGGGGTGGTGGCGATCGGGGATGGGGAGGGCAGGGGCGGGGGTCGGGGATGGGGAGGGTAGGGAGTGGGTGGCGGCGACTGGGGATGGGAAGGGTAGGGGCAGCGGCTGGGGATGGGAAGGGGCGACAACGGTTGGGGATGGGGAGGGCAGTGGCGGTGGCGGCCAGGGATGGGTATGGGGAGGGCAATGGGTGGGCGGGCGGGATGGAAAGGGCATGGGCGGGTGGGTGGGTGGCGGCGGTCGGGGATGGGAAGGGCAAGGGGCAGCGGCTAGGGAGGGTAGGGGGTGGGCGGCCAGGGTTGGGGAGGGCAGGGGCGGTGGCGGCCGAGGATGGGGAGGGCATGGGGCAGCGACGACCGGAGATGGGAAGGACGGTGCAAGGGGTGGGACGGGCGGGGGATTGGATGGGCGGGGAGTGGGCGAAGACTATTATGGAGGGGCCAGCGTAGGGGGGGTGAAGACCGCCAAGAGGCGGGGCCAGTCGAGGGAAAGGAGGGGCGACACCGATCGGGGGGAAGGACTTGGGTGGAGTCTCATCGACGACGGAGAGGAGGGAAGAGAGAGAGAGAGCATGGGAGGAAAGAAAAATTTAGGAGTTTTTGACCTAACCTATGGTAGTGATTTTCAAACCACTGTCATAGATCTATGGCAACGATTACTGAAAACCACTGCAATAGATTTACGACAGCAGTTTTCAGTAATCATTATCATAGGTTAGAAATAATTTTTTTTATTTTTTTTAAATATTATATAATTTTAAAATTTAATGCCCATCTTCATCATTCATTTAAATAATTATCATTAGAGTATCATCACAAAAGATTGCCTCGATCTAATGGCCCTAGCTTCATCGATCAGAAAAATTTAATTTTGATGATCACGAATGACGATGTGATGATCTAATAGATGAAAATCTTTGATCGATCCAAAAATCTGTAATGATAATCTCTGTGACATTTGTAGCATACTATCAAATTTTTTTTTCAATCGAATATTGTTATCATGGTTAATTTAGTATGGAATAATTTTGGCTGTTAAATTAGAAACAAGCAATCAAAGGGCTAAACGACGTTCGATTATGAGATAATTTTTTAGTTAAATGATCTTTACTATAATTTTAATTATTTTATATGATGATGATAGTAAAATTTAAATCATTTTCGTATGAACTATTCATGTTAAGTAGATATTGCAAAAGCACGAGCATAATAACCAATGAAGTTTAAGAATGATTATCAGGTGATGTATAATTTTAGATCATTCTTAGTCTCACGAGTTGAATTTTATAATCACCACCGTAAAAAATGATTAATGTAGTAGCCAAGATCATTTATAACAAAATTATCTCATAATCGGACACCATATATTTCTTTGATCACTCGTTTATCATTTAACAGTCAAAATTAATCTATACTAAATTGATCAAGATAACGATATCCGATTGAAGTAAAATTTTGATAGTGCGCTATAAACATAATCGAGATTATCGTTGCAAATTTTTAGATCCATCAAAAATCTCCATCTATAAGATCATCGCATTGTCATTCGTGATCATCGAAATCAAATTTTTTTTATCAATGAAGCTAGGGCCATCGGATCGAGGTGATCTTTTGCGATGATATTCTAATGATAATTATTTAGATAATAAATGATGAAGATGGGCATTAAATTTTAAAATTATATAATATTTAGAAAAAATATATGACAATGGTTATAAATAACCGCCGCCACTTATAGCAGCGGTTACAAGAAACTACTGCTATAGGTTCGACCTACGGCAGCGATTTTCCTAACCACTGCTATAGATCGGACCTATGGCAGCGGTTACAAAGAATCGTTGCCATAGATCGGCCTATGGCAGCGGTTTTTTATAACCACTACTATAGATTGGTCATATAGCAACGGTTCCTTTTAACCGCTGTCGTAGATTCTATTACAGTGGTTTCGAAAATCGCTGCCATAGTATGCACTATCGTAGGCTCTTTTTATAGTAGTGTGCCAGATCTCATAATCCAAATGGATAGTTATTATAAGCATTATCCGAATGAATTTAAGCATTGCCATAGGAAAGAACATCTCGTCATAGTCAATATCATAACGTTCACGATGTCCTTTGGCAACTAGACGAGCTTTATAAGTCTCTACCTTTCCATCTGCATCTCTTTTTCTTTTGAAGATCCACTTACATCTAATCAATTTAATTCCTTCGAGTGGGTCAACCAATGTCCACACATCATTGACCTTCATGGACTCTATTTCGAATTTCATGGTCTCAAGCCATTTCTCAAAATCGGATCTCTATATAGCATCCATATAGGTGATCGGATCCTCGTCATTCTCATCGAATTTGATAGGATCACCATCCAGAACCAAGAAACCATAGTATCTATCTGACTGATACGGTGTTCTATCGGATTGTCTTAATGGTGCAAGTTCATTAGGCTCCGTATCTGATTTAATCAAATCCAACTTAGGTTCAACTACAGGTGTCGGTATTTCTACCTGTTGAACTTTATCAAGTTCAATCTTAGAGGCAACAGTTCCTTCACCAAGAAACTCTTTTTTTAAAATGATTGTCTTAAGGCTGAAGAACATTTTTTATTCTTCAGCATGGTAGAAATAGTAACCTTTACTTTCTTTGGGATATCCTATATACACACACTTATTAGACCGGGGTCCAAGCTTATCTGTATGCAAACGTTTGACATAGGTCGGACATTCCAAACCCGTAGGTGAGAGAGTGTAGGCCTACGTTCAGTCCATATCTCATATGGAGTTTTTGCGATAGATTTACTCGGTATATTATTCAATATATAATATGCAGTCTTAAGAGCATAATCCCAAAATGAAACAGGCAGACTCGCAAATCCCATCATGGATCGAACCATGTATAACAAGGTTCGATTTCTCCTTTTCGATACACCATTATGCTGTGATGTTCCTGGACGAGTCTATTGTGAGAGAATTATATTCTCTTTTAGATATGTTAAGAACTCACTGGATAGATATTCACCTCCTCGATCTGATTGAAGAGTTTTAATAGTCTTTCTAGTTTATTTTTCTACTTTATCTTACAATCTTTTGAATATTTTAAATAAATTTGACTTATATTTCATAAGATAGATATGTCCATACCTGGATAGATCATCTATGAAAATAATGAAGTAGAAATATCCATCTCTGGCATCTGTGCTCATTGGTCCATATACATCGATATGTACAAGACCTAAGAGCTTAGTGGCTCTCTCATCTTTTTTAGAAAAAGATGACTTAGTTATTTTTTCAAGAAGATAGGACTCACATGTTGAAAGTGATTCACAATCACTGACTTCAAGAATTTCCTCTTGTGTCAACCTGTTTATCCTGTTCTTATTAATGTGACCTAGTCTACAGTGCCATAGGTAGGTATCAGAGATATTATCTAATCTAGGATATTTTTCAGAAGTCTACATTACACTCATAGACTATGATAAAATATAAATACCATTTTTTTTATTGTTCTTACATTATTGTAACATCATTCATAATGATATCACAATAATCTTTCTTTATAGATAAACGATAACCATTTTGGATAGAAGACTAATAGAGATTATATTCATTAGAAAAGAAGGATAATAATGATATTTATTTAAAAAAATAATATTTATATTAAGAATAAGTTAAACTATTTTCATAGCTAGAACTGAAATAGATCTTCCATCTCCAATATTAAGAAATCGTTCATTACTTTCAAATTTTCTACTAATTTAAAGTTCTTGCAACGTATTACAAATATGAATTGGACTTTCGGTATCCAATACCCAAATAGAAGTATCACAAATGGAGAAATTATAAGATGTTATCATATAACATCCTTGATTAGTAACTACTTGCTCATCTCTCTTATTCAGCCTATTAGGGTCATGGGAATCAAGATACTGAAGACAGTTCCTCTTCTAATGCCTATTCTTCTTATAGTGGAAGCTTTCTACCTGATCTAGGTTATTTTTGGATCTTACGTTTAAATTGGATATAGAGGCCCCAGCATGAACCACTTCGTGCTATTGAACAATATTCAAGTTTCGATACTTATTATCGAAATTGGATCTCATAAGTTTATCACTGTTTAACAGTGAATGGAGCAGCTATGGTTTGGATTTAACTGCATAAAGAAGAACTAAAAATCTAATTAGTAATTGATTCATTAAATCTAAATATTTAAACTTTAATCAAAAGATTCTTCCACTATTTTACTCGAACTGATAGCCTCTAGCTCCAATTTGAGGAATTATCTTAATTTTTTAGTAGATACTAGAATCCACATAGACTACACATAAGTCCAACTATGGTTGGTCAACCCATGTACATCTAAGGATATGTTCATAATAAATTATTTTTTTAAATAATTTTTAGTAATTTAATTTTGCTTCAAGTATCTTTTCAATAGGCTAGAGCCTCCACTGAAAGTTTCGGTTAGGTCCAACCATTAACATGATCATACTTGATCCATCTAACTAATGAATGATTAAGCCCAACTATGGTTGATCAACCTAATCATCATTTAGAGAGACGCATGTTGAAAAATGTATCCTAAAGCCAATCATCTAAGTAGTAGATGATTGGAATTACTATATGAATTATCTAATAATAATAGTTATTTGGCTGGTTCGTCATCAAAGTTCTATCTTGCTTAAATGAACTCCTAAATTATAATGAAGTCCTTAGAACCATAATCAATCGATAAAGAAGGATTTATCGGATGGTTCTTAAATTATTTACGATCAAATGATAAGTTATTAACAAGGATGAAAACTTATCGAGTGTAGATCGCTGTATGCCATATGCGTTGGTTGTCCTCATAACCAAGTCATGTGGAGATACTAGTATGGCATCCAAGTGGGATGTAGGAGTAAATCTACACTGAATGTGACTAATGTAGCACTGTACTATCAAGAGTAGCTAGCTAAGGCCAATGGGTATAAGTGTCCCTCCGACCAGAGATCACCACGATGACTTGCAAGCAACTCACTATACTTTGGTGTCGGACTGCCTATATTTCTAATATAGGTTCGAAAGATTTTTGAGTATAGTCAAGTACTTGTAAAGTCGGTGTGTGAGTTAAGATAGGATTGATCACTCCTGATTAACTTTAGAAAGAGAATGACTCGCTGTGTTTTAATTTAGCAAAACCTAGGCCTGAGTAATCCTCGTGAGGTGTCACAAAATTTGTAAAATTTTGAGACACAATAGCGATGACTTGTATGAGTACTGACAGCATACTCGAAGTTATCTTGAGCATTATTAATCAATGGGATGAATTATATGGTAACCATGGGCCAGGATGCTAAGAATATTGCTTTGCATACATTCGACCTATTCAAACATCGGAAACCATTGCTAGATGGTAACTTCGATTGATACAAAAATTGATTTCTGTGCTACCGACTTATATTCGAACCTATGGGGTCATACACATTAAAGCTTATAATCTGATCAGATGGTTAATTGATGATTGAAAATCATTTCAAGGTCAAACATTCAATGTGATTGATGTTTGACCTAATGCAAGTATTGCAGGAGGATTGATTAGCAATTGGATTGCTAATTGGCTCAATTTGATTGAGCAATTAGACTAAGATCAAGTCTAATTGAATTAGATTCAATTAGAATTAGTTTAAATTTAATTATATTAAGTCTAGTTGATTTATTAGATAAGCCAATTGTAAGAAAGAATAATTCTTTGTTTGACTAAGACTTGGGTGCACCTGATTGACTTAGGATTTAAATCAGATTTAAATTTTAATTTAATTAATTTAATTAAATTTTTAGTTATATTAGGATTATCCTTAATTAGATTATATTTAATCTAATTTAAATAAAATTTAAATTAGATTTAAAATAATTTTGATCTAATCAAATAAGAGGAGTCCCAGTTGGACTAGGACTCTCTCTCTTTCTCTTGCGCCTAAGAAAGCCCACGCCCATATATATTTTTTTAAGGTTTACGTTAATATTCCCATGCCAATGAGAGGTCTCCATGCCACACCTATCAGATTATTTAGAATATATTTTGACTTGGTCAAAACTAGAAGAAAGTTGGAAATTATTTTCTACTTGGAAGAGTCTTCTTTGATCCAAACTCCTTCCTTCCTTGTGCGCCAACTCTACCCACGCTTCTTTATCTTATTCGGCCCTTTCTTCCTTACTTTTATGTATGAGAATCAGTGGTTACACAAAATAATAGAAGTTCCTCCTTTAACTAGGTTTTGACCTAGTCTTGCAATAATAAGGGGCACCTCCTTTGAGATGGTAAGAGGACGTGATAAATTCTTAAAAAAATAGAGAAGAAGGAGGAGAAGGCATGAAGAATTTATGGTGCCAAGATTCTTGGAGAAGAGCCCTTAATTATGACATCAAAGATTGATGTCTTGAAGAGACAAGGTAAGAGAAGATTATCTTCTCTTATATTTCTCTCTTCCTATTTTATTTATGATTTTTATATGATAAAAATCTATAAGAGAGAAAAAATTTAGGTGTGGGGATGAGTGCTCCAAGTTGTTGGGGCATGGTGTTAATTTTTTGGACATGATCTGATCATGTCCTGATGAGAGAAGGAGAAGAGAAGAAAGGTCTTTTCTTAGGGTTTCTTGGAGAACCTTTCCTCTCCAATTTTTTATGAGATTTTAATATGAATAAAATTAAAAATCTTAGATCTAAAAATTTAGAAAAAATCTTAGAGGAGAAGGTCTCCTCTTGTCCTAGCATAGAGATGCTTTCAAGACATCAACCGTTGATGTCCTAAAGGAGAAGATTTGTCTTCTCTTAGGATTTATTTTTTCTTGATTTTATTTTCTAATTTAAGGAAGATCCAAGAGTTGGATTTCTTTCTCATTCTTCCTCATGTTCTTCATTTCTTGGAGTATCCAAGAGATCCAAAAAATATATATTTCATTAACCATCAGGAGGGATCCATGAGAAGCTAGCACTTCAAACGAATCTTCGTTCGACGAACCTTCGATCTGTGTTGTAGGTTCGTATGGATTATCTGTAGAGATTGGATACTTGTGCAGCTCCAAAGACAATAATAGATTCAACCATGGAGCTCTCGACCCATGCAAAGGTAAGAGATCTGATCTTTTGGTGACCTAGATGCGATCTAGGGTTAGAGCTAGAATTATTCTAGATCTAGGTATTGATATGATCAATACCACTTATGATTAATTTAATTTTAAATTTATATTTGCATCATAACATATTATAGATCCTTGATGTAGGGTTTTATAATTTAATTACATGCATATTGTAGATTATATGTTTAATTTATGTCTTCCGCTGCTCTATATTTCAAAAAAAAATTAAAATCTATGTATGAAATGCTGCATATTTTTCAACAGTGGTATCAGAGTATCTAAATTCTTTTATAACATGATTATATTTGCATTAGATTAAATTTAAAAATTAAAATTAATTAAAGATCGCACATACTGTCATAAGGTTGTCCTATTATAAGGTTAACCCCTTACAATGAAAAGGTTGTCGTAGTATGTGCTGATCCGAGAAACCTAAGTCATAAATATATTAGATGAGATCTAAAGTAATTTATGATTTATTTTTAAATTTTAAATTTAATTTTAAATGGTTTATGATCTGATCCATATGATGTATTTTATGTTTAGATCTAGATTCTCTTATTATATATGTTGATATGTAATTTTTATTTTGAATCTAGAATGTATATGTATGACATATTTATTTTATAAAATTTAAATTAAGAACTTACTTTTTGCAAAATTCTAGATTCGAAATCCTAGGACATGATCTAAATAATGAAATAAATCAGATCTAAAATCATGTATTGAATATGATTCAATATAAATTATTTATAATTTAAAAATATTTTAAATAATAAAATTAAAAACTAGTTCTGAGGTTTCTTAAACCTAAACTTTGAACTTAATTAAGAATTAAGTGATTGTTGATGATCTCGGTTTATGATTTAAAGATCCTAAGATAATTTCATAAAACTTGGGTTAAAGGTTAAATGGGTTAGTTTTGATCAGGTTATTAACTGGGTTAGACCTAGGGTTAGATTAAATATGGACTTAGTTAAAAAATTGATCAAACCTAATTAATAGTTAATTAAGATTAGGTTATTTCTTTTTTATAGATCAATTCAATAGTTGTAGTTGATCAAAATTCATATATCTAACAAATGAACCTGATGATGGCTCAGTGCTCGAGTCCGAGTCTTTAAGCAGACCAAATCAAAACTGGCAAATCAATTGGTGTCTAAGGTAAGTCTGACATTCTAGATTGATGGTTTTTAATTGGCAACTCACTTACCTGACCATTTCTGATGGCGTCGAAGGCAAGCCTTGGCAGACCTTCCCACCAATCTCATTTACCTGGCCAATGTGGTTAATCAGATTTCGATTAGGTTGCTTATTAATTCAAACTAACCCATATCACATAGAAAATCAGTAGGACTGATTTCATTCGGTGAGATTGATATAGGTATCCATGGACCAAAATTGATCCTAATCCTCATTAGTGACTTATGAAATCAGTGGGAGGACTTGACTTGATGAAGTCAGTGAGAGCAAATTGGTCCATGTCCTTTCTATCCTTAAATCACTAATAATTTAAATCCTTTAAACTTATTAGATCCTTAAAATGATGAAGTTATGGAGATAATCGAGTCATAGCCTTCCATTAAGGTGTTTGATAATGAGTCCATTAACTCGATAATCATTAAAGGCTCAAAGATCTGGTGCTTGTTGACTAATAAAATTATCATTCATTATATGATGATTTGGATGTGTCTCTCCAATGGTGGTTAGGTTGGCCAACCAAAGTTGGGCCTAATCGTTCGTTGGTTAGATGCACCAAATATAGTCATGTTAATGGTTGGACCTAATTGGATCCTTACAGTGGAGGCTAAAGCCTACTGATTAGGTTTATGGGGCAAAATTAAATTACTAAAAATTATTTAGAGAAATAATTGATTATGAACCTACCCTTAGATGTACATGGATTGGCCAACCAAAGTTGGGCTCGTGTGCAGTCTATGTGGATTCTAGTACCTATTAGGGAGTTAAAGTAATTTTTCAAATTGGAGGTAGAGGCTATCAATTCAAATAAAATAGTGGAAGAATCTTTAGACTAAAGTCCAAATCTTTAGGCTTAATATAATTCATATATTTAGGTCAATATTCTCTTTTCTCAAATTAAGGCTAAACCCTAATTGCTCCTATCACTGTTAAACAGTGATGACTTATGGGACTCAACTTTGATAATTAGTATCGAAAGTTAAATTTGGTTCAGTAGTGCAAATGGATTTGTACTGAGGTTTCTAAGCCCAGTCAAAACAATTAGTCTAAGATTAACCCAAATCAGGCATAGTGCTTTTAATGTTAGAAGCAGAGTCATAGGAAGAAGAATTATCTTGCTTCACTTGACCATAATAGGTTGAACAAGAGAAAAGAGCAAAAGTTGCTCATTAAAGATGTTATTTGATAACACCTTAAAATTTTTCTGTAAATAATTCGACTACATGGGTATTAGATGCCGATAGTCTTATGCAATTTATTGCAAAGACTATAAGTAAGTGGGATATTTGAAAATGGTGAGAAATACCTGAACATTGGGGATGGAAGTCTTGTTTCAATCCTAGCTTTAGAATTTGTCAAGCTTATTTTTAATAAATATCATTTTGAGTGATTGTCACTATTATCCATCGTTTATGATAAATATGATCTCGATGGTCTTTTAGTCAGAGATGGTTATCATTTATCAATCAAGAAGATTATTATGATATTATTATGAATAATATTATAGTAATACATGGATAATAAAAAAATTATATTTAATATTTATACAACTTATTAAGTATAATGTACACACCCAAGTTAGATTATGTCATGGATATCTATCTTTGGCATTATAAGCTTAGTCATCTTGGCAAGAATAGGATAAACGGGTTAGTTTGAGAGGAAAATCTCAACATTAATAATTGTGAATCATTGATAGCCTGTGAATTTTGTCTTCTTGAAAAAATGGTAAAGTCACCTTTTACTGAAAAAGATGAAGGAGCCGATAAAATTCTAAGTCTCATACATAGTGATGTATGTGGACTTATGAACTTAAGTATCAAAGGAAGATACTAATATTTCATTACAAACGACCTATCTAAGCATGGGTGCATTTGGCCTGAATTATTTAAAATATTCAAATAATTCAATAATAAAATAAAAAAATAAAATAAAAAGATATTAGAACTCTTCGATCGTATCGAAGAGGTGAATACTTATTCAGTAAATTTTTGACATATCTAGGAGAGAATTGAATTCTCTCTCAAGTGAATTTCTTTTTGGAACATAGTGTATCTGAAAGAAAAATTAAACTTTGTTAGACATGGTTTAATCCACTATAGGATTCACTTGTCTGTTTGTTTCAAGATTGTGCTCTTATGGCTACTAGTTTTACTCTGAAAAAGGTTCTGAGTAAATCTGTCGCATAGATTTCATATGGGATATGGATCAGGCGTAAATCTAGACTCTCTCACTTTCGGCTTTGGAGTTGATCAGCCTATGTCATATATTTGCACACAGATAAACTTGGATCCTGGTGCAATAAGTATTTAAGGGTTATTAATTCTACTATGCTAAAGAACATAAGATGTTCATCAGTAGTAAGGCATTCCTTTTGAAAAAGAGTTTCTTAGAGAAGGAACTGATGTCTATCAAGTTGAACTTAAAAAAATTTAACTGATAGAAAAGAACCGACGTAATCTAGTAAACCTATAGAACTAAATTTGATCATATCAAATCTGGAGCCCATTAAAGTATCACCTTTAAGGAGATCCGATAGAGTACCACATCAGGTGGACAAATACTTCAGTATCTAGATCCAAGATGGCAATCCTGTTGAGCTCGATTAGAACAATAAGGATCCGATCACCTATAGGGATAAATGCAGTAATCTGGAGCCATATGATCCAAATTGAAGTCCATGGAAATCAATAGTGTATGGACATTAATTGATTCACCTGAAGGGATAAAATCCATTAGGTGTGAATAGATTTTCAAAACGATCAAAGTAGCACAGATGGGAAGGTAAAGACCTTAAAGCCCATTTAGCTATTATCTCAAAATTAGAACATACATTTTGAACGTATGCTTTTGTTATGAACAAAGACAAATTCTGTATTTATAATTGGACAAATGTAGTGTTATTCTTTATGTTGTCTATGGATGAAATTCTCTTAATCGAAAATGACATCCTAGCATTGCAAAGAATAAAGGTTTAGCTATCATCTTATTTCTCCATGTACATGATCAGACATGGTATGCTCACTAGAGGTAGTGAGCAGATACCAATCTGATCCAAGTGAGAGCCACTGAAAGATTGTATAGACAATCCTTAAGTATTTGAAAAATACTAAGATCCAGTGACTCAAATATAAAAGTACTGACTTAAAACATGTGGATGTTTTAATTTCAATCAGAACAAGATGACAGCTAGAGAATGTCGGCTCATACCCTAATTGTAGGAGCAATCTACTGAAAAGGTTCCAAGCAGGATACTTTAGCATATTCAGTTAGTGATGTAGAGACATCGTAGCATATGATGCTGCCATGTAAGCTATATAATTGCTTTGGTTTATTAGCAGGTTAGGAGTGGCACCCTCCATCGATGGTTCAGTCCTATTGTAGCACTAGAGTCATAGCTCAGACTAAAGAACTGAAGAACCAGCATATTCTGCATTACTATCATCTTTGATTTTTTATCAAGAAGATGTCGATCTTTAGAAGATCGATGGAACAGGAGAACTTGACCGAACTAAGGAGTTCTACGAACTCAAGTAGAAGATAGGATATTTAATATTATTCTGATTGGCTTTAGTCCAAGTGAGAGTTGTTGAAAAATATGTCCTAAAGCCAATCATCTAAGTAGTAGATGATTGAAATAAGTATATGAATTATCTAATAATAACAGTTATTTGGCTGGTTCATCATAAAAGTTCTATCTTTCTTAAATGAACTCTTAAATTATGACAAAATTCTTAGAACCATAATCAATCGATAAAGGAGGATTTATCGGATGGTTCTTAAATTGTTCACAACCAAATGATAAGTTATTAACAAGAACGATAACTTATCGAGTGTAGATCGTTGTATGCTATATGCGTTGGTTGTCCTCATAATCAAGTGGTGTGGAGATACTGGTGTGGTATTCAGATGAGATGTAGGAGTACATCTATACTGAATGTGATCAATGTAGCACTCTACTGTCAAGAGTAGCTAACTAAGGCCAATGGATATAAGTATCCCTCCGACCTGAGATCACTATGGTGACTTACAAGTAACTCACCATACTTTGGTGTCGGACTATTTGTATTTTTAATATAGGTTCGAAGATTTTTAGGAATAGTCAAGTACTTATAAAGTTGGTATGTGAGTCACGATGAGATTGACCACTCCTGATTAACTTCAGGAAGAGAATGACTCATTGTATTTTAATTTAGTAAAACCTAGGCCTAGGTAATCCTCATGAGGTGTCACGAAATTTGCAAAATTTTGAGATACAACAGCAATAACTTGTATGAGTGCTGACAGCATACTCGAAGTTGTCTTGAGCATTATTGATCAAAAGAATGAATTATACGATAATCATGGGCCAGGATTCTAAGAATGTTGCTTTGCATGCATTTGACCTATTCGGACGTTGAAAACTATTGCTAGATGGTAACTTCGATTGATATAAAAATTGGTTTCTATGCTATCGACTTAAGTTTGAACCTATGGGGTCATACACATTAGAGCTTGTAACTTGATTAAATGGTTAATCGACGATTGAGAATTGTTTCGAGGTCAAACATTCAATGCGATTGATGTTTGACCTAATGCAAGTATTACAGGAGGATTGATTAGCAATTGGATTATTAATTGGCTCAATTTGATTGAGCAATCAGGCTGAGATCAAGTTTAATTGAATTAGATTCAATTAGAATTGATTTAAATTTAATTATATTAAGTCTAGTTGGTTTATTGGATAAGCCAATTGTAATAAAGAACAATTCCTTATTTGACTAGGACTTGGGTGCACCTGATTGACTTAAGATTTAAATTAGATTTAAATCTTAATTTAATCTAATTTAATTAGGCTCTTAGTTAGATTAGGATCATTCTTAATTGGATTGCATTAAATTTAGTTTAAATAGGATTTAAATTAGGTTTAAAATAATTTTGACCTAGTCAAACAAGAGGAGTCCTAGTTGGATTGGGACTCTCTCTCTTTCCCTTGCACCTAAGAAAGCCCACACCCACATATATTTTTTTGAGGTTTATGTGAACATTCCCACACTAATGAGTGGTCCCCATGCCCCACCTATCAGATTATTTGGAATATATTTTGACTTGATCAAAACTAGAAGAAAGTTGGAAATTGTTTTCTACTTAGAAGAGTCTTCTTTGACCCAAACTCCTCCCTCCCTTGTGCGCCAACTCTACCCACGCCCCTCTATCTTATTCGGCCCTTTCTCCCTTACTTTTGTGCATGAGAATTAGTAGTTACACAAAATAATAAGTGGGAGGGGCGCTCAAGTGTTGGACGCCCCATAGAAGTTCCTCCTTTGACTAGGTTTTGACCTAGTCTTGCAATAATAAGGGGCACCTCCTTTAAGATGGTAAGAGGATGTGATAAATTCTAAAAAAATTATGAAAAATTAGAGAAGGAGGAGAAGGCATGGAGGATTTGTGGTGCCAAGATTCTTGGAGAAGAGCCCTCAATTATGACATCAAAGGTTGATGTCTTGAAGAGACAAGATAAGAGAAGATTATCTTCTCTTATATTTTTCTTTTATGTTTCTCTCTTCCTATTTTATTTATAATTTTTATATGACAAAAATCTAAGAGAGAGAGAGGATTTGGGTGTGGGGATGAGTCCTCCAAGTTGTTGGGGCATGGTGTTAATTTTTTGGACATGATCTGATCATGTCTTGATGAGAGAAGGAGAAGAGAAGAAAGGTCTTCTCTTAGGGTTTCTTGGAGAACCTTTTCTCTCTAATTTTTTGTGGGATTTTTGTATGAATAAAATCAAAAATCTTAGATCTAAAAACTTAGAAAAAATTCTAGAGAAGAAGGTCTCCTCTTATCCTAGCATAGAGATGTTTTCAGGACATCGACTGTTGATGTCCTGAAGGAGAAGATTTGTCTTCTCTTAGAATTTATTTTTTCTTGATTTTATTTTTTGAATTATGAGAGATCCAATGGTTGGATTTCTTTCTTATTCCTTCTCATGTTTTTCATCTCTTGGTGTGTCTAAGAGATCCAAAAAATATGTATTTGATTAACCAACAGGAGGGATCTACGAGAAGCTAGCACTTCGAGTGGATCTTCGTTTGATGAACCTCCGATCTGTGTTGTACGTTCGTGTGAATCATCTGTAGAGGTCGGATGCTTATGCAGCTCCCAAGGCAATAATGGATTCAACCATGGAGTTCTCGACCCATGCAAAGGTAAGAGATTTGATCTCTTGGTGACCTAGATGCGATCTAGGGTTAGATCTAGAATTATTCTTGATCTAGGTATTGATATGATCAATACCACTTATGATTAATTTAATTTTAGATTTATATTTACATCATAACATGTTATAGATTCTTGATGTAGGATTTTGTAATTTGATTATATGCATGTTGTAGATTAAATAGTTTAATCTATGTCTTCCGCTACTCTATATTTCGAAAAAATTTTAAAATCTATGCATGAAATCCTACATATTTTTTAACAACGTGGCCAAAAAATCATATTATGAATATAATTTTATTAGCGGATAAGCACCATGCCTATCGGCCTCCAATGATTACCCAACTAATGGACCCATTATCATCCACTTAATGGGAGGCTATGATCTAGTTATCACCGTAATTATTTTATTTTAAAGATCTAATAATTTTAAAAAAATTTAATTTAAGAAAGAGAGAAGGTCAGATGAACTAGCTTGTCATAATCCTCCCACTGGCTTTACCAAGTCAGCTTAATGGAGACCATTAATAGGCTGATCTAGGAGCACCTAAATCAGTCATACTGATTTACCTAGCTGACATGGGTCAACTTGAATAGTCAAGTGATCCGATCAAAACATAATTTCACCAAGAGGCCAGGTAACACTACTACAAAAAAGCACTACGGCAGCAGTTTATAACCACTGTCGTAGCCCAAAAAATTACTATCATAGGCTATGGCAATGATTTTCTAACCGCTGCTACTGTGGTCGTCGTCGTAACTCTATGACAGCAGTTGTTAGAACTGCTGCCATAGATGATCTATTATAGTAGTTTATAAACCACTGTAAGAGATCGATCCATCGTAGTGGTTGTATAACCGTTGCTGTAGATATCCTATGGCAATGATTACATAACTGCTGCTATAGGTAATCTATAGCAGCAGTTTCTTAACCACTGCCATAAGTCTAGTGTAGCGGCTGACATCGGACCTATGGCAGTGATTGACATGAATATGGCAGCGGTTATAAAACCGCTACCATAGATCTTGAATAATTAAAAAATAAAATTTTTATTTTTTATATATTTTACCTGATAAATATAAATATATAATATAAAAAATATAATAAATATAAAAATTATTCTAAAATACTAAAATTTTATTATCGAATAAAATTTATTATAATATTTTAAAAAATAAATAAAATACATTAAAAATCTCCTAAATCTACATCATCGTCATTATCGTCGTCATCGGAAGCCAGAGTCGGAGCTAAAACAGAAATGCGAGCCAATATATTCTTGAAGCCCATGACTCTAAAATGCATGCTGAGCATCGACATCATGTCTCTCACGATGCCCTCCAGATGAAATGCACGCTCCTCAGTTGGATCTGCACGCATCGCAACATGATCTGCCCGTGCCAATGCCTCCTCAAGCTCCTTCTGACTGACGATATTGGAAGTCTATGAAGAGACACTCGCCTCGGACTAGTAGCTCATCGGCGTGTGTCCGAGCCTGCATCGGATCCTCCCAGAGTGCTCAGGCCCCAAGACTTGAGATAGATGGTCATGGAGCCTAGAGGTATTCGGGCCCTCGCTCGCGAGTGTATTTAACTGATCCTATAATTATAAATTAAAATAAAATTTTATAAAAAATACTATAATACTAATCATATATACTAATATATTTAATACTTACAAAAATATGCTCGATCACGGTGTTCATCGGCCTGCCCGTCTTATTCGTGCGGCTAGATCGGAAGATCTTGCTATGGTTGGACATCACTCCATCTCTCATCAGTTATAATAAAAAATAAATTTATCAGAAAGATGATAAAATATATGAATTTAATTTATCTAGTAAGATTTAGAATTAATTATCTCTCAATGCACACAACTGGCCATAGACTCACGGTCTAGAGTGTGTGTATACTCCTGAACTGCCTGATTTTGATGGAAGATAGCCTAATAAGTATTCAAATAAATAATAAATATTTAAAAAATATTTAAATAAAATTTTAAGTACATTGAAAAATTCAAAAGTTAAAAATTTTATCTTGAACTTCTGGCTCCTCTAATGTCTAACCATCCTCTCCCACTGACTCGGAGGACAGTCCTGTATCCAGGGAATAAGCTCCTCCGAAGTATCTCATCGGTGCTCGAGTCATCCTCCATGGAGCTTGATCTTGTAACCTTGGTATAACTCTTTGATCTTCTTCAGTCGGGCATCTCGAGCCCTCTCATGATCAAAGAAGTCATACCTTCTCTGCATAAATTTATCAAAAATTAGTTATAAAATTATTTTAATCAAACATATATAGTGTAAACATATAAAATGCATAAATATAACTAAAATGTATGTACTTACCTATATCTGCTTCTATATTTGGTTCCTGATGGCAGCATCCATGAAACATCAGTCTTTGGGCTCTACGGGAATGATGTCCGACCGTTTGACAAGCACTCCAAAAAAGGAATGCATCTCCCATGTGGTCTCTCCTACCGACGTCCCCTCCACATCATACTACACCATCATCTGATGCTGACAGTTCCACATGCGTGCTATACATGTGGGACCACGAAATGTCCGACTGGATGATGCACCTGCAATGCAAATACGTTATGCAAATATATAAGTATACAAATACTATATAAAAAATAAAGTTATGCTAATATAATAAAAATATACACTCAGATGCCTACGATGGTAGAGGCTCAGCTGCCGATGGAATAGATGCCGACGGTGGAGTAGATGCCGGCGGTGAAGATCCCTGAGCAGTCAATATCGAGATGGATGGAGTATGCTCTGACTACTCCTCGAATGTTGAACTGCACGTAACCCACCGAGAGGCAGGGATGAAAGCTAGATGACGTTTCGGTGCCATCGTGATCTACAACATTAATGAACATTAATCAATATAACATCATGACATATCAAATTCTATTCACTCGAAAGTCGAGCCGGCTC
Organism: Cocos nucifera; assembly: GCA_006176705.1. Lineage (NCBI taxonomy): Eukaryota > Viridiplantae > Streptophyta > Magnoliopsida > Arecales > Arecaceae > Cocos > Cocos nucifera. Next base: position 72,875 of record QRFJ01002980.1, on the reverse strand, counting down.
CATGCCTGAGACATCCGACTAGGGTCCTCCCCCAGTCGGCTCGATCACGGCCTAAGCTGGCTCAACTGCGTATCTGAGCCGGCTTGACTGTGTGCCATCCTCTCGATCACTCCCTCTCTCCCTCTCTCAATCTCTCTCACCGATGATGGCTGCAACGTCGAACCCCTCCCTCTCAGCTTTTTCATCTCTCGATCTTCCTCTCTCCCTCTCTCGATCTTTCTCACCGACGAGGCCAGACCCCATCCCTCCCTCTCTCACTCTCTCGATCTCCCTCGCCAGCAAGGTCGGACCCCATCCTTCTCAATGATGCCGACGAGGCCGGACCCTCCTCCCTCCCTCTCTCGCTCTCTCGATCTCCCTCGTCGGCAAGGCTGGACCCCCTCCCTCCCAATGATGGCGATGAGGTCGGATCCCTTCCTTCCTCTCTCAAGTAAAGATCCATCGGATATTCGGATTCGGATTTCGGTACCAGTAATTAAAATTGAATTCGGATCTGAATATTTAGATTCCGATCCGAGCTCAATCCATTGACAGATCTAGTCCATAGCCACCGATATGGCACGATCCAAGGCTACCACCACGACACGACCCAAAAATTATGGCATGCAGATAATTATAATATTTATAATAAATATTTATAATATTTATTATAAATATTTTATAAATTATTATAAATATATATGATTAATAAATAATACTATAAAATTAAAAAAAATTATACCTACGGCTATAGAGAGTGGGTCACACCGAAAGCTCCGAGGGTCGCCGGCGATGATGCTAGAGGAGGACGACGGCACTAGAGGTAACCTTGCGAAATAAAAGCAAGATAGTGAGATAGAGAAGAGAGAAAAAGAGAAAAAGAGAGAGCAGGAAGCTATGGGGGGGGGAGAAACATACGGAGCGAAGGAGCTCCTCATCGGGGGAGTCAAATGGTGGTGGTGTAGGGTGGATTTTCGGGGTCAAGAGGGTTGGATGGGGGTCGCTGGAGAAGGGTTCGTTAGGACCGAGAGAGGATCAGATGGAGGGGCAAGGGGGTGGGATTTTATGGGGGCCGAGCGAGGGTGGAGGGGGGGTTCGTCGGAGGGGGGTTTCGTGGGGGGCCGAGGGAGGGTCGGAATGAGGGTTCGTCGGAGGGAGGGTTTCACTAAGGGCTGAGGAGGGTCGGATGGAGGGGTGGGGAGGCGGGTGGGGGGTGGCGGATGGTGGAAAGGGGCGGTCGGGGATGGAGGGGTCGGAGAGGGAGGGGGAAGGAGGGGCGGCGCCAACCGAGGGGAAAGGAGGGGCGACGTTGGTCGGGGTGAGGAGGGGCAACGTCGGTCGAGTGGGGAGGAGCCTCACCGACGATGAAGAGGAGGGGGAGAGAGAGCGAGAGAGATTGAGCACGCATGGAAGGGAAGAAAAAATTTGGAGATTTTTAATCTAACCTACAGCAGCGGTTATCGAACTGCTGCCATAGATCTACGACAGCGATTTTCGAATTGCTGTCATAGATCTATAACAGTGGTTATCCAAAATCGCTGCCATAGATCTCGATCTATGGCAGCGATTTTTGATAATCACTGCCATAGGTGAAAAATAAATTTTTTTTATTTTTTTAAAATATTATATAATTTTAAAATTTAATATTCATCTTCATCATTCATTATCTAAATAATTATCATTAGAGTATCGTCACAAAAGGTCGCCTCGATCCGATGGCCCTAGCTTCATTGATCAAAAAAATTTGATTTCGACGATCACGAACGACGATGTGATGATCTGATAGATGGATCCAAAAATCTATAATAAAGATCTCGATGATGTTTGTAGCATACTATCAAAGTTTTATTTCAATCGGATATCGTTATCATGATCAATTTAGTACAAAATGATTTCAGCCGTTAAATTAGAAACAAGTGATCAAATGGTTAAATGGCATTCGATTATGAGATAATTTTTTAGTTAAATGATCTTTGTTATAATTTTAAATATTTTATAAAGTGATGATAGTAAAATTTAAATTATTTTTATATAAACTATTCATATTAAGCAGATATTGCAAAAGCACGAGCATAACAACTAGTGAAATTTCAGAATGATAATCAGGAGACGTATAGTTTTATATCATTCTTCATCTCACGAGTTGAATTTTATAATCACCATCATAAAAAATAATTAAAATAGTAGCCAAGATCATTTATAAAAAAAATTATCTCATAATCGAACACCATTTGGTCCTTTGATCAATCGTTTATCATTTAACAGTCGAAACTAACCTATACTAAATTGACCAAGATAATAATATCTGATTGAAGTAAAATTTTGATAATACGCTACAAACATCATCGAGATCATCGTTGCAGATTTTCAGATCCTTCGGAGGTCTCCATCTATCAAATCATCGCATCATCGTTCGTGGTCGTTGATATCAAATTGTTCTGATCGATGAAGCTAGGGCCATCGGATCGAGGCGACCTTTTGTGATGATACTCTAATGATAATTATTTAGATAATGAATGGTGAAGATGAACATTAAATTTTAAAATTATATAATATTTAAAAATATATATATATGATAGTGGTTATAATTAACCGCTGTCATAAATCAGATTATAGCAGCGATTCTTACTAACTACTGCTATAGGTCTGACTTATGGCAGTGGTTACGATGAACTGCTGCTATAGATCGATCTACGACAGCGATTTTTTTATAACCGCTGCTATAGGTCCAACCTACGACAGCGATTTTTGTTAACCGCTACTATAGGTCCGACCTATAGCAGCGGTTAACGAAAATCATTGTCGTAGATGCTATGGAAGTGATTTCAAAAATTGCTGCCATAGTAAGCACTACCATAGGCCATTTTGTAGTAGTGTAAGTTCGATCAGTGAAAAGGTCTATCAAAGCTTGCCTTAGATACCATCAGAAATGGCCAGGTGAGTGAACTGCCAATTAAAAACCATCGATCTGATTTATCTTAAATACCAACTAGTTTAATCAGTCTTAATTAGATCAACCTACTAGACCGCATAGCCAAGAATCAAGTACATCTTAGATCTCGTTAAAGACATGGACTTGACCAACTATAACTATTGTAATTGATCTAGAAAATTCTTGACATAAGCTAAGACAATAATTGATTAGATTTAGTTAATTCTTTAATTAAGTCCATTCTTTAATCTAACCTAATTAATGCACCTAATTCCCACTAATCTATTTAACCCAATGTATTATGATTTGTCTTAGGATCTTCAATTCACAATCCTAAATCCTAATCAAACAACTTCTTATTTCTTAATTAAGTTTTGGACTGAGAGTTGGGGTTCGACTTTTCAAAAATAATTTTTATATTTATAAAATATTTTTATAATATAGTTCTACCAATCAAGTTGTATGTTTGATTCATAATTAATATGTAAGTAAGATAAGCATGACACTACTTTAGATCTAATCTAAACAGGTTCATGTAATTAAAATAATTTCAACTCTAATCAATCATAAATTATCTTAGATCAAATCTAATATATTTATGATAATTAAAATTAGATTAAAATATTTTTAATCAGATCATAAATTTTTTTAGATCTAATCTAAAATTTTATGATCAATATTTTAGATCAGCACATACCATGACAACTTCTCCACTGTAAGGGATAAACCTTACAGTAGGATAATCTTATAGCAATTTATGCAATCTAAAACTTTTATTTTTAAATCTAAAACTATTTTAAATTTAATAAATCATAAGTAAAATTAGATCATATCTAACAAATTTATTAAAAGGAGCAGATCTCCACAAACTAGGACAACCTCTCCACTGTAAGAGGTAAACCTTACAGCAGAACAACCTTATAGTAGTTCGTGTGATCATGATTTTTAATTTTAAATTAATAATTAGATTATAAATTAGATTTAATTTAAAAAATAATCTAAACATGCACATATAATCATATAATAATCAATCTGACTCTAATACCAATTGATGAAACTAGATCTAGGATTTTAGGATTAGATCTTGAAACTTTTTCAAGATCAGGCAGCGGAAGACTAAAATTAATCAAAATTAATTTTTAATATTAAAGAACACCTAAATCTAAGATTCTATTATATGATTATGGCATGAGATTAAATCATGAAATTAAAACATAAGAAAGAAAAATCATGTTGATCATATCAACATGCATCTACACTACATCTAATATAGATGTATAAAATAGATCATATCTATTATTTATGCAAGTTAAATATTCTAACTTACTGATCCAGGCTTAAGGATGATGTTGTGAGCCACACACATATCTGATCTTTAGGAGTCGTTCACACGAGCCCATGAACCACGATCAGAAGTCCCATGCAGAAAATCAGCATAGTATGCTAGTATTGTGCTGATTCTTCTTCGATAGTCGATCTGGTGCTTTCTTCTTTTGGATTTGGACTCCTCCAAAAATGTAAAGAAGGATGAGAGATTATGGATCTGAGACACTCTCAAATAATCTCAAAAGAGGAGGATAAGAAATGAACAAAGTAACCTTAGAAGAAGACCCTCTTCTTCTTCTCTGTTCCCTCACCTAGACATCCAGATTGGTGTCTACGAAAACCCTATACCCTAATATTCTTTCTTCTTGATTTTCACACACCCCAAAGGTCTCTCAATGGTCTAGAATGTATCCAAAAATCAATCCAAAATTCATCCTATATAGAGAGATATAGAGTCCTTATTAGGTCAAACTCTTAGACTAGAAAAGACCAAAATAGGCAACTAGTTGGGGTGCCCAACACTTGGGCGCCCCCTCCTTTCTTTTTGGCGTGGACCACCTATATTTGTCACACAAAACTCCTCTAATTACCATAAAAATTTTAGAGAAAAATAAGGAGTATAGGTGGCAAAAGGGAGGAGGAATTTTGATTGCAACAAACTCTATCAAATAGAGTTTGATTTCAAAACAACTCTCCAAATTTGACTTGGTCCATAACCACTTGCCATGTAAGAAAGAAGAGAGGGAGTTGGGCATATGTGCATGCCTGACAGAAAGGGTTTTTCATGAAAAAATCCTAAAAAATAGGCATGGAGGCATGGGATATAGGTGGCGCAAGATGAATGGATCCTAGTCTTACTAGGATTTCATGTTTGACTTGGTCAAACATGATTTCTCAAATCAAATCAAACTAGAATTAATTCAACCCAATTAAATTAGGTCCTAAGCAAATTAAGAACTTAATTAAATTAGATTAAATTTAATTTAATTTTAATTTAATTTTTTAATCAAATTAAAAAATTGAGTTGATCCAAGTCCTAGTTGAACTAGGACTAGTTCTTTCTTGCACTTGGCTTATTCAATAAATCAATTAGACTTGATCCAATCAAGCCCAAACCAAATTTAATTAAATTATATTTAATTAAACTTAATTTTAGTCCTCTAACTTAATTCAATTAAGTCAATTAGCAATCGAATTGCAAATCAATCCTCCTGCAATACTTGCACTAGGTTAAACATCAATCATATTGATCGTTTAACCTTAGAACGATTCTTAATCATTGAACAACCATTCGATCGAATTGTGAACTCTAATGTATATGATCTCATATATTCGAACCTAACCCGATAGTATAGAAATAAATTTTTATATCAATTGAAATAATCATCTAGCAATGGTATCCGATGGTCGGATAGGTCGAATGTGTAGAACAACATCCTTAGAACCCATATGAATATAGTTTTCATATAATTCATCCCCTTGACCAAAATGCTCATAAGACATCTTAGAGTTCAACTGTAAACTCTGATCAGACTATCCACATTGTATTTTAAAATATCAAATCCATCTCATGGATTATCCTGGCCAAGATTTTACTATATTGAAATACAGTGATACATTCTTCTCCAACTCTTGGAGTGGTCAATTCCATCTTGATCACACACCGACTTCGTAAGTACTTGAATGTGTCTAAAAGTCTTCCATTACTGAATTAAAAATTCAGTTAGTTCGGTACCAAAGCACAGTGAGTTGCTTGCAGGCCACTGAGATGATCTCAGATCTAAGAAATATTTATACCTATATCCGATCAGAGACATTCTTGATAGTAGAATACTCTAAAATTGATCACATTTAGTGATGATGTACCTCTATATCTCACCTGTATGTCATACCAGTATCTCCATACTTCTTATTAAGAGGATAATCAATCTATATAGTATACAGTGACTTATGCTCGATAGATGTTGTTGTCCTAGTTAACAGCCTATCATTTGGTCGTGAACAGTTTTAAGGACTAATCGATAAATTCTCTCTTTATTGAATCTAAATAGTCTTAAGGATTTTATTATAACAATGAAGTTTATTAGAAGATGAAAACTTATGATGAAAATATCAAAAATATATTTTATTAATTAATAAATCAATTATAATTACAATCTAGCTCAACCATCAATAAGCTGATGATTGATTTTAGAATATATTTTTCAACAACTGGATCAACCACGTATCTAATATTATAATCACTTTCTTCAAGATAGACATAGAAATCATCAAGAATGGCAGGCCTCCTCTATCGCGCAGATCTTCTTAATATCACCTCATCGATAGGCTGAATAGATTAAGGATTCATAATAGGAGCAGAAGGATCAGGTGCCTGAACATTCATTGTATCAATTGGTGCAGAAACTATATTCTCATGTGATGTAGTCATGGAAATAAAGACAGTCTCAATTTGATTATTATCAATATTAATTTTTAGAGAAGATTCTATATCAGTCACATCAAGTTCTAAAAATTTTGCAATGTGTGACTCTACAATTTTGTTATCTCTTCCAGGACTATAAAATTTATATCCTTTAGCATGTTCTAGATATCCAATGAAATAGCAATGATTGGTTTTAAGGTCAGTCTTGTTCTCTATAAAGTTATATATTTTTACTTTTGTAAGACAACCCCAAATCCAAAAATGGTTTAAACTAGGTTTTCTACTGGTCTAAATTTCAAAAGATATTTTAGATACAGATTTACTAGAAATCTTATTAAGAATATATAAGATAATTTTAATAGCCTCATTCCATAGATATTCTGGCAAGTTTGACCTACACATCATGCTCCTCATCATATCTTTAAGGATGCGATTATGTCTTTCGACTACACCATTCTACTCAGGACTACTAGGCATAGTATATTGGGCTACAATCTCATAATCTTGTTAGTATTTAGCAAACGAATCCATATGTTGTCTTGCTATATCATGTTTGCCATAATACTCATCCCCATGATTAGATCTCATAATTTTGATGATCTTCTCTAATTATTTTTTAATTTTTATTTTAAAAATTTTAAATTTTTTGAAGAGCATCAGACTATTTTTTAATCAAATAAAGATAATCATATCAAAAAAAATCATCAATAAATATGATAAAATATTTATTACTATAGATTGTAGAAGAATAAGGTCCACTAATATCAGTGTGAATTATTTCTAGAAGGCTTGAACTACAAGTTGCCCCTTTCTTTTTAGTCTTAGTTAATTTATCCTTAATACAGTCAATGCAAATCTCTATGTCCCCAAAATCTAAGATAGATAAGATGTCATCTTTAATCAATCTATCAATTCTTTCTTTAGATATGTATCAAAATGCTTGTGCCACAACATAGAAATCTTTCTTTGATTTTAGAATATTTTGCAATCATATTCTCAATATTCAAAGAAGCATAAGGATTATTATAAGATAAACATAATTTATATAATTCATCACTCAAAATGCCATAATCTATAATTTAAGAAATAAATATCAAATTAATTTTTCCATCATGGAAATCAAAACTAAAACCAATCTTATTCAAAGAAAAAATAGAAATCAATTTTTTTCTAAAAAAAGGTACATAAAAGGTGTTTTCAAAAAAAAATTCAAAACCAGACTCTAAAGACAACTTGACAAGTCCTATGTATTCTACTTCAATTTTAAGATCATTTCTTACTTTCAGCTTGGTCTCTTTCAGACTTGGTTTTCTCTTGTTTATGAATTCTTATAAGAAAATAACAACATAAGTTATGGCACCACTATCTATCTACCAGAAATCAACAGGGACATCAACTATATTTGACTCTTAACAAACAAGAGTTAGGGGCTGACCTTCTTATTTTTGTTTCTTTTCTAACCAAGACTTGAACTTATAGCATTGACTTCTTATGTGACCTTTCTTCTTACAATGAAAATATTTGACACCTTTTCCAATAGCAGCTTTAGGACCTTTTATAGAATGATTCTGATCAGGACTGTTACTATATCCTTTAGCATCCTGAGATTGTTTAGAAGTAGCAGGTTTATTCTTTTTCTTTGTTATAAAACTTTTGCTAGAATAGAATTTTGATTGGAAGGAAAGAAGGGCAATCTCACTATTTTCTTTCTTTAGTTTCTCTTCCCCAACAATATATTTAGCGATCAACTCATTAATATTTTAGATTTTATTTAGAGTATTATAGGTAGTTTTGATCTGGAAGAATTCAGCAGGTAAGGAATTTAAAGCATGAGGCACTAGAAAAGAATCGGACAGATCAATTTTTAGATCCTTAAGTTTGGTTTGGAGATGAACTATTTTCAGTATATATTTTTTGACACCTCCAATATTGTTATATCTTATGATCATCAATTCTTTCATCAGACATCTAGACTCACCATTTTCAGATACAAGATATCTCTATCCTATAGCATCAAATAGTTCCTTAGCACTATTGGTCTCTAGCAGATCACTCAATAGATATTCAAAAACTGACCTCTTAATAGCAATTAAGCTAAGCTTGTTAGATTTTTTCACTTAGTAAAATAATCTTTCTATTCTGGTATACTCTGGCATTCAGATAATCAGATTTATTCTCATGTAATGCTAGATCAATATCAGCAATTCCTAGAGCAAATTTTATATCTTGTTTTCATCTTTTATAATTTGATCAAGTCAAGTCTTCAATGATGATATTGTTATTGTTAACACCCAATGAAACTGTACAAATAAACAATAAGAATGTAAAATATTAGATAATGAGCATGTACACAGACAACACAGTCATATGGTGACATAAATAATAAACAAGAGCCTAAACACTATATTACATATTCTCCTTTGGGCAGAACATGCAATATGCATAAGAGCTCTTTACACGAAACCATGAGAAGAAATATCTCAACATTCAGAAGCCTATCCTCTTTAGGTAGATAGATTTCGAAAGTCAGAGTACCCTCACAACATAATGGTTTACACAATTCTTAATTAAAACACACAATAACCTTTTTTGGACAGGTGATTGTGTGTCACAACTAAAAAATATCCCTCTAATAATAAAAAATTTCATAAACTAATACAAATAAATCACTTTGGTAATAAATATTCATGCTAATCCATAAAATTATTCATACAGAAAGTTAAATATCCAAAATGATCAAGTCCAGTATGGGATACTTAACAACATGCATCCCACTAATCGTAATATAATATAATATCGCATTCCAAAGTTACAACAACATGTTCGTAAAGTTCAAAAGATATATTATGCTAAAAAATAACATCAAATATAAATTTTCTGAAGAATATTATTAGAAATAAAATTTTCAAGAAGTAAATTAAAAGCTTGAAGGGCTAATATAAAACATAATCTTCAATAGGGGCTTAATTGCAAAATAGAGATTTTATATAATAAGTTACACTATAAGGGCTAAAATGCAATTTTGTTGGATCAAAAATAAATTTTTATAATTATAGAGACTAAACTATAATTTTGCTTGGACTAAAATATAATTTTTATATTTATAGAAACCAAAATGCAAAAGTACAATGTAATGGCCTAAATACCAAATTGAGTTTGGATTTTGGGTCTAAACCCAAAACCCGAAAACTCATTTAGCCATCTTCTCCTTCAGATGGGTTCTTCTTTTTTTTTTTGTTCCTTTGGGCAGTGGAAAGGAGGGCTCACCTCCCTCTTCTCCATCTCAAATTCGGCCCGATGACCGCCGTCCAAAACCCAGCCATCATGGTCGGTAGCCGAGCTTTGGTCCACCATGAAAAACCCATGCGACAAAAGGATCAAAGGAAAAGCCGGCGAACGGTGGGAGGCCGACTATTATCGTGTCACCGACCATGCCGGTCTATTGTCAGTGCCGCCTCGCCTCCCATGGGAGAGGAGGAGCACATGGCGAGGAGGAGTCGGCAGCCTCCTCCTTCCCTTCCTTTTTTTTTTGCTTGTTTGATGGGGCCCCTCTGGCGGCGATGAAGAAATGGCGGTAGTCGCCGCAGCCTACATTTTGCCGGCCAGTCGCCGACCACCCATGGAAAATTAAGAAGGGCAGGTGGTCATAGCAAGAGAAGAAGGGCGAGGCGGGAAGAACCGCTGGCCCTCTTTCTCGTCGATCCCTCTTCTTTCCTTTTTTTTCTGTATAAAATCCAGTAAAAACTGAGACGCGTCGACTCGGCATCCGATTCTTCTCCCATCGGGGTCGCCGCCGATCCCTTGATGCCACGCCAATCTTAATCTGACCGGAGAAGAATAAACGGAGAAAGAGAAGGACACGGAAAGATCCATGCCTTCTTTTCTAGAATTTTTTTTATTAATTTTAATCTTCTACAATTCATGCTCTGATGCTACATGTAGAGAATTCTCATAAATTTATGCAGAAGATTAGAACACAAAAGGCAGATGCGTACCTGTGTTTGTTCCAGAGAACTAGTCTCATCGTATTTATAAGAAGTAGAGAGGGGACCTAGTCAAATAAAATAAAATTCTAATAGGTCTATCCATCATAAGCTCATGTTGGGATAAATTCTACACTGTGTCGTTCTAACCAAACCAACCCAGTATAAGATGCATCTAATCCACAATAAAAAGATTATAAATAATATTGAATTTACATACATATCTATCAAGTCGGATCACATAATCAATTAATTTTTTAATAAAATAAAATAAAATAATTAATTAATGATAGCTTATAATTATAAAAAAAAATTTCATAATTTTAGCTATAGAAATTATCAATCAGAATCAAGAGCAAATTTCTTGACTTTGATTGTTATTTTTATATATAGAATAGATTCATCTAGTGTATAGTCCATACAAAACATCTGTTTACCGCAATGGCACTAACTACGATCACTCAGATCAAGATCAGACGGTTGACGTTTTGTATATTTCCCTAAATCTTTGCAAGTCAAGCAGAATCGTGCCACCAAGATCGTCCATCAATCAGAGAAAGAAACATGGTTTTTGATCCAATAGATCGATGTCGCCGCCCCGATTGTCATCCATAGACCGTTAAATATAAGGGACACGATAAAAGCGACTCCGCGACCAGAACGGTCATCAGATCATACGAGCCGCTCCTCAATCAGGGCCGTCCGTGGGCACATTCTCCGTCATTTAAGTCCTGCGTCTCCGCGAACTAGGGTTTTTCCTGATGCTCCAAGACCGCTGCTAGGGTTTTCGAAGGTTTGTTCCTCTCGCAATCACTTTTCTCTAATCCTCTTATCCTTTTCGTTGATCTCCGATTAACGAAGGCTTTTTGATCTTTTTTCAGATCTGGATCTTTCTTCTCGCTGCTGATTTAGGTACTCTCCTTCTTTATCTCTTTCTCCGTGTTTCTAGATTTTCTGGCTATTGTTTTCCTCTTTACGCAGCGGATAAAAATCTTTATAAGGTTTGTTCTTTTTTTTTTTTTTAAAAAAAAATATTGTTATTGCACTTTTGTTGGTGTGACAGGATTCTTGGGGTTCATCCCAACTTTAATCTTGTTTCGGATTGAATTTAACTCTAATTTCTGACCGTTTGAGAAGCATCGGCGGAGTTACATAGAAAGATTCGATTTTGTGAGCAGAATGTCATGATATCTAGATATCCTGTCCAAGAAAGCGAATTCTTGATTAGTTTGATTTGGTTAGGGTGTTTAAGTTGACATATAAGCATAGCACAGTCTCAATTTTTTTCATTGTAAATTTCCATCTTGCAGTAAACTGCATTTCCTAATCTTTTTAAGTCGTACTGTTCAAATACATTTTTTGAATTCAAGAAAATGGCATGATCCCCACCCCCTCCTACCAAAAAAAGAAAAAAAAGAAAAAAAAAAGAGAAAGGACTCACCCACCTGAAAACTGGTTTGTGGTGTCATAGGTTGTGCTCTGTTATTGAAATAATATATTGTAGGAGTAAATTATCAGAACAGTTAAGTTGGAATTCAAGAAAATGGCTTTTTTTTTGTTTTCATAGGAGTTCAGTAGATGATAGGATGTGATTTACTGAAACAAATGCAGTGCCAATCTTTACATTGTATGGATGTTGCAATGCAATTTTAAAGAGTGGAAACTTCATGGATTCTATCTTTGATCCAGAGCTCTTGACAACAAGTGCTTTCTGAGCTGGGCTTCAGCTGTTAAGCTGAATTATTTCCTTTCACTTCCAAGAGCTGCGGAGTATTAAACACATTTTCAAACCAATGGAACAAGATTGTTGTTGTTCTTAATGAGTCCCTGATCCAGAGTGCTTTCTGGCTTGTATGTTAATTTTGGCCAAAACTCTCAAACACAAAGTCTTGGATCCAATTTGGATGAAGCTGGATGTTTTGGTTTTGGAGTTCCAGCTGAAACAGCATGCTAGTGTTTTCAACTGAAGATGGCGTTTGTTGTTTGTATTGTATTAATATGGAGCTGTTAATTAGAAAATCATAACGTACATAATGAAACAGTATTAGAATGTTTAATAGATTGAATGCAATGTGTTAGCATTAGTTCATGTACTTTAATATTATGTGTTTATGCACTTAGACTGATTTGATACCCCTTCTTTCCCGCCTTTTTCTTTTCCCTTGTTTGTTTGGCCTTGAAGGTTGAGCAGGTTAGATGTAGAAAATGATTGGTTCTATAAATTAAGCATGCAACATCATTTTAGATAGTTATTTTGTATTTGAAACATGGTTTTGTTGTGGTGTAAATGATGCACATAGTGCTTCCCTCGGTTCAAGACTTCATTCTTCGTAGTTGGAAATGCTTTTTTTGGGGAAAAAAGATACCTTTTCTTCTAGACATAAACCATGTATAAAATCTAACCTAATTTTAGAGTTTTATGGCAGTTATCTAGAGTGTTTGGATGGATTTTTGTCCTGCTTGCTTGGGTGATGCAACTTTTAAGTCAAAAGAAATTAGAAACATATATTTGTGCTTTATGGTTTTATCTTTCTCTTAAAGGTTGTGACCAGTTGGATGTGATCTGTGGCATCTAAACAGAGTTCTAATGCAACCCCTTTCTAAATATAGACATTGATTTTACCTTTACACACACACATTGATTTTACCTTTATTAAAAAAATTCAATCTCATGCTTTATTATATGCTGTATTAGGTGTCTTTTCACCCTTTTGAATATGAAACTCCTCCTCCATCTTCTATATTACTTATCATAGAATTCCTTTTGGCTTGTGGATGTTGATACTTGTGGATGTTGATATGTAATTTTTCTTTCTTTGTGTGGTGCTTTTTCTGTGGCGTCAATTGTTATGCTTATAAGAATTCGTTCAGGTCACATTTCACTAGGTTAAACAATTCCTCATGTCTGAGCTATTGTGCACATTGAGTACATACAATTCTAGATGTGCACTATTTGATGACCATGTACTTTAGATCTATGATCATTAAGAACTATTTTTTTTCACATTTATACTGCTGTTACTTGCAATAGCTAAATATTGCATATGCATTGTTGATGGGAATTTAATTGTTTTCGGCTTTTTTGTGATGTAACGGATAATTGCAGGACATGACAAGTGAAATCTATTAAAATGGTCACTCTTTGATGTAACTAGTTTTTTAATGTGCTTTTTAACTTTTTTGGATTGTTTCATGGCATATGTTCTTCAAGTTTGTTTAGTTTCTTGCTAATTTTAACATTGCTGATGTTGATAGGAGTCACAGCAGAAACATCAGCAAAATGTATACAGCAAGGAAGAAAATCCAGAAGGAAAAGGATGTCGAACCTACTGAGTTCGAGGAGACAGTTGCACAGGTTATTTTTATGAAAGAAATGTATATGGCCTTTATAAGCGATTTAATGATTTTGATAAATTTTGGTTTTCTCATCTTTGTAGGCCCTTTTTGATTTGGAGAACACCAATCAGGAGCTTAAAAGTGACTTGAAGGATCTTTACATTAACTCAGCTGTGTAAGGAAATTATTTGTTGAATCTAAGTAATCTGCATTATGTCTTTTTGAGAATTGATGGTTTGCTCTGCAATTTTTTCTTTCCAATAGTCAAATTGATGTTGCGGGGAATCGGAAAGCTGTTGTTGTCCATGTACCTTACAGACTGAGGAAAGCTTTTCGGAAAATTCACGTGAGACTTGTCCGTGAAATGGAGAAAAAATTCAGTGGCAAGGTCAGAGGATTTATGATTTTCAATTGTCTTATGCTTTGCTTGATTTTATAAGCAGAAAATTAATCATTAATATTGTTTGTAGGTATACTTCATCTTTATTTTGTTAAATAATTGTTGGCGTGTTTTTACATGTTGCTTTGTAGGATGTGATATTTATTGCCACTAGAAGGATACTGAGGCCACCGAAAAAGGGTTCTGCAGTAGTACGGCCTCGAAGCCGCACACTGACACATGTGCATGAAGCTATGTTGGAGGACATTGTGCATCCGGCAGAGATTGTTGGAAAGCGTATTCGATATCGTCTTGATGGATCTAAGATCATCAAGGTATGAAAGCATACCTTGCACATTTAAGTGAATTAAAGAAATATTAGAGTGCCTATGTTCCTGGTTCTGTTTTCTGTGCATTGATCATGCTCCAATTCAATTCATGGTGGATATTTATTTTATTACACATTGCATAATGATTGCTTTCACTATAAGGAATTGCTTTGGTATTATTTTAATCTATTGTCTCTTATGAATGATTGCTGTTTTACCAATAAATAACCATACTTATTGGGTCCTTTGGTGGTGACTTTGTGCAAAAGTGTGAACCATACATTTGTTGCTGATGCTAATGGCGTAGCTTACAGTGCAGTTTATTACTTGCCGAGATAGTATGGCACTAATAAAAAACAACTAATTTGTTTTTTTGGTAGCATTATAGCAATATCTTTATATGTGGTAGCTTTAACCTTTTTTTGTGGTCCTTAATTATCTTACCGTTACGTGCTTGTGGGTGGAGTCTAGATTATGATAATGAACATGTGGCTGTGGATGGTGTTAATTGCCTAGAGAAAATTATTAGCAAAATATATGACCTCTATTTGACTGTTGAAAAAATAATGGGAGAATGAGTTTTTTCTACCTGCTGCCGTTCTTGTTACTTTTGGATAGTTCTCTAAATAATTTTTATATCCCCCCCCCCCCTCCTCCCTCTCTCTCTTGCTTTTCCTTCTTCTGCACCTTCTCTTTTGCTGCTGCGAGACTCCTTATTCTGCTCTCATCGAATGTCTTCTACCATGGCAGATCTTCTTAGACCCAAAAGAGAGGAACAACACAGAGTATAAGTTGGACAGCTTTACTGGAGTTTACCGCAAACTTACTGGAAAAAATGTGGTTTTCGAGTACCCGGTTACTGAGGCATGAGCACATGTTAGGCTGAGTAAAGCTCATCTTAGATTGCTTGATTTTGTCAGATTTGCAACAATTCATGTGTTAATTTTGATACCGAGCTCAAAGACATTATTGAGATAGAGAGTATTTTTGGTGGAGATGATGCAACTCTTGAGATTTAGTTTTAGGCAGTATAATTATTTAACTGTTTAGAGCTCGATTGGATACTGAAAGTTTTATGAAAAATAAGTTCATATTCTGATGGTTGATGCTATTAGCGTGTTAATTATGCTTAATCTTTTTGCTGCAATGGCTGGCTTTAGTTCTTCTGTCTGCAGTTTTTATATGGATGCGTATCGAGACTTCAATTTTCATTCCGCTAGCATTTGACATGACACATGACTTTTTATATGACATGTGAAATTGCTACAACTTCGTCATGTGAAACGGGTAAAGGAGTTTCTGATTCATGATTTTTATCGATTTGCTATCTACTGAGATTAGGAAATATGAAACAGTTGAGGGTGATCGGGATTTTTTGACCTGGAATGTATAACTAGCATTGTTTTGATATGACAATCTTTGAAACATCAAGGAGAATTTACGTCCGCACCTTACATTGCTTGTGTTTTGTTGGAAAGAAAGACCTCCATTCCTCGCAAAACAAATTTTTGAAGAAGCCAAGAAGCTGTAGTTGCAAGCCTGGGATTACTGAATTGACAATAGTTGATATTCTAATAATTCTACTACTAAAGGAATTAGATGCAAGATAATTTTTTATTGCATAAACTGGATTTGAGTTTGTGTTTTGTAATAAAATTTTTAAAGATTGTTTTGCTATATTTTTGTTTTCATTGTGAATAAGTTTAAGTTTTACAATGACCAATATAAATCATTGTAAATTTGTATTTTAGATGATATGAGACGCTGTTATGCGTAGATTTATAGAAATTAACGTTTTAGAAGAGCTTTCCTTTTGGGCTCCTTGCATGTCATTTTACAATCATCTTATATAAAAAAGTTTAGCAAAGCTCAAATCTATTTATTATTATTGCGGGAATAGAAAAGTTGAGATAGATGGTCGCAATATATAGGTTGTAAGAATGTGTAAAATAGTTTTCCTTTGGGGTCCATTCTTTTAGATATAAAAATTTACTTGAAAATCAATATTTTTTTAGATAAATATTTCTTAGATAATATATAGATAGAAAAATAATTTATCTATATTTTTTTTTATGTACGAAAAAATTACTTCATAATTTATTATTCATATTTTTTTATATTACTATTTTTTTTGGATAAATTGTTAAAATTTATTTATATTTTTCATAATATTTTTTTGTGCTTTTTAGATTTAGAGAAAATGGATGAAATGAAGATGAGGTATTTTAGGTATAAAATTAAATATCTATTTTATTGACCGATGAAAAAATGATTTAGCCATTCTTTAGATGGGTACATTTTTTTTTTATTTTATGAATAAATGTTATTCAAAAAAAAATATTTTTTTATTTTAAAAAATATAAAAATATGAGTAAGTTGATCATTGGTATATATCTACAAAGAATGGAGGATCTAAAAGGCTTTTTCTTATTTTTTATTTTTAATATGGGTAAGTTTGGATGCTGCTGCACAGCTCCATCAGCGTGCCGGAAAAAGCCTACCATGAATCTGTGCTTGGACATAAAGTTCATTGCCAGGCGGGATTGTCCAATTGCTTAGCCGACAGCCTTGTGGATCACGTCTGTCTTGACGTGCGTGGGGACACCCGTAGCCAAGCTAAACCGTTTATATTGCATGACTTGTTTATGGGAACCTGGAGGCCAAACCTGCAAAATAAACAGGAATATAGCTTGCATTCTACTTGTTCCATCTGCCAAGTCATAAAGAGTTCGCTGGCTATTGTGTTCATGAATCCACCCATGATATCTTGGCATGCTTAAGCTGCAAATATTTAGTTCTAGAGATCTTTATCTAGTCTTGAGTTAATAACCAGTGAGTTGATTAAAATGCCAACTAAATCATTTTATCCTTCTGGATTCATCTAAATTAACCTTATAGATCGACATTCATACGCGACAGATGATAAGGTCATACTCCCTCCACTTTAATATAATAAATATTTTGGTTCTTAATTTTAGATATATCAAGTGCTATAACTGCTTCACTATAGGATATATTTTTATTTAGTAATTAAGTGACTGAGATGAAAGGTAAATTCATACGTGGTTCGAAAGTTAATTGCATCGGCTTCAGCCCTTAAAATGATGCTAATGCAAAAGACCATAAGAAAGCGCCTACCAATTCCACAAATGATGCACAGGTTGAACCACAATGAATGCATCCTGAAAGTTGAGGCTTCTCGACCGAGTCTGGCGATCGTTGATAGCGTAACATCATGCAGGGCTGATAACAACAGCACCATGGTTTCTCAATTATTTGGTGAGCGTAAAAGCGAAGACCTTTTCGATGCCATCGCATAGACTGAATCGGTTTGAATTAGAGATGAAGCAAATGATTGTCTTGGCAGCTCGCAATGGGAGCACAACAATAGAAGAAAAGGGAAGACACCAAAAGACTGTTATAAAACATAGTAAAAGAGGGGCAGGCACTTTTCTTTGATCCGAGACTTCTGAATGTAATCTCGCAAGTTAATGAATGTCAAACTGGAATAAATCCAAATTCTACATTTAAAATTTAATCAAAGGAGAAAATTAACACATTTTGAAAAAAAAAAAAAAAATGCTAGCTTATCTGAAAGGAAACAACACTGCCCTGAAAAATAAGCTCCAAAACATTCTAAAGAATATGAATGGAATTGAATATTTATGTAACTGGGAAACACTTTGTGCACCACGTGGTGCAGCTCGCATGCGCCGTGTGCATGGTGATTGATGAGCGCACAGGGTTGGAAGAAAGAAAATTTTTTTTCGGACAATGCATTCCGGCCTCGCATGTATTCCAATCATCATGCATTCCGGCCTTGCATGTATTCCAATCATCATGCGCACAGTGCAATAAGAATTTTTCTTACGTAACTACACTATTACTCAGGCCCAATTCAGCTTATGGCTATGGAATCTTTGCAATATAGAGATGAAAATGGATGAGATAATATCTATTTGAATATATTTTTATATTTAAATTTATTTGAATATAGATAGAAATTTGAATATTCGACTAATATCCATATCTATATTCATTAAAAAAAAATGGATATGAATAAACAGCTATCCATTTGGTATTCAAATATTTGATTTTATTTATAATTTCTTTTAATTTTAGATAGCATTCATTAATTTTTAAGAAAATATATAACTATATTAATATGTTATTAATTTATTTTATCATCTATTAAGTAATATCTTTGTGATCATAAAATTTAAATATCCAACTTATATCTATATTTTTAGTATTTGATTTATATCATATCTATTTAAAATAAATATGAATATAAATTTTTATATTCAATTAATATCTATATTTATATTTAAATTTATTAGATAAAATAAATATGGATATGGATATATTGGTATTTAATCTATATCCAATCTAGTTGTAGTTCTACTGCGGTCTCACTATTCAAAAATTCAATAATGCCTAATATAGTACCATAATAGTTTAAAAAATTGATAAAATTATAAAATGATGACACTATATGTAGTGAGAGATCGTTACTGAAGTGCCTGTAGGTAATTGAACCCAGTTGCCTCAATTTCCACCATATGTTCAATGTGCATGTTCCAGTCCTTTGTGTTTGTATTGGTCCTTGGCTGGCAATTAAAGAACAAGATAAAAAGGAAAAACACTAAGAATATAATAAAGGGCACTTATAGACGGCAGTAGACACTTGGTTAGCCTTTATGTAATTTTTTTTAGAGGTATTTGATTCATGATCAAAATTAAAACTAAAATGAGAATAAAAAAAAATTAAAATAAAAATTGAAATGATCATATTTTTTAATATATTTAATTTATGATAGAAAATTAAGATTTAAATCATTATGGAGTTTGAATAAAAAAAAATAGAAATTGAATTTGAAAAAATTGGAGCATTTCCATTTGAATTTGGAGAAATTGATGTTGTTGTGGGTCAATTATAGCACATCCTCGATCGGTTTTTGTTGGACTTAGCCAATCTATTGCTATAGGTCATCCGTAGATGACCAACCAGTTTCTTTCCACCCCAACCAAACCACTTTCTATGATAGACCACTTGCACGTTAACAATTCGCCATGGGTCATATTCGGCTGATCAATTTTTGAGAACGGCTCGCTGTAGGTCGGCTCTTGCTGAACTACTATAGCTCGATGATGGATGAGCTATTTCTCAAGATAGTCCTCCTGAAATCAATCGATGGAAAGTTGTTCACAGCCGATCTACCTGCTATAGCTCGTATTCCATCGACCAGTTTTGAATGACCTATTATAGGTCGTCAGTTGCTAACCCATCATAGGTCTCTCTTTACCGACCTACCTGTTTTTCTTTCCTCCTCAAATTGGAAAATCTAGATAAAAGGAGTCCCTCGCGATCCCATCTTTCAGAAAAGAAAAAATATCTTCCGAATCAAACTAGAGTGACAAATTCGAAAGGTTGTTAGAGTCCGAAACGAATACGACTCTAATTTCTCTCCTATAAATAAGGAGACTCTGGAATTCTCCACGTATGCACTCATTTTTTGATGCTTTCTCCTCTCTTTATTCTTCAGTCTCCTAACTTGGCGTCGAAGGATCATCACCGGAGAAATCCCTGGTGAGGACTTTTGTGCAGGAGATCGGGCAAAGCTCCAGCAGGGGTTTCACCTCGCGGCTTCCAACCTCAGGTCGGAAGATTAGGAGCAACACTTGGCTCTAGAGGAAGGGTCCTTGATTGATTTCGAGGCCTAATTTTTTTGAGGAGAAAGCTAGTCACCGGGCATCATAAAGACTCATAGAGGAGTATCAAATGCATATCAACATTCCGATGGGAGACAGACCAACAATACTCAATCGATCAATGTACCACCCTCGGTCCAAGAGAATCCACCTGTAGCCCCGACGATCTCTCAAGAGCAATACAATATGCTGGTTCAGCAGGTGTAAGCACTCTCGACTGTCGTAAGAGGAATATGGCAAGTCAGTGAGCCTCGCTCGCCCGGAGAAAATTTGGGACCACATCGCAAAAGATCGGTCGAACAACGTCCTAGAAGCCCAAGTGCTGAAGCCAGCCGCCATAGCCGACCTATAAGTCCTCCCCGATGGAGACTTGCATGATCCCCTACTCCAATTTTCAGGAGAGATTCTATCTCGGGCCATGTATCTCCTCGACGCTAACCCATCCGAGAAGATGACATGAAGAAAAAGCTCCAAAAAATGCAGCAGCAGTTGGACGCATTGCGAGCGCCGAAGCAGTAGGGGGACGATCTGGGGTTCAACATTGATCCTTCATTTACCTAAAAAATCATGAATGAGCCACTGCCTCCACGGTTCAAGATACCTCAGATGGAACCGTACAATGGGATTGTCGACCCCATCGATCATCTGGACAACTTTCGTACCCTCATGCACCTGCAAGGAGCTAGTGATGCATTCCTGTGCTGAGCCTTTCCTTCAACTTTGAGGAAGGCAACTTGATTTTGGTATTCTAATCTACAGCTGGGGTCCATGGATTCCTTCAACCAATTGAGCTGACTATTTGTTGCCTATTTTGTTAGCAATCATCGGCAGCACCAAAATTCAGATTTTCTTATAAGCATCAAGCAGCACGAGAACGAACCTCTTAGGGAATACATCAACCATTTTAATACGGCTACCTTGGAGGTTCAAAATTTGGATCAGTCTGTGGCAATGATAGCATTGAGGGTCAGGCTACTCCAGAACGACCTTCTCTTTTTTCTAAACCTAGATTATTCAAGAGATTTCACCAAAATGCTAGAGCGAGCGGAGAGATATGCCCAAGCCGAGGAAGCCTGGGACCAGCAAGGAGGCAACCTTGGTGGTGGATCATAGTCGACTCAAAAGTTGGAGAAGAAAAAGGACTACCGGCATGTGCAACATCAATGCGAGGAATAGCGACCTCGTCGTTCATGGACTCCACCCCAAAATGACCGACCTACATCTCCTAAACCTCGATGCCAATCAAGGACACCTTCTTGAAAGTTTCATTATTATACTCCCCTCAACACTCCTCGGGCTTAAATCTTAATGGAGATCGAACGACAAGAAGAAATATCACGACCAAAGAAGATGGTGACCCCTGCTCGAGTAAGGAACCCGAGAAAATATTGTAGATATCACTACGATAATGGACATGACACCAAAAAATGCTGGCAGCTCAAGAAAGAAATAGAGGCACTGATCAGACGAGGATGACTCTGATGCTACATTGATGAAAGGCAAATTCCAGCAGATCCGCATTGTGAACAACCCCGACAAGATGAACCTTATAGAGAATAGTCGATAGCAGGGGAGATCAGAATGATTACTGGAGGGCATTTCGGTGGAGACGCCTCATATTGAAATCGATCAAGAGAAGAAGGATCGAAGAAAAGAAAGGCTGACAATGAAATTACCTTCACTGAAGATGATCTGCAAGGAATAAGCCAGCCACACGATGACCCTGTGGTTGTTTCTCTAAACATTTTTAATTATGATGTACATCGGATCCTTATCGATAATGGAAGTTCAGTAGATGTTTTATTTTACGATGCTTTTTCTCAGATGAACTTAAATCCTGAACAGCTAATGAAGAAGAATATAACCCTGGTCGGATTTTCTGGTAGCACAGTCCCAGTAGAAGGGACTATTTTATTAATAATGAAAGCCGATCAAGCTCTGAGATAGGTCATGGTCGAAATAACTTACTTCATAGTGAATAGCCCATCCGCTTATAATATAATATTATCTTAGGTCGGCCAGGATTGAATGTCCTTCGAGCAATAGTATCGACTTATCACCTAAAGATGAAGTTTCTGACTCTGGATGGAATTGGCAAGCTCCGAGAAAATCAGTCGGTCGCGAAAGAATGCTATATGGCGACACTATGAGGAGTAATGCCTGAAGAATAGCTTGTGAATGAATTCGATGTGCAAGATGAATAGACTGAGCAAAGAGGGTATCCAGTGGAAGAACTAATCTAGGTGCTAATCAAGAATGATCCAAATAAGGTTGTAAGGATTGGTTCCAACTTATGTGAAGAGGATAGCCAACATCCCATCTCATTCTTATGAGCTAATGCTGATATATTTGCTTGGTCGACGTCCGACATGCCTGACATCGATCCATAGGTCATGATTCACCAACTTAATGTGGACCTGAACCATTGTCCGATCAGGTAGAAGAAATGAAGCTTCACCCCGAGCGACAGAAGGCGATACAGGAAGAGGTCGACAAGCTCTTAAAAGCGCTTTCATTCGAGAAGTTGATTATCCGAAGTGGCTTGCTAATATCATCCTCATCAAAAAAGCGAGTGAAAAATGGTATGCGCATATCGATTATACCGACCTCAATAAAGCATGCCCGAAAGACAGCTATCCCCTTCCTCATATAGATCAGCTGGTGGATGTGACTTCAAGATTTCAGCTTCTATCATTCATGGATGCTTTCTCAGAATACAACCAGATCTGAATGGCATCCAAAGACGAGGAGAAAACCTCTTTCATAACTAACCAAGGATTTTTTTGTTACAGGATTATACCGTTCGGCCTAAAAAATACAGGGGCAACCTACCAATGACTTGTGAACAAACTCTTCAAGAAACAGATCGACAAGAATATAGAGGTATATGTGGATGATATGTTGGTCAAAAGTAGAGCTATCGAGCATTATATTACCAATCTACAAGTGACATTCTCCACAATACGATGCTTTCAAATGAAGCTCAATCCAGATAAATATGCCTTTGGTGTCACTTTTGAAAAATTCCTTAGCTTCATTATGTCGTAGCGAGAGATCGAAGCTAACCCAAAAAAGATTCAAGCTTTTCAAGAGATAAAGCCTCCAAGAACGATTAAAGAGGTGCAGAGGCTCACTGAAAAAATCGCAGCTCTAAACAAATTTTTATTAAGATTGGCAGAAAAGAGCCTTCCATTTTAAAGCTCTTAAGCAGCCGAAGAATTTTCAATGGTCAGATGAGTGCTAGGTAGCTTTCGATGACCTAAAAAAATACCTCGACTCTCCCCCTCTTTTAAGCAAGCTAGAGCCTGGAGAGGTATTGTACTTATATTTGGTCGTTTCCTCTTCAGCGATTAGTTCGATTCTTGTCCGGTAAGAAGCTAAGATGCAAAAGCCAATCTATTATGTAAGTCGAGTACTCCATGATGCTGAGATCAGATATATGAAGTTGGAAAAAATTATCTATGCTCTTTTGATATCTATGAAAAAGTTGCATCCATATTTTCAAGCACACACCATCGCTGTCCTTACCGACCAACCAATCAAGTCGGTGCTATATTGATCCGATCTTCAGGATGATTAGCCAAATGGACTATTGAATTGGAGGAACTAGACATCAAATATTTATCGAGACCATCCATCAAAGCTCAGGCATTGGCAAATTTTATTCTAGAATGCACAATTCTAGATTTTATCCTACAACTGATGAGTGCTAAGTCCTGCACGTCGATGGGTCTTCAAATATTATGGGTGCAGGAGCTGGGTTGATCTTAACCAGTCCAGAAGGAGTGGTGGTAGAGTATGCTCTGCACTTTGATTTTTCAGCCTCCAACAATGAAGCCAAATATGAAGCACTTATGGCAGGCCTAAGAATAGAAAGAAAAATGGGAGTTCGGCATTTAGAGTTCATAGTGACTCATAACTTGTAGTCGGCCAGTTTCAGAGAGAATATGAAGCCTGGGAATCAAATATGGTCAAATAACTACAAAAGGTCAAGGACTTAGCTTCTGATTTCTTGACGGTCAATATTCAGCAAGTGCTGAGGGAAGAAAATGTACGGACCGACTTATTATCAAAACCTGCGATCCTTGGTATGGTCGACCTAAAAAGAAGCTCATTCCTTAAAGTTCTCGAGAAGTCGAGCATTAAAGAAGCGCCGGTGATGCAAGCGGATCCAGAATTGAGCTGGATAGATCCCATCCTACATTACTTGCAAGATGGAACTCTATCTGCTAACTGAGATGAGGCCAAAAGGTTGAGACGCCTTGCTCCTCAATACGTCATCTATGAGGAAAAATTGTATAAAAGATCTTTCACCTTACCATTGCTCCATCGAAAGCCAATTATGCTCTACAAGAAGTTCACGAAGGAGTCTGTGGCAATCACCTGAAGAGCAAGGCCCTCGCCCACAAGATATTGAGACAAGGATATTTTTGGTCGACCATACAAAAAGATGCTGCTGATCTGATGAACAAGTGTGATCACTGCCAAAGAACTTCTAATATTTAGCACCGACCTTCAACTCCAATTGGCTCCAATTACCATGCCATGGCCCTTCGCCCAATGGCGGATGGACATCCTCGGACCATTTTCTATTGCTGTGGCACAAAAAAAATTTCTACTCGTCGTAATAAACTATTTTACTAAATGGATGGAGACAAAGGCATTGGTGACTATTACCGAGGCCAAAGTTCAGGATTTTATCTGAAAATTGATTATCTACTGATTTAGACTACTATGAGCTATCATAACTAACAATGGGCGATAATTTGATAATATGAGGTTTATGGAATTTTGCAATGACTTCGAAATCTCACACAGGCTGACATCAGTAGATCATCCTCAGAGCAATGGTGAGGCTGAGGTAACGAACAAAACTTTACTATAAGGTTTGAAAGCTCACCTCGGCTAGGCTAAGGGACTATGGGTTGAAGAGTTATATAATATCCTTTGGGCATACCGCACAATCCAATGGGTCTCGGCCAGAGAGACGTCCTTCATGCTGGCCTTCGGAATAGAGGCTGTGATACCTTTGGAGATTAGTCTACCCATACTTCGAGTTGAAGAATTCGATGAGGATAGCAACTCATTTGGAATGAGGGCGAACCTAGATCTACTGAAAGAAATTTGAGAATGAGCTAGGATCCATATGGTTAATTATCAATAGAGGGTAGCTCGATATTATAATTCTCGAGTTAAAAGAAAGTCATTCTTGGCAGGACAATTGGTGCTTCATCGAGCTGAGGTCTCTCATCCCACCAAACGGTTGAAGTTATCACCAAACTGGAAAGGCCCAAAATGAATGATCGAAATAGTCCGACCAGGTGTTTATTGTCTAAGTCGATTGGATAGAACTCCAATCCTGAGGACATGAAATATCGACAACCTGCACAGATATTATCCTTAAACTATGATTTTTATTTTGATTTTTTTTGTTAAGTAATAAATAATATTTTTGTAGCCTCCGGCCCCAATAATCGCCATCGAATGTTCCTCGGCTATAGCCGAGGAACAAAATGCGCTTCTAGAAATCGTCAATGGGTGCTTCTCGACTATGATCGAGGAGTAGAATGCATCTCCAGCTAATCATCAACGCATGCTCCTCGGCTACAGTTGAGAAGCGGAATACATCTTCAGCTAATCGTCAATGCGTGCTCCTCGACTATGGCCGAGGAGCGATATGCATCCCTAGCTAATCGTCAATGCACGCTCCTCGGCTATGGTCGAGGAGTGGAACGCATCTCCAACCTTCACCAATGTGCGCTCCTCGGCTATGGTCGAGGAGCAGAATGTATCTCCAACCTTCACCAACATGTGCATCTCGACTACAGCCGAGGAGCGGAATTCGTTACCAATCAAATCGCCAATCTATGCTTCTCGGCCGCACTCGCCGAACTATCCACCACTCACGTTTCTAAGTTTGACCTTAGGACTTAACGACATAAATTATGCATTCGTTCATTCAAGGAAAGGATGTTTACAAAATCTGGTCGATCCCATACAAAAATTTCTCGAAAATTACCAAGGATGGTTGGAATGAGCCGACCAAGAGTGAAGTTCGGGCATGCCCGGGCAAACTAACCTAGCTTCATTTGATGCTCTCGATTCTCCGACCTCAACGACTTGCTTGAAAGAAGAATATGCATCCATTTAGGAAAAGATATTTATAGAAAATGATCGATCCTATATAAAAATACCTCGAACAATACCAAGGCAAAACAAAATAGGCCGACTGTTAGGATATTAGCTACTTTGATACCACTTGTTAAGAATCTAGTATCGATGAATTATAATAAAAAAAATAAAATAAAATAAAAAAATAATCAAATATGTGGATCAGTCCAAAGACTCATCTTCATGGGGCATGCAAAGCTCCAATATAAAGAAGAAAATTAGATATAAGAGAAGAACACCCACTCTTAACTCATCGTATATAAATCTCTCTCAACTAGAAGCTATTCTCATAAAAGCTCTCTCAGAATTTTAAGGAGATCCTCAAAAGCTATAAGATGCTTTGCCCTCATAGCCTTCTCATCAGATGCTATGCACCTATTGCTTCTCTCTCTCGTGGGCTACACGTACTCGATGCTTTGTCAAGCTTCTCTCGATGGCTGCCTGAGTCTCTCTACATGTCTCTCATACTACACGTACCATCCTACTACTCTACAGCATCTCAACCCTTTAAATAAGATGAGAATTCTTATCTCAACAGTTCACAGGAGTTCTAATAGGGCTCTTTCTCCTAATATGAGTCTAACATGACTTTGATGGGGTCTTAAAATATTTTTCAACCTTCAGATCATGATCGTAATCCTCCATGATCGCTGGATCCTTTAATCCACGCACAACTCCCATAGACCCTTTGGATTAATCATAATTCAAGTCCAAATAGAAAATTTTGTCATGTTCTATTCATCTCCATCGAGTTGACTCTGTCTGGGGTCGAGCTAGCTCGACTGCATCTTGCCCAAACTTTTGCTTTCTGTCTACCTGAGAGAGTCGGCTTGGTTGTGGTTCGAGCTGGCTTGATCTCAACCTAAGCCAGCTCGATCCCGTATCTGAGCCAATTCGACTGCTTGCTGGTACTGATTTTCTTCTATCGTGAATCAAATTTAAGACATCAAATTCTAACAATCTTCATCTCGACTCGATATTTGGCCTCTACCTAACTTTGAGAGCTTGTGATCCATCTCGCCCCATGTCTTGGGGCACACCTGCTGATCATGGATGGACAAACATGGAAGTTGAGCCAGATCGCTCGATCCCACCTCCATCATGGGTTGTGTCCACTCTGACCAATGATCTATTCGAAAAAGTCTCCTATGATAATATAAACTTTACTCTATGATGTTGCCTCTCGTCCTTTCGAGTCTCTTATCTTATGCCCGATCTACCTCCACTTAGAACTCCACCTTGCATTGGGCTCTCTTTGGCTCATGAAGCTCCACCTCACACTAGGCTTTCTGTCAGATAGTAATATCCTCTCGTCTTCTTTTTTTCTCTAATATAACTCTATCACCATGCACGACCTTCGAGATTCCATCATCAGCTATCCATCTATAGCCGTTTGAATCTAGTTTGTTTAGTGAGATAAGATTCGACCTAAAATCGAATATATATCGAACCTTTTCCAATCTCTTCACTGCACCATCATGTGTCTTCCAACTGACCATCTTGATATCTCTAATCACACAGCTCGATCCATCCGATAGATAAACAGTGCCTTCACTGCTCTCTAAAAAGTCAAACTACTCTTCTCTACAACAAATATGATATATGCATGTAGAATCTAAAATTCACTACTGAAAAAAAATAGATACCTCATCAGATATCTTCAGAAGATCATCCTCTGACTCGCTACTGGCCATTGCTACAGTAGCCCTCATTCGATCCTTGAGTTATGGATAATCTTTGACTCCATGCCCTAACTCATCTCATCTATAGCATCTGATCTTGCTTTGATCCCTTGTCTTGGACTTGGATCGTCTTTCTCATCATCTTTTGCTGCTCCATCTATTGCCTCCTGTTTCTCCAAAAATTGCCAAAGCTGAGCTGCCGCCATCTGAGCTCAAAGCTGGATTCTTTCTTCAGAGAACCTCATTCTGGAGTATCGCTGTAGTAACCTCATCCATTTTAATGGTATACTTTTTTACTAGAAGAGCAGTCACCAAGAACTCATACGAAGAAAAAAGCGATGCTAGCAAAATCAATGCTATAGTCTTCTCCTTAACTTTTTTGCCAACGCTGAGGAGGTCGGTGAGAATCTTCTAAAAGTTGGATAGATGCTCCCACATGCTTTGACCTTCATCTATCCGCAGCTAGTAGAACTATCTCCAAAGGAATAGTATGTTGGTGAGCGATTTTATCATGTACAACTTCTCGAGCTTCGACTACAGCATCATCAGAAAAGTCTTACTAAGTACATGGATCACCACATCATCCGCTAGGTACAAATGGATCGTGCTCACTGCCTGCATCTGGATCCGCTTTTAATCCTTCATCTCTATGATAGTTGGCATCTCGTCATTCAAGAGAACATCGATCAATCCATGTTGGATGAGGACATCCTTTACGCTTGCTTGCCATAAGAAGAAATTATCCTTCCTATCGAACCTATTGATCTCCATCTTTATTGCACTTATTTTTTTCATATTCTTCAATCTCTATCTACTACTGCAATATATGCTCCGATACTATCTGGCTCTAATACCAATCTATTGGAATATCAATCTATTGAATCTAGTATCGATGAATTATGATAGAAAAAAAAAATTAAATAAAAAAATAATCAAGTACATAGATCAGCTCAAAGGCTCATCTCCTGGAGCATACAAAGCTTCACTATGAAAGAAAAAAAAAGTACAAGAGAAAAATACCCACTCTCAACTCACCATACATAAATCTCTCTCAACTAGAAGCTATCCTCATAAAAGCTCTCTCAGAATTCCAAGATGACCCTCAAAAGCTACAAGATACTCTATCCTCACAGCCTCCTCATCGGATGCTATGCACCAGTTGCTTCTCTCTCTCACGGATTGCACATACTCGATGCTCTGTCAAACTCCTCTTGATGGCTGCCTGAGCCTCTTTACATGCCTCTCATGCTACATGTGCCATCCTGCTGCTCCATAGCACCTCAGCCCTTTAAATAGGATGAGAATCCTCTTCTTAGTGATTTGCAAGAGCCCTAATAGGGCTCTTTCTTCTAATATGAGTCAAACATGATCTTGATGGAGTCTTGAAATATTTTTCAACCTTTAGATCCTGACCGCAATCATTCATGACCGTTAGATCCTATGGTCCGTGCGCAACTTCCGTAGATCCTTTGGATTAATCATAATCTAAGTCCAAACAAAAAATTCTATCCTATTCTATTCATTTCCATCGAGCTGGCTCAATCAGAGATCGAGTTGGCTCGATTATATTTCATCTGAACTCTTACTTTCTATCTATCTGAGAGAGCTAGCTTGGTTGTGGTTCGAGCAGGCTCCATCTCAGCCCGAGCTAGCTCAATCCCGTATCCGAGCCAGCTCGACTGCTTGCTGATGTTGATTCTCCTCTACTATGTATCGAATTTGAGGCATCAAATTCTAACAACATTTTATGACCATTTTTATCAGAGGTCGAGTTGGCCTGACTACATCTCGTCCAAACTCCTATTTTCTGTCAGCTTGAGAGAGCCGACTCAACTATGGTTCGAGCTGGCTCGATCTAAGTCCAAGCTGGCTCGACCCCATTTTTGAGCCAGCTCGACTTCTTGCTGATACTGATTCTCTTTTGCTATAGATCAAATTTGAGGCGTCAAATTCTAACACCGACCCGCCATAAGCTCGAACATGTCCAAGCAAAAAACTACACTAACCTCCGTCGAGAGCTCAAGATTTGCCGACCTCAGCATGGTCGGATAGTACAATCATAGAAGGTGGCAAAGTGGGCGCTGCATCCTCGGCCACCTGATTTTCATAGGTCGAGCTAAAAAGGTCCTCCATGCAGATCCCTTCACCACCACCCTCGGTGACCTCCTCCTCATCATCCGACTCCAGGAGTTCGAGGTTGAAATCAGGGAGGACCTTCCTCAATTTGGTCTTCAGGTCCTCAACCTCCTGCAAGTAAGAAAGTGAATTGAACTTCATTTTAATGTCCCGAAGCTCGGCAGAAGATTTGAAAGCTTCAATGGCGGCGATCTTGGAAGCCTCCAACTTCTCCTTATATTTTTTCTTCTCGACTTCTAGCCGAGCCTCGAAGTCGAACTGGACCTTGAGGAGCTCGGACTCAAATCGCTTCATCTCTTTCTTCAGCTCCTCCACCTTCAACTTTGAAAGCTCGGTGTCATCATCCCTCCTACTAGCCTGGCTAGCCTTTTCCTCGGCCTCCTTTGATATGCACCAAGCTTCATGAATGATGTCGAAAAAATGATCCAAATGATGGACGAGCTATAAAGGAAAAAAAAAGAAAAAGAGAGAGAGAGAGAGAGAGAAGAAAGATGGAAGAGGAGGAGAAAAAGGAGAAAATGATTAGCACTATCGAAACACTCCAAACAAAAATCGAGGAATAATAGGTCATTGCTTACTCAAAAAAGAGAATCGTACGAATCCCAAACTCGAAAGGCACCACCTTCACGCTCCATGGTCTCCACATCGATGGAGAGAAGAATAGACTGGATCAAGGATCGAGCTACTCGATAATCACCAAGGCCATTTTTGTTATCCTAAGCCTCAACGCTAGGCGGGACCTCTCCCAGAGTGGAGATTTCGGGCAATACGTCGGCCGCCCAAGATGACATATGGATCAAAAATCGGGGCCTGCCTGAACCACGATGCGACGATGAAGCAGAGACTCGGGGGGTAGGATCCCCGAGAGCCATGGATTGGAGGGGCTCCATGACTTTTGCATGAGCCAAAGATCCCCCCTTGGTTCATTGCTAGGAATCGAAGGGCGACCATCAATGGGTTGAGCGAGTATAGCTGTTGGTCAGCTGCGTTTGGGGGTGGGGGTCGTGCTCGCCTTCCTCTTCTTCATAGACCGATAAAGAGCTTCAAGCTCGGCCCTGTCCATCACTGCAAAAGGGTGAATTGAGAACAATAAAAATGACTGGAAGAAAAATGGAAATGGAATCGAGCTGAGCAAAGATCTAACTTACTTTTCGAATCTACCAAAATCAATACGACCTTGTGTAAATTCTCCTCAATGAGGAGTTTGGATAATGGAGGGGGGATGAAAGAAAAAGGTTGAGCTATTGTCACCTCCTCAGTGTCGGATAATGTTAGAACTCTAATTGCTAACCTATGGGGTCGACCTCAAAGTGTGTTGAAGCCCTAGAGTTGCTCGGCTGAGATGAACAAAAATGATCCTTCCAGTTATGTACCGAGGAAGGAGCACCTCGGAAGGGACGTCACCTCCTCAGTGTTGGATAATGTTGGAACTCTAACTGCAAACCTATGGGATCGATCCCAAAGTATGTTGAAGCCTCAGAGTTGCTCGACTGAGGTGAAGAAAAAATGCTCCTTCCAGTTATGTACCAAGGAAGGAGCACCTCAGAAGAGATGATGTCCCTTCTGAAGAGAGGCGTACCACCACCCGATCTTCCTAGGATGCTCTTTCAAGATAAAGCAACCTCGAAGGAGTTGAGTAGTAGGTTCGACCTCGAGGAGAAGATAGTGGGTAAAGAAATCTAAGATTTATCATAGGAGTTCGGCGCTAAGCTACAAAGACTTATCCTAAACAGATTCAGGAACTCGACGACCAAGAAATGAAAAGGCAATCCGAGGCTGGCCTTTAAGGATTCCTCGTAAATACCTATTCGGCCTGGATGAGAAAGAGCTATTCGCTCCCCGGGGCTGGCGACTTCTAACCTGAAGTCATCAGGGATGTGGTATTTAAACTTTATAAAATCTAGATCCTTGGAGGTGAGGACAGAATCAACTCTAAAAGGATCGTAGTCCTGGATTTCTTATTCTTCAGATCTATCCAAACAATTGCCTATCTTGGATCGACGATCCTCACCCGAGCTCCAAGTGGTCAAAGACGAGCTTGGTTTGCTCATTTTGGATAAAAAATACTAACCTATAGGAGTGTTGTGGCCGAACGATAGAGAAATAGGGATGAGGTTAGAAAAAGGTAGGCCTAGACCGAGCAATCCCTTCATAGGCATAAGTATGGAAGCTCTCCTCTCATCAGCAGCAATAGTAAAAAATTGAGGTAACAATGACCCATATTTATAAGAAGACTGAACGGTGCCAATCTGCCATCGATTCGCTCACCCTTTTGGATGTTTGCCAAGTGGCAAGCAATGATTCGCCAGAGTGGACGCTCAGGGATTGAATCGATAGACGGCCAGATTTAGGGACTGATGGTCTCCCACAGGTCCCCTCAAGGTATCGATCTCTGACATGTGGCAACACGACCTCATTTCAAAGATCGGCCTCGACTTTGAGAGGGTACTCACGACGACCAAGCAATAAAAGCTCGAACTTGTGAGTGGGGGGCAACTATTGTGGATCAATTATAGTACATCCTTGGTTGATTTTTGTCGAACTTAGCCAACCTATTGCTATAGGTCGTCCGTAGATGACCGACATGGTTTTCTTCCATCCCAACCAACCTACTTTCTATGATAGACCACTTGTACACTAACGATTCGCCATGGATCGTCTTTGACTGATCAATCTTTGAGAATGGCTCACTGTAGGTCGGCTTTTGCCGACCTACCATAGCTCGATGATGGATGAGCTATTTCTCAAGGTAGTCCTCCTGAAATCAATTGGTGGGAAGTTGTTTATAGCTGATCTACCTACTATAGCTCGTATTCCGTCGACTAGTCTCGGATGACCTATTATAGGTCATCAGTTGCGAACCTATCATAGGTCTCTCTTTACCAACCTATCTATTTTCCTTTCCTCTTCAAATTCAAAAATCTTGATAAAAGGAGTCCCTCGCATTTCTGTCTTTTAGAAAATAAAAAATATCTCTCGAATCAATCTGGAGCGATAAATTTGGAAGGTTGTTAGAGTCCAAAATGAATACGACTCTAATTCCTCTCCTATAAATAAGGAGACTCTAGGACCCTCCAGGTATGTACTCATTTTTCGATGTTTTCTTCTTTCTTTGTTCTCCAGTCTCCTAACTTGTGCATCGGAGGGTCTTCATCAGAGAAATCTTTGGTGAGGATTTTTGTGTAGAAGATTGGGCAAAGCTCCAGTAACGATTTCACCTTGACGACCGACCTCAAGCTTGGACATCAGGAGCAACACTTGGCACTAGAGGAAGGACCCTCGACTGATTTCAAGGCTCAATTTTTTTAAGAAGAAAGCTAGTCACTGGATATCATGAAGACTAATAGAGGAGCATCAAATGCATCTTAGCATTCCGGTGGGAGATGGACCAACAACGCTCGATCAACCAATGTACCACCCTCGGTCTAGGACAATCTACCTGTAGCCCCGACGATCTCTCAAGAGCAATACAATATGCTAGTTCAACAGGTGCAGGCACTTTTGACTGACGTAAGAGGAATATAGCAGACGAACGAGCCTCACTCGTTCAGAGAAAATTTGGGACCACACCATGAAAGATCGGTCGAACGGCGTCCTAAAAGCCAAGGGCTGAAGCCAGCCGCCATAACCGACCTATAAGTCCCCCCGATGGAGACTTGCGCGATCCCCTACTCTAATTTCTAGGAGAGATTCTACCCCAGGCCATGTATCTCCTTGATGTTGACCTACCCAGAAAGATGACACGGAGAAAAAGATCCAAGAAATGCAACAGTAGTTGGATGCATTGCGAGCGCCGAAGCAACAGAGGGATGATCTGGGGTTCAACATTGACCCTCTATTTACCCAAAAAATCATGAATGAGCCACTGCCTCCATGGTTCAAGATACCTCAGATGGAACCGTACGATGGGACTGTCGATTCCGTCGATCATCTGGATAACTTTCATACCCTTATGCACTTGCAAGAAGCTAGTGATGCATTCCTGTGCCGAGCCTTTCCTTCAACTTTAAGGAAGGCAGCTCGACATTAGTATTTTAATCTGTAGTTAAGGTTCATGGATTCCTTCAACCAATTGAGCCGACTATTCATTGCCCATTTTGTTAGTAGTTATCGGCAGCGTCAAAATTTAGATTTTCTTGTAAGCATCAAGCAGCGCGAGAACGAACCTCTTAGGAAATACATCAACGACTTTAATACGGCTACCTTGAAGGTTCGAAATTTGGATCAGTCTGTAGCAATGACAGTATTGAAGGCTGGGCTCCTCCAGAACGACCTTCTCTTTTTTCTGAACCTAGATTATCCAAGGCATTTCACCAAAATGCTGGAGCGAGTGGAGAGATATGCCCAGGCCGAGGATGCCTGAGACCAGCAAGGAGAAAACCTTGGTAGTGGATCGCAGTTGACTCAAAAGTTGGAGAAGAAAAGGATTATTGATGTGTGCAACATCGATGCGAGGAATAACGACCTCGTTGTTCATGGACTCCACCCCGAAATAACCGACCTACATCTCCTAAACCTCGACGCTGATCAAAGACCACTCCTCAAAAGTTTCATTATTATACTCCCCTCAACACTCCTCGAGCTCAAATCTTAATGGAGATCGAACAACAAGAAGAAACACCATGACCGAAGAAGATGGTGACCCCTGCTTGAGTAAGGAACCCGAGGAAATATTACAGATATCACCGCAACCATGGGTATGACACCAAGGAATGCTGGCAGCACAAGAAAGAAATAGAGGCATTGATCAGATGAGGACAACTTCGACGCTGTGTTGACGAACGACAAATTTTAGTAGATCCACGTCGTGAACAACCCCGACAAGATGAACCTTGTAGAGAACAGCCATTAGCAGGGGAGATCAGAATGATTGCTGGAGGTAAGAAGGATTTCGGAATGTCGTTAGAGTCTGAAATAAATTTGACTCTAATTCCTCTCCTATAAATAATGAGACTCTGGGACCCTCCAGGTATGCACTCATTTTTTGATGCTTTCTCCTAACTTGAGCATCGGAGGATCTTCACCGAAGAAATCCCCGATGAGGACTTTAGTGCAAGAGATTGAGCGAAGCTCTAGTAGTGGTTTTACCTCGGCGACCGACCTTAGGCCGGGAGATCAGGAGCAACAGGAGCATTTCTAGTTTTTCTCTAAAATCAGGACAAAGACGAGACTTTTTTTTAATCAGAAGATAGCAAGAGTCATTCATTTTTCTATTTTTATTTTAGAGTTTAACTTGTTTCAACCAAATGGTGTTGCCGGCACTCTACGATATTTTTTTTTTTTTGATTTTTTTAGTTATGTTCATGCTTCATCTTATTAAAAAAAAAAACTTGAAGACTTAGCCAAAAAAAAATAATAGCACCATGGAAAGTAATACATTATAGCAACATAAAGCCCCAAGAAAAACTTAGGAAAGATGAACAAAATCTAATATTTAGTTACTTGATTGCGGGATTTTTTTATTGCTTTTTAAATACTTAATTCCAAAACTACCCCATTTGAAACTTATTTCCAAAGCTACTGTCCATATCTGAAATCACCACTTGAAGTGGCATTTTCATTGCCACCTCAGCCATCCAACTTGCTAGCAGAGTATCGTGACATGGCTCAAAAAAAATTGCCAGTGTATTGGCAACTTCAAACTCGCCAATCCAATGGACGAGTTTAGCTGAAAGCGTCAGTTGGACTGGCAAGTTCAAACTCACCACTGGGAGTGGTGATTTCAGGTAGACTCGCCTCTCCAGCCGATGATTTCATTTTTTTTTCATTCCCGATGGAGGACGGACCGAACGGAGGGAGGGGGATGTGAGTGCAAGGGGGATCAGACCTGGACAGAGGATGGAGAGAGGGGGATGTGAGCCGAGGGGCGGTGGAGGAGAGGAGGAGGATGCGAGTTGGGGGGGCATTGGATAGAGGAGGGGGACATGAGCCGAGGGAGGGGGGGCGGTGGAGGAGAGGTGGGGGACGCGATCGGAAGGGACCGGATGGAGGATGGAGGGAGGGGGACGCAATCATGGAGGGGAGAGTGTTTTTTTTTTGCATATGAAGGAGGAGGGGGCGTGGTTGCCGGTGGCGACCGACGATGGGGACCCAGCTGGGGTGTGGGGGTGGCCATGGCATGGGGGCGGAGGGGAGGGAGGCGTGGACCAGGAGGGGGAGGGGGGCGGAGGGGAAGGAAGAAGTTGTGTATTTTTTTTAATACTTAAAATTAAGAAAAAAATAAAAAATAAATAAAATAAAATAATAAAATAAGAAGGAAGGAAGGGTTTTTTAATAATAAAAAATAAAATAATAAAATAATAATAAATTAAATTAAATTAAATTATTTAAAAATATCTAATTAAATTTTTTAAAATAAAAATAAAATATTATTTTAAAAAAATAATTTTAAAAAATATGTGAGCCGACATTGAGAAGCAAACGATCGCATCAAGGAGCCACGAGTGGTATCGAAGGGGGGTGTGGGTGTCCATAAAAGAAGAAGAATGAAAAAAAAATTAATGTTTAAAAATAAAATAAAATAAAATAATAAAATTTTAATACTGATCATTGCTCTGTGCACCCTTTCGACCCCTAGCATGCTGGCGGTCCCTCCTTACCTCGCATGATTACACAGTCGTGTGGGGTGGGGAGGGACCGCCAGCATGTGAGGGGTCGGGGGGTACGCGGAGTAGTGACCGACATGCGACGGCTGAAGGATGCACAAAAAAAAAGAAAAAATAAATAAAAAAATTTAAAATAATAATAAATTATTTTTAAAAAATAATTTGAAAAAAAATACTTAAGGTCCTGAGTTTCTTTGATGGAGCTGGGAGGCACTTTTTTAAATTATTTTTTAAAATTAATATTTTTTAAAAGAAAAATAAAAATTATTTTTTTAAAAAAATATTAATTTAAAAAAAATTAAAAAATAAGTGCATTCCAACTCCGCCATGGAGTGCGCTTGAGAGTTGGTTGAGTTCTCTAGATTTTAAGTATTTTTTTTAGATTATATTTTAAAAATAAATTTTTATTATTATTTTAAAAAATATTTTTTTTGCTAATATCCATACCTTCCTTCGACACTACTTGCGACTTCTCCACATGTGACTTTGCATCGAACATCTAAACCCTCCCTCTAGCATCCCATGATCGCCACTCCTCGATGCCATCCGCATATTTTCAAATTTATTTTTTTAAAAATAATATTTTATTATTATTTTAAAATTTTAATTAATTATTTTATTTTTTATTTATTTTTATTTTTTTTATTTTTAACTATTTTTAAAGGAAAAAAAATCCCTTCCCCTTCCCCCTTCGTCAGTCAAAAAGAATAAAAATAAAAAAATAAAAGAAAGAAAAGAAAAGGAAAAAAAATAATTTTTTTTATTTATTATTTTTTTTATTTTTTATTTTTAAAACTATCTTTTTTTCTAACTTATTTCCAAAACTATCGTTCATGTAGAAATCGCTACTTACCGATGGCGATTTTTGAGTTTTTCTTTCTTTTTTTTTTTTTGGCTGATGAAGGAGGAGGGGGGTGCGGGAGGCGATGGTGATGGGGGCCCCGCCCATCACCACCACTGCCCACCCCACCCCAGCTAAAAAATAATATTTAATCCTTATTATTTTTATTTTTTATTTTTTTATTTATATTTAATTTTTTCTTTTCCTCTTTTTTTAATTATTTTTAAATTTATTTTTTTAAAATAATATTTTATGATTATTTTGAAAATATAATTAAATATATTAAAATATTTTATATTTTATATTATTTTGTTTTACTTTATTTATTTATTTATTTTATTTTTAAGCATTATTATATAAATAAATAAATAAATATTTAAAAAAACCTTCCTTCCTTCCTTCCCCCGGCCATCGTCACCACCACCCCCTCCCCTTTCGTTCGCGCCTCCCTCCCTCCGCCCCTGCACCACCCCATCGCCACCGCCACCCCCACCCATCGGATCCCTACCGCAACCGCACCCTCCCCCTCCGTCGTGCCTCCTCCATCCATGCCTCCCTTCCTCTACTCCCACGTCATCCCGTCGCCACTGCCACCCCCACACCTTGACCGAGTCCTCGCTGCCTGTCATCATTGGCAACCGCACCCCCCCTCCCTATCCGTATGCCAAAAAAAAATCCTCCCCTCTGTGCCCCACCCTACGCTAGCATCGTCCCCCTTCCTTTGCCCAGTCCGTTCTCCATTCGGGAGCCAAAAAAATTATACGATGAAATCACCATTTCAAGAGGCAAGTTCGAAATTGCCACTTCAACAGGCGGGTTCATTTTTAATACCATGTTGACTTTCCACCTAGCAATGAAATCGCCACTTCAAGTGGCCATTTCAACGTGTACGGTAATTTTAGAAAGTTGGCAAAGGTGGTATTTTTGAAAATAAAAAATAAAAAAATAAATTAAAAAAATTTCTAGTATGTTAGCATAAATTCTTCCAGGCCTATTTTGGTGTCAGTTAACAATTTTTTTTAAATATTATTTTTTAAATACTTTATTTACGAAATAGGTCCATCTCAAACTTATTTATCGAAGTAGTGCACATGTAAAAATTGCAAGTTGAAATCATGATTTCCAGTGCCAGCTCAACAATAATCACATCCTCGACCCGCAAAATCAAGACCTAGTCATCCTGCCTACATGTCTCATTGAAAATGCGACCTGTGCACGTGATTTCACTGAAAACATGGGTCCAACACTTAATTTCACTAAAAACGTGGCTCCAACATGCGATTTCACTGAAAGCACGAGTCCAACCCGCAATTTT
This sequence comes from Cocos nucifera, assembly GCA_006176705.1. Classification (NCBI taxonomy): domain Eukaryota; kingdom Viridiplantae; phylum Streptophyta; class Magnoliopsida; order Arecales; family Arecaceae; genus Cocos; species Cocos nucifera. The sequence continues at coordinate 33,724 of QRFJ01002980.1, read as the reverse complement.
ATAGGTTCCATGAAATCATGGGTCCAACCTGCGAATTAACTGAAAGCGCAGGTGCAACCCACGATTTTATAGATAGCATGAAATTGTAGGTCCAACCCACGATTTCATTGTTTTCCATGCCCAACACGCATTTTCATGCCCAAACATTTATAAACACCTGGCAACCCTTCACCCCAATTCAAATCTTTCTCCCCATCTACATCCAAAATACTTAAGATTCCATGGCTTCAAAGAAAGATGGGGGCATGTCGAAAGGGAAGAGGGCTCGAGTAGAGAAAGGAAAACGATCTTCTAGGTATGAAGAAGAGTTATTTTTAAATGTTAAATGTAATGAAAATTTTATATCAAATTTTTCTCGAAAAAATATTGTAGGGGGAAGGATTGTCAATTTAAATAGTTTTAGTGATTTTCGAATTAGATTTTTATTTGAAAGGATGGGTTGGCTTTTTATGATTACACTGAACAAGCCAACATGTCCTACTCTAGTTCAATATTTTTATAGTAATTTTAGTTTTAATAGTTCTACTCGTTCTATTTCATCATTTGTGAAAGATAAAAATATCGAGTTTGATTGCAGTACTTTTGGTTAAATTTTGAATATTCCATCAGATGATAATAAATATTTCAGTAATACTTATTGAAGCCGTAAAAGTTTAGATTATGAAAGCTGTATTAGAATTATTTTTGAAAATGATAATTTAGTATAAACTTTCAAACCTAGTGCACATCGATTACCACTCGAAAATAGATTAATTCATTATATTTTTACGTTTAATTTTTTACCTAGAGGAGGTCATAGAGATAATATATCATACCTGGATATATATATTCTCAAGATGATACTTTTAGGTGATAGGATTAATTTACCATATAGAATGATAAATTATATGAATGAATCCTGTCAAAATTCGAAAACCTGTTTGCCCTATGAGCGATCATGATCACTATATTTGAGGCCTTTGATTTTCTATCACTGATGATGATGCAGTTATCAAGCTCAAACTCACTGATACTTATAATCAGACATTTTTTAGGTGTATGGGGTATATATTTACTGGGGGTGTGGAAGCATACGTATGATGTATCTAAAAAAAAAGTGATAGTGAAGAAGAAGAGTAGCCCGGATATCAATCTGACCAGCAGTCTTCTGATTTGCATGCATTATCTGCTTAGGTAGATGCATTGGAGATTATTGTCAGTGAGGGATTTGCACGTATGGATACGTGGCTGGACGAGGGATTTACATGCTTTGATCAATTCATATAGCATTTTTATCATCAGTTTCCTCCATCTCTACAGGATCTTGCAGTAGATGATTAGGCTCCAGCTTCTAGTTGTAGTATTTGAAGCTCCATGGCATGATGCATTATCTTTTTTTTCGCTCTAAAGTAATATAATTTGGTTTATTGTGAACTAGTGTGTTTTTATTTTGGCAAATAAAATCATGTATTTTGGGCTGGTTTTATGTTGAACTTTAGATATTATATACACTATTATGTTTTAGTTAATATCAGTTGTATAAACTATTATATTTCAATATCGTTAATATTAGCTGGTCGATCGCTATTGTTTTTTAGCACATGTCAATAGGTTCTTATCTTTGAAAAGTCTTAGAACAAATATTATCCTTAATTGTCAAATTCCATTTGATTGCCATATATGGCCCATGGAATGTTGTTTGCACTTGAAACACCCCACTTGTCCTATCAAATCTTATAACTTTGTACGATGTGGCTTTTGATTAATTGGCGATAACATGAGTTGTAGAAAAAGGAATAAATCTTTCATTCTTATATAATGCATCCTCTGCTTGTGCACGTCGATCGTCGAAATGTGACACAAATCAAAAAAATATGAGTTGTACCAATAAAGTTACCGATAGAAAGCGAGCATTTTTTAGGACTCCATTAAAATATCAGATAAATTAGTTGTCATCATTCCAAATCTATGGCCACTATCATGTGCAAGAGACCATTTCTCTATAGGGATTTCATTCAACCACCGCAAGGCTTCAGAGTTCATTTTTTCAATTTTCTTCATGTACTTATCAAACTTTCTTGGTTCTGTTTGCATGCTAGTTCATTTCAATAAATCTCTTAGTTTTGTATTTTTGAATCTAGTATTCAAATTGCTCGCTACATGATATGCATGAGATGCATAAGGTGGCTGCCAACCAAGATTTTATTTTGTATAGTAGATAATATACCTGCATGTCGATCTGATATTAGACATATATTTTGATGGGATGAAATAAGACTTCTCAGACAAACTAGGAACCAGCCCCATGTATCAGTAGACTCTTCATCTACTATAGCAAATGCAAGAGAAAAAATCTGATTATTTCTATCCACAATAGTTGCAATCATCAACTTCTTCCGGTACTTTCCATACAAAAAAGTAGCATCAATACTTATTATTGGTCTACAATGTTTAAAGCTTTCAAGTGATGGTGCAAAGGCCTAAAAAACATTATCAAATACAGCACATATTGGGTGACCAATGAGAGTGCTAATGAACTTCATTCAAAAGCCAGGATTGAATTCTTCTATAGTAGTCAACCACTTCAGCAGCAAGTCATATGACTTGTCCCAATCTCCATATACCAAGGCCATTATTTTTTGCTTCGCATCCCATAACTTTCTATTGGGCGTATAGTTGAATATGTTCTTTATTACTGTCCCAATCTGGCAATAGGAATTGAGGGTACTTCTTTCACAAAATCCCATATTTCATTCGCAATGAAGTTCGAATCAAGCCCATGGTGATCTTGAGAAAGCATAGCCAAAATACAGCTATGCGGATCAATATAACGTATGATTTCAAAATAATCATACCGCTTAATTGCTCCAAGCATCCAATTGCATCCTGCCTCTTTATTTTTATACTTGGCTATCCAAACATCTGGCTACGATTGAATTTCATGATGTGTATGAATAGAGTAGTGTTTCAATGCAGTTTGTAATTCTATCTTATTTACAAAATGAAGCCTTTTACACAACTCTTCATCTCTTTCTCAAGTGATATGGGATGCTTGTAATGCAGAAGTCATTGATACATTAGCAGCCATCCAATTTATACTTTTGAATGTTTCAGAAGGAGCTTCAAAAGCCAGAAAATTTGGGGACTCCACGACAGATTGGCACGGTACATCATCTGATGTACCAACTTTTTGAGCATTAGCATTCATATCGTCTTCATTTCATACATCATCTTCCTCAAATAGCCGATTATCTATATGAACTGCATCGTCAGCAACTGTATATAATGAAGCTAGTCTAATAATAGGATCTACCACATTGTTATCCAATATTGGGATATTGTTAGCCACATAGGGCCTAGAGATTTCAATCTGCTTGCTATGCTATGTTGTCATTCCTATGTCCCGATCAGCTACTTCATGATTATTTAGATTAGGAAGAGATCCAATGGTTTCAATAGATTGCCGATCAATATACAATTCTGTACCAGACAAACAAGAATGCAAATTTATAGTTGAAAAGATAATGTTGATATCTTCATCATCAATAATTGGAATAGGTTCATACTTTAATACTATTGGCTGCACAACCATAGGATATCTATATGTTATAATTATTCTATTTCTCCTTCTATTTATACGGAAGATCCTACATAACTTATCCTCCAACTTCTCAAATTTTATTCCATATTTCATTCTAATAGCTTTTTTTGGCTGCTGAGTATACTCGATTTCATATGGTCCTTTAACCATACTACCATTGATATAACATAAGGCGGTGACTATTTCTCCCATATTTTAATACCTATATAACAAATTGAATAAATTCAGATTTGTATAAAAATTATATTGACTATAAATTAACATTACAATAAAGTGGATAATTAACATCAATGGTTGCCAAGTATGCCTTAACATGACATTGACTATATAAATTACCATTGATTAATCTTTTTTTCTAAAAAAAATAAACAAGGCTGTCCATAATATAATTACTGGATGAAAGATGATTGAATGATACATCATGCTTTGCCCAAATAGATTAGATGTTGATGCACTAATATTTAATATATAATGTTTAATAATCTACTAACAATTAAATTGGTAATATGTGCTACAAAATAAGAATAAATATCAGTATTATTGCAAAATATTTACTAAAATATGTATTTGATTTATTAAAATGGTAATGAGCAAACTAGCTAAAATCTCCTTGCCTACTCCTAATTTAGGACCCAAATATACTAAGTTATTTATAATAAATGAAATTGAGCAAACTAGCTAAAATATATAGTATCCAAAATATATATATATAAATTATAATAAATTTTGATTTTTAGTAATATTAATTATACTTTAAAAATAAATAGGAGATTAGCCATGCTTCAATATTTAATTTTTTTTAAATTATAAATAAAAAATTTAAAAATCTCCTCAAGATCAATGGAGAAGGATGACCAGGTGGGGAGAAGCCGGGGGACGGAGAGTGAGTCGGAGGGGCATGATCAACCGAATGGGGTCGGGGCCATTCTCGTTGGTCAGAAAAATGACAACAAGAGGGATCCAATGGGGTCGGCGGGGTATAAGCCTACCAAGTCGGAGAAAAAAGGAGTCGCATGGGGTGATGTCGGTCGAAAAAAGAGAGAATAATGGGGTGATGTTGATCGGATGAAGTCGATGCCGAACAGAGGAGAAGGGGGGTTGTCGAAGAAAGAGAAATATAGGGGACCATAAGAGATCGGGATGGAGTGAAGCGATCGATAAAATCGGATTTTGAGGGCACGATGTGAAGCCAAGCATTGCAATTCCAAAATGCGATTTCAAGGATGAAATCGCATCTCTAAAGTACGAATTTAGCGTGTGGCTACATAAACCTGCATATGCCGTCCAATAGCGGCCTTGCGGACACACTGATGATTTCTATGTGTGTGCACTATTTACATAAATAAGTTTGAGAAAGCCTATTTTAAAAATAAAATATTTAAAAAGAAATCAGTCTGGGATTGTTTTTTCCCTTAGGACGCAAGTGTTTATTTAACAAATCACATCTATAGCAATAAAAAATATATACTCACGTACATCGCACGTTGGAACACTTGGCGCTGGGGCTGGATACTCGTCCCCTCCCTCCGCGACCGAGCCCCCTGTAAGCGTTCCTCCTTCCACACTCTCCATTTCAGTCGCCCCCGAAGAAAGACCGTTCTCCTTCCGACCCTAGTGGAATTTCCCGGCGATTCGCGGAAGGAGACCAACGGTTCCGGTGAAGGATTGGTGATGGTTTCGCCTGAGAACTCCAACTGGGTCTTCGACTGTCCTCTGATCGACGACATGTCGGCGCCTGGGACCGGGTTCTACTGGACTTCCCAGGGAATCAACAGTTCTTCCAATGCTAGGTACACTGAATTTTGCTTTCGATGGCTTCCTAATGATGCTGCCGATTTGATTCCTGTTCTAGGGTTTCTTGGATCGAGCTCTCTGGTCTTCTTTCAATCCAAATACTTTACTATTATTATTTTTTAAACGGTGATTGTCTTCTATCTCTTTGGAGATGCGGGTTTTTTCCCCAATTATTTTTTTTTAATGCCTAATGTTTACCGTATTACTTACCACTAACGGTGCGACATATTATCCATAACTAGGGTTTTCTGTAATTGGTGATGTGATTCCAATTTCTTGTAGTATCTTTGGTTCTCATGATTCTTGGAAAAGGATGCGTGGAAGATTAGGGCTCTTGAGCATGACTGCGTGTACCTATCACATTGGAGACTTTATCTTGTATGAATTAATATAGGTCTTATAAAAAGATTATTCCAAGTGGTCGTATCTGAAATTCAGACAGAAAATTCATCAACGGATTGTCAGTTAAATTATCTGCTTTACTTTTGTAATTAGTTATTCTCAATATGTTCTAATCAGATGAATTATAATTATCTACCCTTATGTCTAACTATCAATATACCATCCTCCTTATAATTCATGTATTATTTCAACCTTGTAGAGAGCATAGTCCCATGAAACAGTATCAATATGCTGATGATATGTTGAACTTTAGGTATTGCCAAGTTGGGGTGGCATTCCATTCGGGTCGTATCAGATGCGGGTCGGGTCAAAAAATCTCAAATCCGAAACTAACCTATTTAAAATATAGGTCAGAATTTGAAACCTAAACTTGTTACATTTAATAAACAGGTAACCCCACCTGACTTGCTTAAGCTGTTTAGAAAAACAGGTCATATCGGGTTAACCTGTACATCCTGCGTATAACATGTTTAATTTAAGAATTTGAAAATTATAAAGAAAGGCAGATGATCCTACAAATCCAAAACAATCAATTTTACAGCTGCAGTGATGACAAAAACAACTAGAAGTAGTTGAATACTTGAATTCAACGTTTCAAAAAGAAAGAGAAAGATAAAGGGAAATCCCCCTTCCTTCAAATTTCTACACTAGAACATGCTAGGTACCATATGAACAATACAATCAAAGGAAAATAAACATCAAACAGAGCCACCTCAAAGAATTTATGAGAATTCAAATTCCACCCAAAAGAAGGAAAGTTTCACATGGTTTATTTATGAAATCAAGAAAATGCCCAAGGGTTGCTCCTTTCTACTAGTGCAAGAGACCTGATGAGTACCTAGTGAGCCGAGCTAGTCAGGTGGTGCAGGTCTTGCTGATTGCTCAGGCAACTCTGCGGCTCTCTGATGGCCACTGCCAGCCTCCCCGCCTTCTCCTGCTCCTTCCCTCCCTCTTTTCCCTCTCCTCCCTCCCCCTCTTTCTCTCTTTTCCTCTCTTTGGTCCTCCCTCTCCCCCGCTCTCTCTATTGTGTTGGTTTGGCTTGATTAATAGATTGTTAACTATAGGAAAATGTTGAATACCATAAAATTATTGATAAATTGTTGCAATATGTTGTCATGGTCACCCATTGTGTATGTTCACATTTTCATATTAGCCAAGTTTCAAGTGCTACATCTTTTTATATATTGCAATGGCTGGTGTCTTTTGTTTTTAGTACCAAAAGTACTTGCATTATTTTCAGTTTTCAAAAGTTGAAAAGCTGCATCTAGTTTGAAGACCTAATTTTCCTATGTTAGTTTTTATACCTTCAGCATGTTTTTTTCTTCATTGTTATATTTTCATTTTAGTGTTTTCAGGATCATCTGATTTCTGTGGCATGTGACTTTTTCTTTGTTAGTGTGGAAATTAGTGGCTCCTTAGATTCTGGTGGCATTAAAGAGTCAGGCTCCAAGAAACGGTTTGATTTATATATTCTAAGCTCATTATTTCAAGTTAAAATGTTTTTAGTCAGTTTGTGTATTTTGTGTGAAGTTATTAAGCATTTCCAAGCTACAGTGTCAGGTCAGAAACTTCCAGTCAGCCAGGATCCAAAGCCTGCAGGGAGAAACTGAGACGAGATAGGTTGAATGATAGGTATACATGCCACTTGTGCGCGCGCGCGCGCGCGTATATGTATATATATACACATACATACATACACACACACTATTTGTGTCTATATATGTATATATGTGTGTATATACATAGACATATAATCTTATGGTGTAGTATGATTCTTTGATTTTTCTTTAAACTTCCATCAGTTTGATTGTCAACTTTGGCTTGATTGCAAGGTTCTTGGAGTTGGGATCGATTTTGGAGCCAGGAAAACCACCAAAAATGGACAAAGCAGCTATCTTAAGTGATGCTGTCCGCATGGTGACTCAATTGCGTAGTGAAGCACAAAAGTTGAAAGATTCAAATGAGAATCTGCAGGACAAGATCAAAGAACTGAAGGTCCACTTGAATTTGTCTTTCATCTTACTGCCCTGTATCTGTGATCAATGTGGTTGGGCTATAAATTGTTTTAGAAAGCTAGCCTGTTAGTCTTCATATGTGTAAAAAAAATCATGTTCAGTGCTAAGCACTGCATGAGTCTTTGATTCTATTATATAATCTTTTTCCTATGCTTGCATTTGATAGCGTAATGTTTGGCTTCTGGCATGATTTCTTTATAATCATATATATGCAGATAGTCTATAATGAGATAGTTCATTCATTGAACGTTTGCATAAGATTTATGGTTCTGAGATTGGGATTGACATCATACATCCTTGATTTCAAAGACCAATTCAGTGAGATTGGCTTACCCTTTTTTAATCTCTACATTCATTTGAAGCATTATGTGTATGATCTGATGTTTTTGCCATACACAAAGTTAATATCATTGACTGACTGCTGACTTTTGTGATCTGGGTGAACTGGTTTTGCTTAAGTCTTGAGGCACTAGATGGAAATTTGAGAGTTATCTTTGTTTCCTTGAAGGCTGACCTGCACTGGGCTTGCCTTTGTCCATATGACAAGACATGACTAGTTTTTTGCCTTTTAAACCAGCTGCAGTGATCAGCTAATGTTTTCCCAATTGTTTTCATAACTAGAAGAGAGGGTAGTCAAAGTGGGTCTCTGTTGCTTGTTTCTCCCTTTTATTTCTATTTGGTGTTTCAACTCTATATCAAAAATTGACAGAACATGGTTGATTGTGTTGACTAGCTCTTTGTGATCGATTTTGTTCACTATTCTTACCCAGACTTTTACTTACTGAAATTCCTTTATATTTTTAATGAAGTTTTGAACATTTGAAATGTAAGTTTTAAGCCCATGGGGTTGTTGGATGGTAGGTAGAGTCTATAAACTCCAATTGAGATTTCTTGTGCAAACTAGTAAGAATTGACTTCTAAAAGCTTTAGAACAAGGAAGGGTTTGTTAGAAGATGCTGTAGATTGGACCAAAAGGATAAAGTATGGGAGAATTGATTAAATGTTGTCGGAATAAACAAACTGAAGGGGACATCCCAATTACTGAAGTGACTTGCTATATGGGTTATTTAAGAAGAGGGGAGGATCTGAGATAAATTTGATAGATGTTATGAAAAAGGATTTGATAAAGCTCATGTTGGCCTCTAACATGATATGGTGTCTGCCGGCAAAAATTTAAGGGTGGCCTTATAAACTATTGCGACTTGGACTTTTATTTGGAGATTTAAGAGAGTATGGAAAGACCCAAGAGAAACTTTAACAGATTCTGTGAATTGAAGAAGCTTGTATTTGACAGAGGTTGTACAATGTGATCATAATGAATGATGATGAGATTATATAGCTACCAAAACAGATGAGGAAGGCTTGAACATGCTTTTGTAATTAATGTCAGCCAGCAAGCCCTAACTATCAATTTGTTTGTGCATATTTATTTGAGCGCCCATGTATGTTGATTACTGCATTTCGGGACTAGTGGAGTCCGAATGTTCACTAGAGAGTAAATTTGGTTTGATGATGAAGTTGGAGTTTTTGCTGAAAAACTGTTGTTGCTTTTGTATTTAATCTCAGCCAGCAACCCTTAAATATCAGTATGTTTATACATATGTATGTTTGTGTTTATGTATGTGCATTACTGCATTTTAGGTTCAAATTTGGTGGCATGATGAAGTTGGGTTTTTAGCTGAAAAACTGTTGTTGGATGCCTAGGTATATTTTTGGTGTCCTTTGGTGTCTTTTTAGCAAGATTGTTGTTAAAAACCTTAATCCGGCTATTAATTATTTTTAGGTAGCAACTTGATAATTGTGTTACCATTGTATTTGTTATGTCCCTATGTAAAGCATTAGAAGCACCTTACGTTATTTTTTATCTTTTTAATTTTGTTGTGCACTCCACATCTCTTCTTTGTTCTTTTCTTATTTTTTTTCCTTTTCTGGCACAGCAACATTACACAATTTTCATCATCTTCTTCGTTCTCCTCTACATATATTATCTACTATGACCTGAGATTTTTTCTTTACCTCCTCTCACCTTATACGGGAACTAAGTAAAACAGCTTTTTTTTTCCTGAACCTTATGTCTCTTCAATTGTTGTGATATTGGTGTACTAAAAGGAAAACCTAGCTGACGTAGGACAGAAGAATGAGGGGGGATAAGAACAGGAGGAAGGGAAGAGAAGAGAAGAGGAGAAGGGGGCTTGGTGGGGAAAGGGGCAGAGACCAAGGGATTGGTGGAGAAGAGAGCAGAGTCCAGCAGCGGGTGGAGCTGCTAGTGTTCGGAATATGTGATCTTGTGGGTGGCCTCTCCCTGGATCTAGGAGGCAGCAAGGTAGAGGCATCATGGGAGAGGTGAGGGCCTTGATTTGGGCGAGCGACAGTGGCTTGGAGGTGGAAGAGGTGAAGAGGAGGTGGTGGCAAAATAGATAAGGGTGGATCTCAATGAAAAGGGGATCAAGTTATTGTGGATGCAGTAGAGGAGAAAGAGAGGAGGTGGAAGAGGAAGCAGGGGACTGACATGGGAGGTTGAGGTCGGTTAGATGTAGAGGAGATAGGGATGGCAATTTCATCCGACCCGTCAGGTACCCGATCCGATTAAAATCTAGGATGGGTATGGGATTTAAAAAAAAAATCCGAAGCGGGTTCGAATTGGGTATGGATAATGGTATGCTTCGCCTCGAACCCGACTCTATATATATAACTCTTACCTATTCGGCCGCTCCAAGGTTCCTAGCTGATTGAGACTCCTGAGGATGGAGAAAACAGAGGAAAAATCGAGGGAAATCTAAGCTTTCCTATTCAACCGCTTCAAGCCTCCCACCCGATCGAGAATCCTAGGGATGGAAAAATCAGAGGAAAAATTGGGGAAAAACATCACCAAGCCATATTCTAAGCTTTCCTATTTGGCTGCTCCAAGTCTCCCACCCAATTAAGACTCCTGGGGATGGAAAAAACAGAGGAAATATTAGATAGTAATATTAGGATGTTTTTGTGGAAGATGGTAATATTAGATAGTACTGTTTGTGAGAGCTGACTGCACTTTGTCCATAGAAGATCAAACATCCCAAAGCAACACAACAATTTCTTATTAGAAATTTTGCATGCAGATCTTGGCTGCGACAACTATCTGTTACTACCAGCAGTAAATTGAGGGAAAAATTATTATGCTATAAAACATGGTATTTGTTAATTACATGCAAGGTTGAAGGCATTAAATTTTTACATCTAATTTTTATTTCGTAAGACTTGTAGGTTGTTTAGGATTTTCGTTGTTTGAAAAATAACTTTGGTTGGATTAGGGCTTATTGTTTGATATGGAGTAAGATATAATTATGTAAATTCAGTATAGTATTGCTTTATTTTTTATTTAATGTGGTGGATTCCCCATTTCCCAGTTTTATTCTTGCGCTTCATGTCATTTTCCTAGTCTGTTAAAGTTTAGTTTCAGCTATTTTCTGCATACTACCCTTATATGATTTGCACCTGCTAGTATCGCAAGCCCACTGTTTAGTACAAACTTGAGATGATAGATAAACTTGATAGTTGATGCCTTGCAAATAACTGTTGATACTGTGGATGGACTCAATGAGATGATAAGGGAACTTGACAATAGAAACAGGAAACCCATCTGTCATTCCATCTAAGAGCAATTGCCTTCTTTGTACCTTTTTTTCTGTTTGGTTTGAAAACTTGGAAGAAAATCAGAATGAGATGAATTGACATTCATATATAAACAGTGATAAAGTTAACATTCTTAGCTTTTAAATCCTTTATGGAGACAAAACTTTAGTAATAGTGTAGTACCATCATTCCTTTATCTAAATAGGAATAGCTTGGGGCTCCCTTTTAAGCTATTCCAGAAGTCTCTAAGGTCTAGGTTACTCGAATTATATGTAGTATTTTGTTTGGGTTTGGATAGGATGGTCGTCTGTCATGCTGACAATGGAACCAAAAATATTTTTGCCTGGATTTTCAGCTTGATATTGATTATTATTATTATTACTACTACTACTACTACTATTATTACTATTATCATCATTATTATCGTTATTATTATTTGTTGGATGAAATATGGAGTTGACTAAGAGGATGGAGCTGACTTTGTTTAAAGTTTCGAATTTTAACTTGTGGTCTTTTCCTTCCTACCAACTGCATTGTCCTTGAACAAGTAATTTTCACCTGAATGAAGGGAATGATTCCTTGGAATCCTGCACCAAAGTTATACAAAATCAGAACCATTAGTCAAAGGATGTGATGATGTGACTGGGTAGTCTTTGATTTAACTTCTTTGATGGCATGGCCTTGTGCAAATTATTATGTTGGAGGATGCTTACCACTTTGAATAGGTCCTAAACAACTTCTAGTAGTAAAAATAACCATGTATTGAGCCGACATTAATACTTCTCTGATCACTTCTGGGCTTTTATTATCAAAAGTTTACCACTGAGAGAATATAGAACTTCTTGTTCTAAAGTTAGAAATCCAGGTTGTGCATCTGACTTGCCTGAAAATGTGATAATTTAGATTCAAGACATGGGAACTAGGTGACATTTTAGAGCTTTGCTGAAATTTTCTGAATTGTAATCAACGACACACAGCCTACTTGAACTAGTTGGTTTTGTTGTGTGTCCTCAGGGCTATAAGCTATCTAATAATTTTGGAATTTTCTTGCTAGCCCTAGACAGCGTCCTCAGTTCCTTTGTTTCATAGCTGGACTGGACTTAATGACATAGTGTCCTTGTTGAACTTTGCATGGAAGTTTGATGCAGATTATAGAGTACGTGGATGCAGTTCAGACCATGGAAGGGACAAACTCGTGCAGCAGTGGTTTACTGAAAGATTAAGGGCCTGTTAGGAAACACCCCACTGGATCTAGTGGGATAGGCAGAGAGGAAGAGTGGTGGTGGATTTTCCCCTAGGGGGTTGGTGAAAGTGAGAGAATAGGAGAAGGGAGAGGGAGAGTGCTGGTGGTGACAGCCTGATCCCAGATGGTTTAGATAAAGGACTTCTCAAAGTCTTTTCCCCATAACACAGGGATCAGGGCCCCAAACCTCCTGTGCTCTCCCTCCCTCTCTCCTGCTCTCTCCCTTCTTCCCTCTCTCCATCCAAACCTGCTGGATCTGGTGGGATCCTCCAGGATTAAACTCTGGATTATAAAAATCTGTGACTAATCGATAGCTTATTTGATCAAATAGAATAAATTCAAGATTTTCTCTTTGTTTTGTTGGGGTATGAATTTTGGTTTACATCTGTTCGGGAACTATATCAAGGAATCACTTTGATAAGTAAGAATTTAGATAAGAAATATGATCAATATCATCACCACCAAGAGCAACTTACAGCATCATTCATTTGCAGTCCATGAGCATACATTTGTACATTGAACGAATCATCAATAATCATAAAATTTGTGAATGCTTGAATAGCAAATGGTTATTCTGATCATTGGAGAGAAGTCCAAAGAGTTGTTTGGCCAATGAAGTTGTGAATAATTTTTAGACTACCTAAATAATTTAGCGAATATTGTTGCTATAGCTTATTTATGTTTATGCATGCTTAAAATGCAAGAGCTAAACTGTTATCTGATCTTATTATTTTGCAGGCTGAGAAGAACGAGCTTCGTGATGAGAAGCAGAGGCTGAAGGCAGAGAAAGAGTACCTAGAGCAGCAAATAAAGATGTTAAATACTCGAGCAAGCTTTGTAGCACACCCTCCTGTAATTCCAGCGGCTTTTGCTGCACAAGGGCATGCAGCAGCACACAAGCTAATGATGCCCGTTATCAGCTATCCTGGATTCCCTATGTGGCAATTCATGCCGCCTGCGGATGTTGATACCTCAAAGGATGCTGAATCATGTCCTCCAGTTGCTTAAGATCATTGATAACTACTTAATTAGCTAACTTCTCTAGCAACTGCTTTACTTCGGCTCATGTAAACATTGTTTCATTTACATCTAAGGCTTGGCTTGTTGGTAGTATAACCATGAATTGAAGTTGTTTGAATTTGAAATAAACTGGGACTGTCTTGTGGTCAACTGTAAATTGTGGTAATCAAAAAAGAATCCAGCTTTCCCATCAGCATCGAAGGGAACCATTGAGATTCCTGGTGATTTGCTTGTACGTATATAGTAAGAGTGTCAATCTTGGAGAATATGACTGGTATATAGTAAGACTGGTATTGTTTCAGTGTAGAGAATTATAACCCGATTTTTCATGAGCATCATCCATAGGTTTAGCATTTTAGTATATCCATGTTAATGCAATATGCCTTCGGGGTGTTGTTCTGCAACATGATGTTGAAACTATTCATTATTTTCTTTTGCCTTGGTTTGACCGACCCATGCAGTAGATGTATCAAAAACTCTGTAATGAGAAATTGAGACTGTGCTACAGTTGGGTGTTAAGATATTAGATACGGTGCGAAATTGAGCATGTGCTGCAGTTGGGTGTTAAGATATTAGATACGGTGCATGATTACAACTACAGTAAAATTTTTGATAGGATACAACTACGGTAAATTTAAAGAGAGAAAAAGACTTTTAACATTCATGGCAGAATGCATTGAAAAATATATTTGAGATAAATCTAAATATGGGCAGTATATTGCTAATGTTTAATGTGTAATTTACTTTATATTTCAGTTGTTGCTCGCAGCTTCGGTAAGGAATTGAAGTTAATTCAATAATTTTGTCTGCTGATGATGGTATAATATTGATCAGGCGACACATGTTATCCATGGGAAACTTGTTAGTTATTTTGTCCACATTCTTGTTCACAAGGTTGGTTTGTTTTAATTTGCACTACGAAAGCACCAATGGGATTTTCACAAACAGGCATCTATATCTATCTATAGCCTGAATCTCTACGTGGTTGATCTGAGCCAAACATTTCAAAGTCCCCATCAATTGTTGTTACGCTTCCTGAGCCACGTGTCCGAGGGTTTTTTTTTTTGTCCGAGGTTTAGAGACAACTGGTAGGATAAGTTTTGAGGATTTGATGAGAAAATATGTTGTGCAGAAATAGCCGGCGGAGTTGAACTGGGAACGAAAAGGAGAGAGGATCTAAGTTGGGAGCTTTGGTGCGAAATTCTTCTCCTCCATAGCCTAAAAGAAAAATCAGGTGTAATTCATGCATAGCCGGTAGAGTTGAACTCGGAACGAAAAGGAGAGAATTTAAGTTGGGAGCTTTGGTACGAAATTCTTCACTATAACCTAAAATAATATTAGGTATAATTCATGCAATTTTTCCAGCCCTCGGGATGAAAGAGTACGAGGCGTGTGTTTTTGAATATTAGGTATTCGTTAAAAATTTGGTTTACAGACCTGAATAACATTCCTTTCAACTCTGATTGCTCGATCCCAAATAATATTGTTTAAATACTTTATAACCTGGCAATAGGAAATTTCTGTCACCGATCACGTTTATTGGTTGGGCTGCATGGAGGCGGCAATCGAATCAGGTCGGTTCATACATGGATCGGATCAAATGCAAATTCGATCAAGGTCTAACCCATTTAATAAATAAATTATCTGAATCGACCCATTTAATCTATTTATAATCAACAAAAAAAAAAAAAAAAAATCCAATCCATTTAATGATTTATTTTTAAAATAAAAAAAAAAAAAAACCTGCTCAACTCCCCATCTCCGATCTCTTTTGGCTCTGCCGTCGTCCGCGCTCTCCGCCGCCTCCATTCGTCGCTCTTCGCCGCGCTCTCCACTGCCTCCGTCCACGCTCTCCATCTACCTCCCCTCCCCCGCCTCCCTCCGTGGCCGCTCCGCCGTAGTGGCGGCGGCGGCGGCAGAGCAGCCCCAAGGTAGGCCCCATGGATCCAGGCCAAGATCCATGAGATCTTCATGCCGGTGCTGAGATCGACGATGACAAGGAAAAGATGGTGTCTTGGGGGAAGGTCGAGGGTGACAAGCTCGCCAAGAGAGAGCGTCGTCGTCGTCGAGTCCGACAAAGCCGGCATGAACATCGAGACCTTCTATGATGGATATCTCGCCGCCATCATGGTCGAGGAGGGCGCTGTCGCCGCCGTCAGCTCCGCCATCACTCTCCTTGCCGAGATCGAGGACGAGATCCCCATCGCCAAGTCCCAAGCTGCCTCGTCCGCAACCACGGCCTTCGATGGCCCCGCTGCTACTCCTTTGGCTGTCAAAACCCCATCGCCACCATCTCCTCTGGAGACCGCCCTAGAAGTCTTATCCTCTTCTCCCCCTCTTCCGAGTTTCTCTCCTGTGGTTGCTTCTTCGGCCCATTTGGCCTCTCAGGGCGGGCGAAGGACCATCGCGACGCCCTACGCCAAGAAGCTTGCCAAGGATCTAACGGTAGAGCTGGGATCGGTTGCCGGAAGCGGGCCTATGGGAAGAACTATAGCCAACGATGTGAAAGTTGCGGTGGTGGTGGTGGTTCGGGCTGTTCAAATTTTGTTACCCATGGCCATTGTCCAAATATTTCAAATAAAAATGATGAACGAGTTACGTAGATTGGACAGATTAAAAAATTTAAATTTAAATCTAATCTATCTAATAAATTAATTAAATAAATTAATTTATTTATAATTTAAATTTATTTAAATTAAATTTAAATTTATTTAAGATAAATCATATTTTACTACTTTTAGCTAAGCAATTATGGGATCTCATCCAATAATTGAAGAAAAAATGGTTTAGTAGGCCATGCATGAGTTGAGAATGAAATCACAGGCCGAAGATGAGCTCCATTGCCTGTGATTACCCAAGATAGAAAGATTATATATTTTAGAGACTCTTATATTTTAAAATAATTATTAATATTTTATTTAAAATTTAATATATTTATTAAATATTAAATATTATAGTTGATTGAATAGCGATATTTATTATAGAGCATTCTAAAAATTAGATATGAAGATGAGGTGATAATTATTTATTAATTTTATAAAATTTTATATATTTTGCTCTTTTGAGCTACATGATTGGTATGATCATTCATTTATGTTAAAAAAAAATTATTCAACCGTATAAGGATTGCCACGTATCATCATCAGTGCAAGTATAGAAATGATGCTTTGGACCATACTAAAGCATGATGACGGTGTTCCTTCTTGTGTAAGCATTCGTAGGTTTGCTTTATTGCTTATCCCGCGTAGTCTACCTTGGATGGCAAATTATACCTTACACCAGATGTACTAATGGAGCCGTGCATCATGCCAATCCGCTTTTCTCTTTTTTATGATCCACGAGACAAGCACATGATAAATAAAATTATATGAAAGAGCTTAATTTTTTTTTAATATTTTTTTATTAATTAATTTTAAAAATATAATAATTTAAAATTTATTTTTAAATATATCATTCATCATAAAATTGTTATTTGAAGTAGCGATTTCATGATCATGCAAGCAAATATGGTCGGATGAAATCATCATTTAAAATGATGAGTTTACTAAATGATGAGTTTACCAAACTTTCCGATCCAAATGACCAGTCCAGTGAACTCACTAGTTCAGTCGGCGATTTCACCAATTTTTTATTTTTATTATTTTTAGATTAAGGGTGGAGGGAGGAGGAGCCGTAGATACTGCAGGGGGTGGAGTATGCGAGCGGAGGACCCAGATTAGGGGGGTTGGAAGCAACGAAGGTTTTTTTTTTTTTTTTTTTTTGGGTGTAGCAAACGGAGAAAGAGAGCTTTTTTTTTTTTCCTTTTGATGCAGGATGTGGGGGCGGAAGGGGAGGGGGATGTAGTGAAGGGGCTGGAGCGGAGGTAGAGCTTTTTTTTTTTTTGATGGATAGAGGAAAGGAGGGCATGGGGGGCAGTGGTGATCAGATGGTGGTGATGGGTACCAGAGATGGAGGTGGAGAGGAGGTAGAGCTTTTTTTTTTTTTTTTTTTTTTTTGGTGGATGGAGGGCGAGAGGGGCATGGGGGGGTGGTGGTGATTGGTTGGGACCCGATCAACCCGAAGGGATGATGATGGTCATCCTCCCTCCGCCCTCTATCCACGAATGAAAAAAAAAGAGGGAAGCACGAGGGGCGATGGTGACCGACAGGGATTCGACCATCCGGGTCTACGAACAAAAAAAAAATTCATAATGAGAAAAAAAAAATCATGAAATTATCGCTTGGGCTGGCGAGTTCATTTTAGTAGACATGTTAGCGTCAAGGTGCCCGTAAAATCATCGATTGATCCGGCAATTTCGACATAAACAATAATTTAGAAAATAAGTTAGGAAAAAGAATATATTTAAAAATAAAAAATAATAAATAATAAATAAAAAAATTTAAAGAGCTTGACTTTTTTTTCATGGACCATGAGAAAAATATATAATGAATAGAACCTACGGAAAAGAGATATTAACATGGTGCACAGAGCTTTATGTGGGATATAATTTTTTGCTTTCAACACCTCTAGCACACCAATGAGTTGAAAAAATTATTATCTACACTGCATGCAACACGTGGCTATGTACACCACTAATCATGGTTTCTCGTACCCATAGCAGTGTATTGAGTGTGTACTTGATGAATAGGGCCACATGAATTAGTGTCATACCATGTATGGAATAACTTCTACATGAGCTGATGTGTAAAAGCTTCATGCTCCAAAGAATGACAAAATTGTCGGCGGCTAATGTGAGTGACGGAGTGATAAAGGCATATAAAAGTTATGGCCATTCACTTACTAACAATTCGTTTATAATCTATTTAGGTTAGGTCATTGGTCCAGACCCAGCAACCATCTACAATCCAGTGATTGTAACCCTCTGCATGGAACGAGGTTTTGGGAGTGGGTATGAATGTTGGTGATTTTATTTCTCAAGGTAATTGTGGTAGGTGGTCCATTTTGTTACTTTGAAACTTGTCGGTTGTATTAAAGTTTGAGAATTCAGAAACCGACTTTGAAATGGATTCGCATTGAGTGGAGTGGATTATTGTTTGATCCACTTCTAGCAAGAGAGACCTGCTTTGAGTCCTAAAGACCGGTGGACACAAGAAAGTTTTAAGCTCAGGCAAAACGAAGCAATCTTTAAATTCATGCCTAGCTAGTTGCTTTTCTTTAAATAAATAACTTTGAACCCTTGCCACGAGCATCAGATAGATCTCTAACCTATGTATTAAATTTGATTCGATGTGTGTTGATTTGAGATCCGCAACAATTTAAGAGCAGATGTCACCTACCAAGCCATGGACCGCATGTAGCTATCAGTGCTATCTTGGTCACACCAGAATAGTGCATTGCTATCCAATGGAACCAGCTTCTCTGAGCCATTAGAAGGTGCCTCTCTCTTTTCCCTTCCGTCTGGGAAGTGAGTCACGGTCAATGAATTATGGAACACCAAGTGAAAAAATGGTGCGCGTGACAAGTTAATATGAGTACCTTCATTATTTATACAGGCCACTAACATGGTCGGAAAAGAACAAACTTAAAAATTAGCTTTGAATTTTGAGAAAATTACAATTTCATCCCCTCAAGTTTTGGTAATTCTCACGTACCATTTCATCTTTAAAAGTTTTTAAGGTGGCCCTCCAAGTTTTCAAAGGCCAACCGGCCATCGCTGTTGGCACACGGTCGCAAAAGAAAAAACTGGCCTCTCTCCCAACAAAAATGCCCTCTCTTAAGCTCTTATCCTGCCATAGCCTCTACAACCTCCATTCAAGATCTTGAAGCATTGAACTCCTGCCAATCACTCTTATCCTAAAATAGAAGAACACCTAAAAGGAGGAGATGAAGTTGGCAATGGAGGTAGCGGATGCAGCCGACTTGATGCCCAAAGTGGTGGAGCAATGGTGGTTGGAAGGGAGATGAATGGATCAATGCTTTGAAGGGTTGTGATGCATTCGGAGAGAATTGGATAAAGGATGATTCATACTTTTATTTTTTAATCTCCAGGGATCTTGCCCTCAAATTGATGAACCTTTCGATAGCTAGCTCAATGGAAGTTTGGATCGACCTTATCAGATCCAATTTCAATTGCTATATCGTGGGCCAATTCACAAACGAAATCAAACTCATCTCCTCCACTAGCCGACCCCAACTTGGTCAACTTTTTAAGCTGCTGCATTGATAGAGGCAAGTTCATGCCCGATGGCCCGCTCTTACATCACCTCCATGTTGAGCAAGGCCAAGGCCTGACATCCCGCCTTTCAATTGCAGAATTGAGATTGCCAATGCCATTGCCCGCCTCCACTTCACCATCCACTTGCCGGTATACGACTAGGACATCAAGTCGAGCAACATGACGACTTCAGCACCAAGATGGCAAACTTGGATCTCTCGAGGACCGGCCGGCATGGAGTCATCCCACATCTCGAACAAATCATCAACGATTATTGAAGTTCTTCCGAACGAGCAGATCATATAACATGGCGTGTCCTAGAGGGCTACATTGGATCAAAATCATGTTAGTAATAAAGTATATAGATCATGTGGAGAGGACATGAGGAATATACAAGTTTGGATTTTTAGCCGTCTTTGTGGTAAAACTCTCTTTGAAGGAGAAGAGAGACTCTGATATCCTCCTCTCCAAAGCATCCGATTTGTCGACATTGAAGTAGGGCTTGTAAGCTCCCACCGTGAAATTGTGCATACATCCTTTTTTTTTTTTTTTTTTCTTTTGGATGTAAGTGGGAGGATGGGGCCACTAATTACTGATATTCGACTAAAATCTCCTATTTAGTTACTGATACAAGCCTTCTAGATCTAAAAGCCACACCAGTGCACGCACCGGTGTTCCAGACAATTGGAAATTTATGGTCTTCCTTCTCCATCGTTACACCCCCGCGATCCTTGATGTTGCTCAGTTCTACCCACTTTATTCATGTCTTTGATGATCTGCAAAATTAATATTCCTTATCTCTGTTTCTAGGTCTTGTCTAGGAATTGTGCATACATGCATCCTGCCAGTTGTGAGTCCCCAGAGCTATCCCAAGCTGGCTTTGAGAACGTATGTTCATCTAGAATCCAAATCCAAATGAAGGCACTATCACCGTCGGCATCAGAAGGGGGTGGAAGATGGCAGAGATCTTGCTCCGGGCCTTTGGAGGGTGGAAACTTCTGGAGATCTACCTGTTAGAAATTCTCATAAGATGCATTTTCATTGATTATAGACTAATTTTGATTTCGAATTTATTATGAAATATGGCCTAAGTTATCATCTGAATAAATGGTCAAGGAGCCCAAAATAACTTATGATCATATTATTTGGGTCCTATTATCTTGGTCATATGATATAGCAGATATCGGTGTAGGCCTGATCTGACTAATGGGCTCTGTGATGGATGAATCCATTAAGATTTTTTAATTAAACTAGATCCCCGCTCCACTCCTATAAATACAGCCTGTAGAGAAACTCTAGAGCATTATTATTATTAAGACCTCTGCACTCTAAAGGTGGAACTCAACCCATTGAGGAGGCAGGCATCAAGAGGAGAAGGAGAGAAAGATCTGTCCGTCGTCGATTTTTCTCTTGCAAGATATTCAGTGCAGATCATCAGATGGCTGCTCAAGAATTTCAAGGTATGTTGATTATTTATAATCTATTCTTGAATTTTATCTTGTGTTCTAGATTTTCTACATATGATCCATAAATATTTATTTAATTCTTCTGACAATTGGTATCAGAGTTTAGAATTTTGTAGAAGATTGAAATCAAGAAAAATTAGATTATAATCAATCAATCAAAAAAAATTTAAATTTATATATTTTTTGTCATAATCTCTGATTTAAGGGGATGTGGGTTTTAATGTATGGTGACCACCAAAGTGGTCCATTCTTTGAGATTTACATGATTCCTCTATTAGGTATTTCAGAGAATTAAGAAATATCATTTTTTTTGATAAATTTATTTGCTATGGGTACATTAAGTTATAGTAAAATGGATAGGCATGTTGGTTGATCCCTAAATTGAAGATTTATAAATTGTATTAGATGATGTCCACCAAAGTGACCTATTTAATGGTATTTACAAGATTCTTTTGTATATTATTTAAGAAGAGATTAAAGCATCGCAAAATTATACCATACAATAATCTTCCTAGAGGGAGCTCATTGCATGTTATAATTTTGAAGTGAAAATATTTTTGTGATTTGTAAGTGTACATGATCTAGGAATTCATTCTACCAAAGTAGATGAACCTCCAAAAGCTAATGATATCTTACAGGTATTTTTCACTGGACGTATGAGAGAAACCTCATATAGGTCACTTTCTCCCCAAAAAAAGTTCGTGGTATTACACCAAGGGCTCTCATTAAAATAATGCTTATAAAATTTCTTAAGCATATTGATTGCCTATAATTTATCCATTATTTGACCGCATTAGGTTTGTTTTGCAGTTAGCATCTTTGCAATTAATAACACCACTACTTCAATTGAAACTCTGGCTGGAATAAATTATAAAAGATAGAAACGTGATATTGAATGGCACTTGATTTGATGGATTTGAATATTGCTTTATGTGATAATGCTCCATCTTAGATAACTGATTAGAGTACTACAGAACATAAAGCTGCATATAAAAAGTGGGAGAAAGCAAATAAGTTGAGCTTAATGATTATGAAGAGATCCATATCTGATTCTATTTTAGATACTATACCTGACAATGGAAATGCTAAACAATTCTTTGATGCCGTAAGTAAGAGGTATGTAGAATCTGATAAAGCTGAGGTTGGAGAGCTGATGAAAAAATTGGTTAATATGAGATATGATGGTATTGGTGGACTTAAAACTCACATCATGAGATTGAAGAGCATTGCATCCAAACTTAACAGTCTAGATATACCTATCCCAACAGTCTTTATTATTTATCAGGCCCTTAATTCTCTTTCTGCATAATTTAATCAGCTTAAAACAACTTATAACATATAGAGGGATAAATGGAGTGTGAATGAACTTATTTCAGTTTGTGCTCAAAAGGAAAAAAAAATATCTTAGAAAAAAGGATGAGAGTGCTATTATAGTATATCAGCCACATCCTAAGAATTTCAATTATAAAAATAAGAAGAAAAATGGTCCCAAAAGAAACGGTCAATCTCATAATTCTAAGAGTGGAAATCAAAATCTTATAAGCCCTCAAGCTGCTATTAAAAAATCTTTCAAGTACTTCTTTTGTAAGAAGAAAGATCATAGGAAAGTTGAATATTTCAAATATAAGAATTGGCTAGAAAAGAAGAACTAACAAAGAGGTAATTCATTAATCTTTGTTTGTTTTGAATTCAGTTTGATAGATATTCCATTACATTCTTGGTGGTTAGATAGTGGGGTATCTATTCATATCACTAATTTTTTGTAGGAATTCATAAACAAACGGAAGGCAACTGAGAATGAAATGAATCTTTTCGTAGGAAATGAAGAAAGAGTTCATTGAAGACATTAGGCTAGAATTAGAGTTTGGTTTTATGCTTGTCTTAGAAAATACTATTTATGTACCATCCATGAGATGAAATTTGATTTATCTTTCTAAACTTAATACTAATGGTTTCAATTTTACTTTTGATCATGAAAAATTTGAACTATTTTTTGACTCTAAATTCATTGGTGGAGGTCTTTTATCTGATAGATTATATCATCTTAATGTTATATATAGGAATGATTTCTCTTCTATGCATGTTAATGGCATTGTCCCTAAAAGATGATTAATTAAAGATAAAACCTTTATGTTATGGCATAAACGATTAGGTCATATTTCTAAAGAAAGAATTTAAAGACTAATTGATCTTAGAATTCTTTCTTCTCTTGATTTAAGTGACCTTCATACCTGTATTGACTGTATTAGGGGTAAATTTACAAAGACCAAAAGAAAGGAGTCAAAGCATAGCAATGATCTTTTAGAACTCATTCATACAGATATTACTGGACCTTTGGAACCTATTATTTATGGTAGTAAATATTTTATTATCTTTATTGAAGATTTTTCTCGCTTTGGATATATTTATCTTCTAGAAGAAA
The DNA here is from genome assembly GCA_006176705.1 of Cocos nucifera. NCBI lineage: Eukaryota > Viridiplantae > Streptophyta > Magnoliopsida > Arecales > Arecaceae > Cocos > Cocos nucifera. Next base: position 10,016 of record QRFJ01002980.1, on the reverse strand, counting down.
AGTCAGAAGTACTTGATAAATTTAAAATCTTCAAGTCTAAAGTTGAAAAATAGAATGAAAAAATGATCAAAATAGTAAGATCTGACCATGGTGAAGAATATTATGGTCGATATGATGAATCCGACCAGCAAATGAGATCATTTGCCAGATTTTTATAAGAGTATGGGATAGTTGTCCAATACACCATGCCTGAAACTTCTGAACAAAATAGTATAGCTGAAAGGCATTACCGCACTCTTAAAAATATGGTTAGAAGCATGATGAGTGGATGCAATTTACCTGCATATCTTTGAGGTGAGACTTTAAAAACTGCCATCTATATCTTAAATAAAATTCTCAGTAAAGCTGTTCCAAAAATATATTTTAAATTATGGGTTGGAAGGAAGCCCAGCATTAATCATTTTCATGTTTGGGATTGTCCTGATGAGGTTAAAATTTATAATCCATTAGAAAATAAATTTAGGTCTAGAACCACTCATTGTTATTTCATTAGCTATTCAGATAATTTTAAAGGATACAAATTCTATTATCTTAATAGAGGTATAAAGATTGTTGAGTCTATCCATGCCAGATTTTTGAAAATAAATATGGATGATGACATATGTTCTCATACTGAAAATGATATATTAAAAAAAGAATAGGCTATTGTTCCTATATCTGTTGTTTAGGAGAAGATCATATTTCATCTTGTTGAAAGAATAGTTGAACAGCAGCAGATAATTCAGCCGATCACAGCATCTCTACAACCAGTTAATGATATATCAATAAGAAGATCAGTTAGAGAAAGAAGATCTGCTATTTCTAATGACTATGTGGTTTATTTGGATGAAAATGATTATGACATTAATCATATGATCAATCCAGTCTCTTATGATCAGGTTATTGCATATTTTCAGTCAAATAAGTGGAATGAAACTATACATGATGAGATGCAGTCCATGGCTAACAAGGAAGTATGGGAGCTTGTAGAATTACCTAAAGGGTTTAAACCCATAAAGTATAAATGGATATTTAAAATCAAAAGGGATTCCAATGAAAATATTGCGTATTTTAAAATCCGATTGATTGTAAAAGGATTCACACAGAAAGAAGGCATAGATTATAATGACATATTTTCTTCCATCTCTTGTAAAGATTCCTTCAGAATAATTATGGCACTGGTAGCTCATTTTGATCTTGAGTTTCATCAGATGGATGTTAAAACAATCTTTTTGAATGATGATCTTAATGAAGAAATTTATATGACTCAGTCAGAAGGTTTTGTTGAAACTGGAAAGGCACATATGGTGTGTAGACTTAAGAAATTCATTTATGATCTTAAGCAAGCATCATGACAATGATATCTTAAGTTTGATAATATTGTGAATTCTCTTGATTTTGCAGAAAATAAAGTGGATCAATGCATATATCTCAAGATCAGTGAAAGTAAATTCATCTTTCTTATTTTATACATGAATGATATTTTATTTGTCAGTAATAATACAGCTCTGTTGTATGAGACTAAACATTTGCTATCTAGGACCTTCGATATGAAGGATCTTGGAGAAATTGCTTTTGTACTTGGTATTGAGATTCATAGGGATAGAGGCCATGGTTTGTTAGGATTGTCTCAAAGGATTTATATTGATCATATTTTAAGAAGATTTGATATGCATGACTGCAAACCTGGAGATATACCTATGGTTAAGAAAGATAAATTCAGTAAAGATCAATGCCCAAAGAATGATATAGAAAGGGTATCTATAAAAATGTTCCTTATTCTAGTACCGTGGGTAGTTTGATGAATCCACAAGTTTACACCAGACCTGATATTGCATATACTGTTAGTGTGCTCGGTAGATATATGTTAAATCTAGGCATAAAGTATTAAAAAATAGCTAAAAGGGTCATGAGATATTTGCAGAAAATCAAAAATTTTATGCTCACTTATAGAAGGATTGATTGCCTTGATGTGATTAGATATTATGACTTCGACTTCGCCGGTTGTGTGGATAATATGAAATCCACTTCTGATTATATTTTTATGATGGCTGAAGGGACTGAATCTTGGAAAAGCTCAAAATAGATTATTATGGCATCATCTACTATGCAGGCAGAATTTATAGCTTATTATTGTTAGATATATGTGCCCTAGAAGTCAGAATTGGCGGACACTTGTAATACACTTCTAGGGGCAAAATTGTAATTTTGACTATAATTAATGAAATGGGTTATTTTCTATCACACATGTGTATTTAGTATCTGTGATACATCCTTTGAGTTAATGGTAATGATAATTCATATTTTCAAGAGTTGAAAATTTAAGACATGAATAATCATTATTAACTCATAAACAGCTCCCAACCATAGGATCATCACGAGGATGGTGATTGATCCGGAAGGTTGGTGTACGATCGCTTCTCTTTAGTAGATGAGTCTTGAGTCTACGGTGTGGAGACACCGGAGCGAGAGTACAGGTACTCGTTAGAGAACGAGGGCACTGAGCGTGACCACCTCGAGTAGTCATTAGGGAGTCTACCTTCTCGTCAATGACTGACTCGATGCTGCAGTAGTGTGTCTGGTTCTTTGACCTGAGATGCATCGGCAGTTCACCTTGAGGGTGTTATAGTTTGACTACACCATTACTCGGTCTCCTAGCCATATGGAACCCTGAGGTGTATGTTGGCTATAGCATGTTCATTGTAGGAACTGGATTGCATCAAGATGGGATCTATCTACCTCGGTGGTAGAGGAGTAGCCCTATGATGATCATGAGAATCAAGTCCTGAAAGCCCATGGCCATGGTAGAGTGAAATAATAGAAAGAGTTTCTATTTAGATTTTCACATTGGACTCGAATCGAATGATTACATCATATGACAGAGACTAGGGTTTGACGAGTTCACCTTAACCCTAATCTGATCGGGGCTCAAGATAGAAGAACTTGAATCACACAGGTAGCTGCACCAAGAGGTTCGCATTCAGCTCTGATGGGTTGCCACCATATACTGCTAGGTGTCACTGGTGGATTTTGGGAGCAATTAGAATGATTTAGATGATCGATCATTCTAGCTGTTCGAATCAGAAGAGTTCTGATCCATCGAAAGGAGTTTCGATGATGTCTATGATAGAGATCATGACATATCCCATTACCATACAGAACTGAACCTAACTGGGTCACACAAACAAGGGTTTGAATCTGGTGATCATCAATTGAACTGATCTAGTTCAATTGATCTGAATGAGATTCAATTAGGTTCAAGGAAATCGTGCTAGCACTCGATTGAACCTAACGTTCTTCTTTTACTATCATAAATAAGTTGTCCTGACTGAGCCAAAGGAGTTTGTGCTCAATCAGAGGCCTTCATATGGTCTGACTGGAGGTTGTCCAAGTCAGAATAGGTTGTCTTATTTGTAAGACATTACCTGCCATTTTTGGTCACCTGCCATTTCTTGTTCTTTGACTTTGGTCAAAAGTCTACCTTTGACTGGTCAAACGTTGACCATTGACCCTTTGACTTTTGACCACATGTCATGCACCTATTGGAGAGCTGGTGGGGGCCTGTCCCCCTGCCAGAACCTGGCAAGGAGAAGGGCGCACGCCAAGGGTGGCGTGAGCCCAAGTAGGAGGCGCCTAGGAGTCCTTGTTGGACAAGGACTCCACCTCCCTTTTGGATTCCAATCAGAGTTCTACTAAGAATCCAGTTTGACTGGTCTTAGGCGCCCTCTAAGGAGGAATCCAGGGGTCTCTATTCCAACCAATCAGATTTAGATCTGATTTCACAAAGGGTTGTGATTGGTTGAGAGGAAGAGGAGTTGGATCACAAGAGGTCTATAAATAAGACCCTGCGCCCAACCCTAATTCCAATGCTATTAGATACGCCCCAAGGCTGCCTCTCCCCTCCTTCTCCATGCCATAGTCTCTTCTCCTCTTGCTCTCCACGTCCAAAAGGTGTTTTGGACTTAGTTTGGTGCGATTCAGATCAAGGAAAGGCGATCAAAAGCAAGAAGGCTGCGCTGCTGCAAAAGGACGACTGCAGATCTTCAAAAGAGTTTTGAAGATCCTCCAGATCAGATCCAGATCTGATTTTTGGAGGTGTGATAGAGAAGAAGAGGATCTCCAGATCCAACCCGAGTGGATACCGGTAGAGGCCAGGCGCTTGCGTGGCTAAGATCCAGAACCTTCCGCTGCAATCAGGATCATCTACAGGGTAATAGGATTACCCAAATCAGGTAAATTAAATTTGATTTAATTTATCTTATTTTATTTTATTTATTAAAATAATAAGAATCAGATCTGAAACATATCAAGATCTGATTGAGATCAAGAGAAAATTTTTGAAATATATCTCTTGATCTAATCAGATCTGGACGAACCTGGACCGGGAAATCAGGATTTCCCTTCAACTGGTATCAGAGCCATGGTTCTAAAATTGTTTAGATCTGATTTTAATTTTATTTTAATTAGAAAATAAAGTGATTTCAGATGTCACATGAGATGTGATCAGATCTGAAATCAGAAAAATTAAAATTAAATGATTTGGATCTAAGAACATGAAGATATGCATGACTAGTTCTAGAATAGAATAGTTCTATAGAATAGTTTTGCATGTCTTTGATTTAATCTGATTAAATCATATTTTAGATCTTCTTATTTACTATTTTCTGATATTATAAGTGTTATAATAACATCTGATAAACAGCAAATAAAAATTATTTAATTTTAAATATCATATGAGATATGATAGATGCATGACTAGACTAGTTGTAGAATAGTTCTACATAATTGTCTAGATTAGAATTTATTTTGATTAGATCAATTTAAATCTAATTTTTTAGATTATTATGTGATAATTTAGATCTGAAAACATGCATGATTTGATACATGAGATGTATGCAAAATATGCCTTGATTAGATCTAAATTTGTATATGAGATATATGATATAGATCTATAACTGTTTTGTAGATTTACATGTTCCTGATTAAGGCGTTCCTCTTGGCCGTCCGGTCATAAGAACGAAGAAGGGTTTAAAGGCCCTCTCTTCCCATTCGATGGGGTGTTCTTATGACGTGTAGGGGTGCTGCGTGTTCGTCCTTAATCAGAAACCCAAAACTTACTTTCTGCAAAACCCTAGATCCTGAAACCCTAGGATTTATTGTGCATATTTTGTTTATGAACCCAACTTAATTAAGAATTAAGTTTATGGAATATTAATTAGGTCTAAAATTGAGAATTTCAGATCTAAGACATATTCATAATACTGGGTTCGGGCTTGGGTAGCTCAATTAGGTCTAAGCGGTTGATCAAACCGAATCAAGAGTTGGTTAGATGGGATCAACAATGCTTAAATTGACCAGCCTAATAGGATTAAGTCTGGGTCAAGATCGAGTCACGATCAAGCAAGACCTAATTAGGCTCAGAGGTTAGAGTCTGGATTGTAGGCTAACCCAATTGGTTCTGACTCAACAATTTGGTGTCTAAGGTAAGTTTGGCACAGACGACCGACTGGTTTTTAATTGGAAGCTACTCGACCTGAATGCGTTCTTGTGCGAGTTAACGGCATATTCCTTCCACCGGTCTCACTTACCTGGCCATATCTGTTGACACAGTTCTGATCTGAGGTGGTCAATAATCCGAGCTAACCCATGCCACTAGGTTAGTCATAATTGTTATGACTAAGCCAAGTCTAGTTTAATGAGACCTGAATCAATTCTCCCTAAGAAAAGATTAAGTCCGAGGTCTTCCACCATTGTAGACGTGCGGGCCCTTCCGCCGAGTTGATTGTTTCTCAATCAGAGCTGGTACAGTGGCTCAATGCCACCGGGAAACCAACCAATGATCATATTAGTGGCATTGATGCATGGGCCCTGGAGGACTCACGTTGGCTGCATAATTTTCGATACGGTGAAGAGAACCTAATTAGGAACCCAAGTCTATGCAAATGGTGGGTCTGACTTAACTAAGGGAGATGGATAATATTCTGGATGCTGAAGATCCACACTGAATTAAGAGACCAGTTTGGGTGTAAAAAAGGCACAATAATTCAGAGAATCATTGAACAAGATTGTTCACTCATTGGCTAACCCAATCACGGCAATAACTGGTTAGGTGAGTGGATGAGTCCAGTTGGTGAGAACCGCACCACCCACTAGAAATCATCAATCGCGGAGATTTTGCATCTCTAGCAGAGGGCGTGTAGGGATCGAGAAAAAAGTGTGGAGCTAATTTGATTTAAACAATCTAAAATCCCTAAACAAATTGGTCAAGATCAAATAATAGCAGTATCTAAACTAGAAATTCTTTGACTCCTAACAGAAAAATGTCGTGCGTCCAACCCACTGGCACGTATCCTAGACACACATAGAGACTAGAGACGAACCAAATTATAAAAAGATTGGCTCAGAAACTAACAAAAATTGTTTGGGTTCAAGTAAAGTTAACACATTTTTGGACCAGGACCGCTCCCACCTATAGCACGACTCGTCCAGCCACTGAACGAGAGCGTCTGGAAAATGAGATATGACGAAGACAATAAATGGCCAGAACTATATGTTTGGGACTCGATGTCTTGATGAAGCTCAGCACACACATGAAGAATCGGGACTGATCGCCCAATTTGGCTCACCTGCAGGAGATGTTTGGTGAAAACAGAGTCGCGCAGGCCAAATATCTAGTTCACGAAATGACTTTTAAGGCTAAGATGCGTGAATGGGCAGTCAGTCAAGATCACTGTCTGACAAATGATTAACAAGGAACAATGGAAGAGCTTGAGAAGGCTCGTGTGAAGTTGGACTTAGACTTGCAGAACAGATATTATTCTGCAATCCTGGACTGATTGCAATAATGGGCAATTCATCAATGAATTACCACATGCATAAACTATCAGAATTCTATGGTCGAGTTGATAAATGCTGGTTACTGCTGAGCTTTCCTATGAAAAGGTTCAAAGGCTCAGTTCTTGCTAATGGAAATGGACTTTTTCCAAAGAAAGGTCTTATGAAAGAAAAGAATGTTTGTGAAAAAGCAAAAGTAGAAGGAATCAAAGAAAACGAAGGCAGAATCAAAGGAAAATAGATCATAGGCAGGTAAGGAAAGTATTTCCATTGGCAACAGCAACGGCCATTGGAAGCGGAAACTGCCCTTACTTACCGGGTTGCCACCTGAAAGAACAAGAAGGAAAGGTCCTTCCTGGAGGTATGCTCGTTATGAGTCTAACCTTACGGTGTTCTTCTACATCCAGCTTGGGTGCTTGACTTCTGGTTCTAGTTGCACATCTGTGCACTTCTATGCCAGGGTCTTGAGATGCAAGAAGGCTGACGAGAGATGGAGACATGATCCTGCAACCATCGGTAGTGGAGCAGAGAGTTGCCTGCATAAGCCGTGGGAATATACCCCTCTACGATTAAACCATCCTGATTTAGACTTAGCTTTAAAAGAATGTTATTATGTGCCTGCAGCTAGCAGGAATTGATTTTCTGTTTATGCTTAGCACAGAAGGTTATTGTGATCACACTTCTTTAAAGGACCATTTGTAACATTCTTATGAAAGAAATAAAATTACAAATGATTTCCTCCTGTTAATGGTCTTTAATACAGTTGCAATTGATGTACCCTGTTTTAACCTATCGAAGCAGAAACGTGAATGCCAACGACCTAGGGAAGAGTCCAAACGACAGATAATCTAATGGCACCGTGAGATTAGGTCAAGCAGAAGATAGGATTAACAAATTTGGAGAAAAATGGGCTATTGAGTCCATATGACTTTTGAGTCATATCCAACTTGTGAATCTTGTCTTCAAGGCAAAATGACTAAAACTCTCCTTTTGTTGGACATGGGGAGAGGCCACATCTCCTTGCCCATATTACAATACTGATGTGTGCGGTCCATTCGATGTGCCGCTAGAGGCAATTTTATTTACTTCATTATCCTTTAACGATGATCTGTTAGGTATGGCGTTGGTATCTATGAGACATAAGTCTGAAGCCTTTGAAAAAAGTTAAAAAGATTCAGACATGAAGTAGAAAAAACAAACTGAAAACCCATTAAGGTTGCTTTCGATCGATTCGATGGAGAAGAATATCTTAGCCGAGAATTCCTAGAACTATCTTAGAAAAATTGGAATAGTCCTCTCATGGACCCACCAAGGAACACCTCAATCAACGGGGTTTTCAATAACGGAAGAATCGGACTCTTATTGGATAGTCGCGATCCATGATGAGCTTCAAGACCTCCCAGATTTTCTTTGGAGACAATATTATTAACTTCTATCTATTACTGAATAGGGTTTCCTCTAAAACCGTTCCTGACCACCCAGCCGTATGAGATATGGCAGTAAGAAATCAAGTTGATCATCTCCAGAATTGGGGTTGTCCGGCTCAATGTCAAAAGACAAACAAGACAGAGCAAGTTAGAGTTTAGGTCCTTTAGAGCTCGATTCATAGGATATCCTAAAGAGTCATTAGGATACTATTTCTAACATTTCAAGAAGACCAACAAATGTGATTGTGAGTACGACATGACATAATTTCTTGAAAACATTTTATTCAGATAGTGGCGTTGGAAACAGATTAAGGCTTGATGAGAAAGTCCATCACAAGCAAAACGAGCTAAAGACCAAGTGGAACCAATCAGGTTGAGCAATAAACACTACTCCTCCAACCTCGTAGTCGGAAAGAGTTTTTTCGGTCCCCCCTGAAAGAGATACTTAGTATTATTTCTAAGGACGTAGAGGAAAATGTTCCTCGTAGGTAATGGTGCTATGGAGATGATCCCCAAAACCTCAACGAGGCGATATCAGCATATCGCATCCTGAGAGAATGGCTTTGAGGCAATGAGTCAGAGAATCGACGATGCACTCACAACCAAGTCTGGCCTTGGAATCCACGCAGAAGGTATAGTTACCGTATTGTGTGTATGGATCTTCAGAGAAAGATTGGCTGCAGATGGAAATGTGGAGACATTCGAAGGCTAAGACTGGTGCAAAGGTTTATAGTCCAACTGAAGGCATTGACTAATCAGGTAATACCTTTTTCCGGTAAGCTATGCTAAATTCCATTCCGCATTCTTGCCTTGCCGTTGCAAGATCAATAGCCCCTATTTTCGATTATGAAATATGGCAAATGGAACGGTGACAACGGCATTTCCTAAATGGATATCTTGAGGGAAGATATCTATATGGAACAGCCGCTAGTTTCATCACTCCAAATGATAACTCAGAATCACGGCCAAGTGATAGCTGTGCACAAAAAGTTCAGCTGCAAGGTCTATAATGGACTTAAAGCAAGCATCTCTTGATGACTGGAAACACTCTTCGTTTCAATGATGTGATCAAAAAGTTTGGTGTTCATAAAATGAGAGAGCGATCCATCGTATTTTCAAAGGTACAGTGGGAGCGCTGTTGTCTTCTCGTATTGTACGTGGATGACATCCCCTTATTGGGAATGATATTCCCATGTTGACACAGTCAAGATGTGGTTGTCCAAGGAATTCTCCATGAAAGACCTAGGTGAAGCATCCTTATTCAGGAAATTAAGGTCTATAGGATAAGACCAATAAGAATGCTAGGAACGATTTCAACAGAAGATGTACATAGAGGAAGTACTCAAACGAGTTTAGCATGTGGAAAACTCTAAGAGGGGATTAATACCCCTGTCAAGAACATGCGTATTATCTTTCAAGAAGATGTGCCACGCAGCAACCTGAGGAATAGAAACGGACATGAGCAAGATCCCTTATGGCTTCTGCAATAGGGAGCCTCATGCTATGCCAGCCTATGTACACGACCTATATCCATAGCCAGCTGTGAGTGTCACAAGCAGAATATTAGTGCAATCCAGGTGAAGAACACTGGATTTTCTGTGAAATTAATCCTTCAAAGTATACTTGAGAAAAAACTAAGGATATGACGTTGGTTCTTTGTGTAAATGGGAACTCAAAGTTCAGGATACACAGACTCGGACTTCATGTGTCCGATATAGTGATCGAAAGTCGAGAATCTGGAAGCTGTTTGGTGCAGACGGCGTAGGCGGTTCCTGT
>QRFJ01002979.1:26600-85918 GCA_006176705.1 Cocos nucifera | reverse complement strand
TAGTGTTTTCTTCAAATTCTATCCTAACCAACATCGTCGTAGCATTTAAATCATCAGCCGGCATAAAATTATAGGGCATACATTGTGTATAAGTATCATCGTCATCATCCTCTATTTGGTTTTCCATATCATATAAGTCTTTAGGTTTTGTTTTGATGATAGTAACATAATTCTTATCTTTTATATCTTGTACATAAAATACTTGACGAGCTTGAGATGAAAAAGTGAATGGATCATCCTTCAATAACACACTAGTGTGTATCAACCTTAAAAAATTTACAAGTGTAAAGGCATTTGCATCTTGTTTCAAACCTTTTGGTGAGTTTATGTCTACCCAATCACATCTAAACAATATTATTTTAAATTTTTCATAATAATCTAACTCATAGATATCTTTAAGTGCATCATAATAGGATTTTTCATCCACTTCCACCATAACACCGCTATTCTATATTTTCTAAATTTCTCATATTTTTTAGTTTGAAATTTGAAGCCATTAATTATAAAATCATTATATCTATTCACAATCTTATTAGGTTCTCAAGCAAGAGCTATTAGTTCATTTGAATTATTTCTTTCCATCATCTTTGATACCTAAAAAAAATAATATGAATTGTTGTTGAGTTATCTGATATTAAATATGTATCAAAAATTAATGTATTCCTTAATTAAAAAATTAAATCTGATTCGAAAGCCACATAGGAAATAACTTGACCAACCATCATTATTCAATCCTTGCATTAGGACGAATGTTATGGTTGGCTCGTCTCTGATAAATTAAAAATTCACCGCATAAAATATAAATATATGATTTAAAATATTATATCTAATATAATATTTAAATCTTGATGTCATGCATTAAATATACTAACCTACGATGGTTAGATATTATGTCACTATGAAGTAACACAGAATGATGTACTTGTGCTAAGGATTTTTGCTTAAGTACAATACTTTCAGCTCTTCCTAAGAAATTTTCAGCAGTTGAAAACTTATACAATTCTGCATTTTTTACTAAGTCATTTTGCCATTGAGGTTGACTAAAAATAGTCTCTACACTTTGAAGATATCTTAAACAAAATGTCAAACACTCATCAGTAATATATCCTTCAGCAATCGAGCCCTCGGGATAGGCTCTATTTCGCACATAATCTTTAAGACGCATAAGATGAAGGAAAATCCTGATTTCCCGGTCCAGGTTCGTCCAGATCTGATTAGATCAAGAGATATATTTCAAAAATTTTTCTCTTGATCTTAATCAGATCTTGATATGTTTCAGATCTGATTCTTATTATTTTAATAAATAAAATAAAATAAGATAAATTAAATCAAATTTAATTTACCTGATTTGGGTAATCCTATTACCCTGTAGATGATCCTGATTGCAGCGGAAGGTTCTGGATCTTAGCCACGCAAGCGCCTGGCCTCTACCGGTATCCACTCAGGTTGGATCTGGAGATCCTCTTCTTCTCTATCACACCTCCAAAAATCAGATCTGGATCTGATCTGGAGGATCTTCAAAACTCTTTTGAAGATCTGCAGTCGTCCTTTTGCAGCAGCGCAGCCTTCTTGCTTTTGATCGCCTTTCCTTGATCTGAATCGCACCAAACTAAATCCAAAACACTTTTGGACGTGGAGAGCAAGGGGAGAAGAGACTATGGCATGGAGAAGGAGGGGAGAGGCAGCCTTGGGACGTGGGAAATCTCTATTGAATTCACTTAGGATTAGGGTTGGGCGCAGGGTCTTATTTATAGACCTCTTGTGATCCAACTCCTCTTCCTCTCAACCAATCACAACCCTTTGTGAAATCAGATCTAAATCTGATTGGTTGGAATAGAGACCCCTGGATTCCTCCTTAGAGGGCGCCTAAGACCAGTCAAACTGGATTCTTAGTAGAACTCTGATTGGAATCCAAAAGGGAGGATGGAGTCCTTGTCCAACAAGGACTCCTAGGCGCCTCCTACTTGGGCTCACGCCACCCTTGGCGTGCGCCCTTCTCCTTGCCAGGTTCTGGCAGGGGGACAAGGCCCCCACCAGCTCTCCAATAGGTGCATGACATGTGGTCAAAAGTCAAAGGGTGAATGGTCAACGTTTGACCAGTCAAAGGTAGACTTTTGACCAAAGTCAAAGAACAAGAAATGGCAGGTGACCAAAAATGGCAGGTAATGTCTTACAAATAAGACAACCTATTCTGACTTGGACAACCTCCAGTCAGACCATATGAAGGCCTCTGATTGAGCACAAACTCCTTTGGCTCAGTCAGGACAACTTATTTATGATAGTAAAAGAAGAACGTTAGGTTCAATCGAGTGCTAGCACGATTTCCTTGAACCTAATTGAATCTCATTCAGATCAATTGAACTAGATCAGTTCAATTGATGATCACCAGATTCAAACCCTTGTTTGTGTGACCCAGTTAGGTTCAGTTCTGTATGGTAATGGGATATGTCATGATCTCTATCATAGACATCATCGAAACTCCTTTCGATGGATCAGAACTCTTCTGATTCGAACAGCTAGAATGATCGATCATCTAAATCATTCTAATTGCTCCCAAAATCCACCAGTGACACCTAGCAGTATATGGTGGCAACCCATCAGAGCTGAATGCGAACCTCTTGGTGCAGCTACCTGTGTGATTAAGTTCTTCTATCTTGAGCCCCGATCAGATTAGGGTTAAGGTGAACTCGTCAAACCCTAGTCTCTGTCATATGATGTAATCATTCGATTCGAGTCCAATGTGAAAATCTAAATAGAAACTCTTTCTATTATTTCACTCTGCCATGGCCATGGGCTTCAGGACTTGATTCTCATGATCATCATAGGGCTGCTCCTCTACCACCGAGGTAGATAGATCCCATCTTGATGCAATCCAGTTCCTACAATGAACATGCTATAGCCAACATACACCTCAGGGTTCCATATGGCTAGGAGACCGAGTAATGGTGTAGTCAAACTATAACACCCTCAAGGTGAACTGCCGATGCATCTCAGGTCAAAGAACCAGACACACTACTGCAGCATCGAGTCAGTCATTGACGAGAAGGTAGACTTCCCTAATGACTACTCGAGGTGGTCACGCTCAGTGCCCTCGTTCTCTAACGAGTACCTGTACTCTCGCTCCGGTGTCTCCACACCGTAGACTCAAGACTCATCTACTAAAGAGAAGCGATTCGTACACCAACCTTCCGGATCAATCACCATCCTCGTGATGATCCTATGGTCGGGAGCTGTTTATGAGTTAATAATGATTATTCATGTCTTAAATTTTCAACTCTTGAAAATATGAATTATCATTACCATTAACTCAAAGGATGTATCACAGACACTAAATACACATATGTGATAGAAAATAACCCATTTCATTAATTATAGTCAAAATTACAATTTTGCCCCTAGAAGTGTATTACAAGTGTCAGCCAATTCTGGCTTCTAGGGCACATATATCTAACAATCTCCCACTTGTCCTAAAGCCAATTGGCTACAAGTCTAAGTCCCATCTTCTCAAGGTGGGCTTCGATCTTCTGCTGGCCTAACGGCTTTGTAAGTGGGTCTGCCACATTATCTGCGGATGGAGTTGACTCTCTTGACCTCAACGTAACCTTTCTCAAGGTAATCGCGGATGAGATGGTATCACCGTTTGCTTGGAACTCTGACAGCTCCACCATTGCACACAAACAGACTTCCAGATGTCGACTTTCGATCATCTATATCGGACATGAAGTCCGAGTCTGTGTATCCCTGAACTTGGAGTTCTCCATTACCAAAGACCAACATCATATCCTTAGTTCTTCTCAAGTACTTAAGGATACATTTCACAGAAGTCCAGTGTTCTTCACCTGGATTTGACTGATATCTGCTTGTGACACTCACAGCATGGGCTATATCAGGTCGTGTACATAGCATGGCATACATGAGGCTCCCTATTGCAGAAGCATAAGGGATCTTGCTCATGCGTTCTATTTCCTCAGGTGTGCTGGGGCACATCTTCTTGGAAAGATGAATACCATGTCTGAAGGGTATTAATCCCCTCTTAGAGTTTTCCATACTAAACCTCTTTAGTACTTCCTCTATGTACATCTTCTGTGAAAGTCCTAGCATCCTATTCGGTCTATCCCTATAGACCTTAATTCCTAGAATAAAGGATGCTTCACCTAGGTCTTTCATGGAGAATTCCTTGGACAACCACATCTTGACTGATGTCAACATGGGAATATCATTCCCAATAAGGAGGATGTCATCCACGTACAATACGAGGAAGACAACAGCGCTCCCACTGACCCTTTTGAAAACACATGGTTCCTCTTCATTTTTGATGAAACCAAACTTTTTGATCACATCATTGAAACGAGTGTTCCAGCTCCGAGATGCTTGCTTAAGTCCATATATGGACCTTTGCAGCTTGCAAACCTTGTGATCAGTATCACTGGATGTGAAACCTAGCGGCTGTTCCATATAGATATCTTCCTCAAGATATCCATTTAGGAATGCCGTTTTCACGTCCATTTGCCATATTTCATAATCGAAATAGGCTGCAACAGCAAGCAATGTGCGGATGGATTTTAGCATAGCTACTGGGGAAAAGGTATCCTGATAGTCAATGCCTTCGCGTTGACTATAACCTTTTGCCACCAGTCTAGCCTTGAATGTCTCCACATTCCCATCTGCACCAATCTTTCTCTTGAAGATCCATTTACACCCAATAGGTACTATACCTTCTGGTGGATCTACCAAGGTCCAGACTTGGTTTGAGTGCATCGAGTCAATTTCTGACTTCATTGCCTCAAGCCATTTCTCGGAGTCGATATCTGATATCGCCTCGTTGTAGGTTTTGGGATCATCACCATGAGCACCATTACCTATGAGGAACATTTCCTCTACATCCTCTGAAATAATACCTAAGTATCTTTCAGGGGGACGGGAAACTCTTTCCGATCTACGAGGTGGAGGAGGTAGTGTTCTTATTGGCTCAACCTGATTTGATTCCACTTGGTCCTTAGCTCGTTCTGCTTGTGAGACTTTCTCATCAAGCTTAATCTGCTTTCCAATGCCGCTATCTTGAATAAACTATTTTTCAAGAAATATGGCATGTCGACTCACAATCACATTGTGGTCTTCTGGAATGTAGAAATAGTATCCTAATGACTCTTTAGGATATCCTATGAATCGAGCTCTAAAGGACCTAAACTCTAACTTGTCCGCTTGTTGTCTTTTGACATGAGCCGGACAACCCCAAATTCTGAGATGACTCAGACTTGGTTTCTTACCGTGCCATATCTCATACGGTGTGGTAGGAACGGTTTTAGAGGGAACCCTATTCAGTAAATAGATTGAAGTTAATAATGAATGTCCCCAAAGAAAATCAGGGAGGTCTGTGAAGCTCATCATGGATCGAACCATATCCAATAGAGTCCGATTTCTCCGTTCTGAAACCCCGTTGAGTTGAGGTGTTCCTGGTGGAGTCCATTGAGAGACTATGCCATTTTCCTTAAGATAGTCTAGGAATTCCCGGCTAAGGTATTCACCTCCTCGATCTGATCGAAGAACCTTAATGGGTTTTCCAGTTTGTTTTTCTACTTCATGTCTGAATTCTTTGAACTTTTCAAAAGGCTTCAGACTTATGTCTCATAAGATACACATACCCATACCTAGACAGATCATCGGTAAAGGTAATGAAGTAGACAAAATTGCCTCTAGCCGGCACATCAAATGGGCCGCACACATCAGTATGTACTAGGGCAAGGAGATCTGTGGCCCTCTCCCCATGTCCAACAAAAGGGAGTTTAGTCATTTTGCCTTGAAGACAAGATTCACAAGTTGGATATGACTCAAAAGTCAATGGACTCAATAGCCCATTTTTCTCCAATTTGTTAATCCTATCTTCTGCTATATGACCTAATCTCAGGTGCCATAGATATCTGTCGTTTGGACTATCCCTAGGTCGTTTGGCATTCACGTTTTGCTCGATAGTTAAAACAGGTACATCAATATGCAACTGATAAAGACCATTAATAAGGAAACCATTTGCAATTTTATTTCTTTCATAAAGAATGTTACAATGGTCCTTAAAGAAGGTGATCACATAACCTTCTTGTGCTAAGCATGAAACAGAAATCAAATTCCTGCTAGCTGCAGGCACATAATAACAGTCTTTTAAAACTAAGTCTAAACCAGATGGTAATCGAAGAGGGTATGTTCCCACGGCTACTGCAGCAACTCTTGCTCCATTACCGACGCGTAGGATCATGTCTCCATCCCTCAGCCTCCTGCTATCCTCAAGACCCTGCATAGAAGTGCACAGATGAGCACTAGAACCAGAGTCAAGCACCCAACTGGATGCAGAAGAAACCGTAAGGTTAGACTCAATAACGAGCATACCTCCAGAAGGACCTTCCT
Source organism: Cocos nucifera (assembly GCA_006176705.1). Taxonomy (NCBI): domain Eukaryota; kingdom Viridiplantae; phylum Streptophyta; class Magnoliopsida; order Arecales; family Arecaceae; genus Cocos; species Cocos nucifera. The sequence goes on along the minus strand of QRFJ01002979.1, from coordinate 79,522 downwards.
TCTTGTTCTTTCAGGGTGGCCAGGTAAGTAGGGCAGTTCCGCTTCCAATGGCCGTCGCTGTTGCAATGGAAACACTTTCCTTTGCCATCGACCTTCTTCTTCGGTTCTGCCTTCTTCTTCTTTGATCCTTCCACCTTTTGCTTTTTCACAGACTTCTTTTTCTTTCCATAAGACTTTCTTTTGGAAGAAGTCCGTTCCATAGCAAGAACTGAGCCTTTAGAACCTTTCATAGAAAGCTCAGCGGTAACCAGCATATTCATTAACTCGGCCAAGGAATTTTGAAGTTTATGCATGTGGTAATTCATGATGAATTGCCCATATGCATCAGTCAAGGATTGCAGAATAATATCGTTCTGCAGATCCAAGTCCAACTTCACACCGAGCTTCTCAAGCTCTTCCATGTCCTTGATCATTGTCAGACAGTGATCTTGGACTGACTGCCCATCACGCATCTTAGCCTTAAAAAGTCATTTTCGTGACTTGATATTTGGCTGCGCGACTCTGTTCACCAAACATCTCCTGCAGGTGAGCCAACATTTGGCGAGCAGTCCCGATATCTTCATGTTGGCGCTGGAGCTCATCAGACATCGAGCCCAACATGTAAGTATCTGGCCTTATTATCTTCGTCAATCCATTTTTTTTCAGAGACGCTCTCTGTTCAGTGGATGGACGGAGCTGGTAAGGTGGGAGGGTCCTGGTCCAAAACATGTGTTAACTTCTCTGAACCCAAAATAATTTTGTAGTTCCTGAGCCAATCTTTATAATTGGGTCCAGTCAGTCTATGTGTGTCTAGGATACGTGCCAGTGGGTTGGACGCAGACATTTTCCTGTAGAGAGTCAAAGATTCTAGTTAGATACTGTAATTTTGACTTGACCAATTTGTTTAGGGATTTTATTTTTAAACAAATTAGCTCCCACTATTTTCTCGGATCCCTACACTCCCTCTGTAGAGATGCGAAAATCTCCACGATTGATGATTTCTAGTGGGTGGTGCGGTCTCACCAACTGACTCATCACCTCACCTAACAGTTATTGGTGATGGGTTAGCCAATGAGTGAACAACTCTTGTTCAATGATTCTCTAATCATGGTGCACCCAAACTTGGTCTCTAATTCATGAATCTCACCGTATCCGGAATATTGATCCACTCCTTAGTTAAGTCAGACCCACCATTTGCATAGACTGGGTTCCTAATTGGGTCTCTCACCGTATCCGGAATATTGAGCCCAACTCATCCTCCAGCCCATAGCATCCAATGCCTAATAGACATGGTTGCGTCTTCCCGGTGCAACTGAGCCACTGTATCCAGCCGAGAACAATCAACCCCGGGAAGGGCCCGCACGTCTACAATGGTGGAAGACCTCAGACTTAATCTTTTCTTAGGGAGAATTGATTCAGGTCTCATTAAACTAGACTTGGCTTAGTCATAACAATTATGACTAACCTAGTGGCATGGGTTAGCTCGGATTATTGACCACCTCAGATCAGAACTGTGTCAACAGATATGGCCAGGTAAGTGAGACCGGTGGAAGGAATATGCCGTTAACTCGCACAAGAATGCATTCAGGTCGAGTAGCTTCCAATTAAAAACCAGTCGGTCGTCTGTGCCAAACTTACCTTAGACACCAAATTGTTGAGTCAGAACCAATTGGGTTAGCCTACAATCCAGACTCTAACCTCTGAGCCTAATTAGGTCTTGCTTGATCGTGACTCGATCTTGACCCAGACTTAATCCTATTAGGCTGGTCAATTTAAGCATTGTTGATCCCATCTAACCAACTCTTGATTCGGTTTGATCAACCGCTTAGACCTAATTGAGCTACCCAAGCCCGAACCCAGTATTATGAATATGTCTTAGATCTGAAATTCTCAATTTTAGACCTAATTAATATTCCATAAACTTAATTCTTAATTAAGTTGGGTTCATAAACAAAATATGCACAATAAATCCTAGGGTTTCAGGATCTAGGGTTTTGCAGAAAGTAAGTTTTGGGATTTCTGATTAAGGACGAACACGCAGCACCCCTACACGTCATAAGAACACCCCATCGAATGGGAAGAGAGGGCCTTTAAACCCTTCTTCGTTCTTATGACCGGACGGCCAAGAGGAACGCCTTAATCAGGAACATGTCAATACTACAAAACAAGTTATCAGATCTATATCATATATCTCATATATAAATTTAGATCTAATCAAGGCATATTTTGCATACATCTCATGTATCAAATCATGCATGTTTTTCAGATCTAAATTATCACATAATAATCTAAAAAATTAGATTTAAATTGATCTAATCAAAATAAATTCTAATCTAGACAATTATGTAGAACTATTCTACAACTAGTCTAGTCATGCATCTATCATATCTCATATGATATTTAAAATTAAATAATTTTTATTTGCTGTTTATCAGATGTTATTATAACACTTATAATATCAGAAAATAGTAAATAAGAAGGATCTAAAATATGATTTAATCATATTAAATCAAAGACATGCAAAACTATTCTATAGAACTATTCTATTCTAGAACTAGTCATGCATATCTTCATGTTCTTAGATCCAAATCATTTAATTTTAATTTTTCTGATTTCAGATCTGATCACATCTCATGTGACATCTAAAATCACTGTTATTTTTAATTAAAATAAAATTAAAATCAGATCTAAATAATTTTAGAACCATGGCTCTGATACCAGTTGAAGGGAAATCCTGATTTCCCGGTCCAGGTTCGTCCAGATCTGATTAGATCAAGAGATATATTTCAAAAATTTTTCTCTTAATCTTAATCAGATCTTGATATGTTTCAGATCTGATTCTTATTATTTTAATAAATAAAATAAAATAAGATAAATTAAATCAAATTTAATTTACCTGATTTGGGTAATCCTATTACCCTGTAGATGATCCTGATTGCAGCGGAAGGTTCTGGATCTTAGCCACGCAAGCGCCTGGCCTCTACCGGTATCCACTCGGGTTGGATCTGGAGATCCTCTTCTTCTCTATCACACCTCCAAAAATCAGATCTGGATCTGATCTGGAGGATCTTCAAAACTCTTTTGAAGATCTGCAGTCGTCCTTTTGCAGCAGCGCAGCCTTCTTGCTTTTGATCGCCTTTCCTTGATCTGAATCGCACCAAACTAAATCCAAAACACTTTTGGACATGGAGAGCAAGGGGAGAAGAGAGTATGGCATGGAGAAGGAGGGGAGAGGCAGCCTTGGACGTGGGAAATCTCTATTGAATTCACTTAGGATTAGGGTTGGGCGCAGGGTCTTATTTATAGACCTCTTGTGATCCAACTCCTCTTCCTCTCAACCAATCACAACCCTTTGTGAAATCAGATCTAAATCTGATTGGTTGGAATAGAGACCCCTGGATTCCTCCTTAGAGGGCGCCTAAGACCAGTCAAACTGGATTCTTAGTAGAACTCTGATTGGAATCCAAAAGGGAGGTGGAGTCCTTGTCCAACAAGGACTCCTAGGCGCCTCCTACTTGGGCTCACACCACCCTTGGCGTGCGCCCTTCTTCTTGCCAGGTTCTGGCAGGGGGACAAGCCCCCACCAGCTCTCCAATAGGTGCATGACATGTGGTCAAAAGTCAAAGGGTGAATGGTCAATATTTGACCAGTCAAAGGTAGACTTTTGACCAAAGTCAAAGAACAAGAAATGGCAGGTGACCAAAAATGGCAGGTAATGTCTTACAAATAAGACAATCTATTCTGACTTGGACAACCTCCAGTCAGACCATATGAAGGCCTCTGATTGAGCACAAACTCCTTTGGCTCAGTCAGGACAACTTATTTGTGATAGTAAAAGAAGAACGTTAGGTTCAATCGAGTGCTAGCACGATTTCCTTGAACCTAATTGAATCTCATTCAGATCAATTGAACTAGATCAGTTCAATTGATGATCACCAGATTCAAACCCTTGTTTGTGTGACCCAGTTAGGTTCAGTTCTGTATGGTAATGGGATATGTCATGATCTCTATCATAGACATCATCGAAACTCCTTTCGATGGATCAAAACTCTTCTGATTCGAACAGCTAGAATGATCGATCATCTAAATCATTCTAATTGCTCCCAAAATCCACCAATGACACCTAGCAGTATATAGTGGCAACCCATCAGAGCTGAATGCGAACCTCTTGGTGCAGCTACCTGTGTGATTCAGTTCTTCTATCTTGAGCCCCGATCAGATTAGGGTTAAGGTGAACTCGTCAAACCCTAGTCTCTGTCATATGATGTAATCATTCGATTCGAGTCCAATGTGAAAATCTAAATAGAAACTCTTTCTATTATTTCACTCTGCCATGGCCATGGGCTTCAGGACTTGATTCTCATGATCATCATAGGGCTACTCCTCTATCACCGAGGTAGATAGATCCCATCTTGATGTAATCCAGTTCCTACAATGAACATGTCACAGCCAACATACACCTCAGGATTCCATATGGCTAGGAGTCCGAGTAATGGTGTAGTCAAACTATAACACCCTCAAGGTGAACTGCCGATGCATCTCAGGTCAAAGAACCAGACACACTACTGCAGCATCGAGTCAGTCATTGACGAGAAGGTAGACTTCCTAATGACTACTCGAGGTGGTCACGCTCAGTGCCCTCGTTCTCTAACGAGTACCTGTACTCTCGCTCCGGTGTCTCCACATCGTAGACTCAAGACTCATCTACTAAAGAGAAGCGATCGTACACCAACCTTCCAGATCAATCACCATCCTCGTGATGATCCTATGGTCGGGAGCTGTTTATGAGTTAATAATGATTATTCATGTCTTAAATTTTCAACTCTTGAAAATATGAATTATCATTACCATTAACTCAAAGGATGTATCACAGACACTAAATACACATGTGTGATAGAAAATAACCCATTTCATTAATTATAGTCAAAATTATAATTTTGCCCCTAGAAGTGTATTACAAGTGTCAGCCAATTTTGGCTTCTAGGGCACATATATCTAACATAAGATACCTTCAAGAATTAAATATTTATTAAAATATCAGTAACATATTGTTTATAATAAAATTATTAAAAGATTTAAGATTTACAATAATATCTCTCAATAGGATACATTCATCTATAATGTATCGGTCCACTAATTTTAACTTATGAAGCTAGATGAATGAGCAGATGTACTATAATAGTGAAAAATTTAGGAGGAAAAATTTTTTCCATCTGGCAAAGTATAATTGCAATATTAGACTCCAACTGATTAAGTTTTCGATGATCAATAACTTTTAAATAAAATACCTTAAAGAATGATGATAATCGAAGTACAACTGCAACAACTTGTTTCAGTAATGACGATTTTAAAGCTATTAAAAAGATATCTTACATCAATATGTGACCATCATGACTTTTAAAATTTGAAAGTTTTCAATCCTTTAGATGCACACATCATGAAATATTTGATGCATATCCATCAAGTATCTTGATACTTTTTAAAACTATCAAAAAATTATTCTTTTCTCGAGCAGACATTGTGTAACATACAAGAGGCACATAAATTCTATCATTAGCAAGCATTTTAGGATGAAGCTCCTATCAGATATCCATTTCTTTTAAATCAAGATGCACCTTCATGTTATCTTTGTTCTTTTCATCAAGATTTAAAAATATTCCAAGTAAATTATCATAAATATTCTTCTCTATATGCATGACATCAAGATTGTGCCAAATAAGATTATGTTTTCAATAAGATAAGTCAAAAATGATACTTTATTTTTTTCATAAATGTTTATTAGGTTGTTGTGTAGATGCTATCTGTGTGTCTTCCTCATTTTCATCCTCAAAAAAATTGTCAGGATCTTGAAACACCTCTGCATCTATAGTGCTGATACTGACTTCCTCTGGTAACTCTTCATGCATTGAGCTTTCAACATCCTTCCTTTCTCTTTTTTTAGAGGACTTTGAGTACTTACCATAGCTATAATTGATGCCATCCACTTGTCTATGAACATCAGTTCCAGAAGGTGGAATTGGAGCACATTCCAATTCTATAGTACCATCAAACAAATCTTTCTAAAATCGAAATGGATGATTTACTTCCAACCATCGATGATATCCCATGTAACAAAATTTACCTCCATATTTTAACCAAATTGAATGTGTTGAATCTTTACAACAAGGACATGCAACCTGTCCCTTTGTACTCCAGCCCAATAAATTGGCATATATTGGAAAATCATTAATAGTCCATAACAAAGTTGGCCGTAGTTTAAATGTTTGGCCATTGGAAGTATCAAATGCATCAATACCCTTCCACAATTATTTCAATTTCTCTATTAAAGGCTATAAAAAAATATCAATATCATTGCCTGGACCCTTATCACCTGAAATAACCATTGATAAGATAAGTGATGATTGTTTCATGCACATCCACGGTGGCAAATTATAAGGTATCAAAATGACTGGCCAAGTGCGGTAAGTAGAACTCAGGATCCGAAATAGATTGAAGCCATCAGAAGCTAAGTCCAATCTAACATTGTGAACATCAGAGGCAAAATCAAGATGCTTATCATCAAATACTTTTCATAAAAAGACTATTTAATGGATGTCTCAACATTCCATCCTTTATACGTCCTTCATCATGCCATCTCATTGATGAAGCTATTTTTGATGATGCATAAATCCTTTTCAATCTAGGTATAAGCAAAGAATAACGCAATACCTTTGCTGGTTTCTTTTTACTCCATGTTGCATCCAATTCATTTAGTACATCATCTCGATCTTTTTTTGTGTTACCCATTGTGAAGATCCACATATATTGCATGATTCTTGATTATCATTTTCATCCTGATATAACATACAATCTTTCAGACAACCATGAATCTTTTCGTATCCCAGATCTAATTTCTTTACTACTTTTATGGCTTTATAATACGATGGTGGTAAACCAGTGCCTTCTAGAAATGCATCCTTTAATAACTTAAGCAGCATGGTAAAACTCTTTCCAAACCATCCATTCAAATATTTTAAATGGAATAAATGTATAAAAAAAAATCTTAAAAATTTTCGTACAATTCAGATATAATTCTTCATCTATATCTTTCATTAAGATGTGATAACGAGCTATCTTGTCATTAGATGTATGTATAGGCTCCTCAATATGCATACATTCTATATGCGTACATCCATCAAACATCCCAACTATTTGATGTATACTACTGTATTCTCCTAAATTTTGAACACTAAGTCCAAAAGTATCTGTGATCAAATTTCTTATATCATCATCTCTTACATGATTGTCTTGTAGGCTAGTGGATCCAAAATGAGTCAGGGTTGGTTACATGATGATGGCAATATAGATTTTTCATAAAAAATCCAATCGATATAACCTCTTAAAAAATCATTCTATACCAAATGTTCTTCAATAATTTATGGATCTAGAGAAGAACTATTTACACATTTTCGACATGGACATAAATCTTTCCATTCAAACTACTTTTTTTCATACCAAATTTAATGAAGTCATGAACTCCATCTAAATATTCTTTACTATTTCTTGATTTATTTATCCAACTTTTGTCCATTGTAGGATAAAAATGACTGAACTTACAACTTATCTAAAAATAAGAAAAATTATATGATTTATATTAATATAATGAGTAAAAAATATCAGTCATTTCATAAAATTCAAAAAATAACAGCTATTGTAGTTCATTATAAAAATTAAAGACTCAAAAATACATCTAGATATGATATGGTTTACATAATAAATGCTTGCTATTATCAACTAATAGGTAAAAAAAGTCCTATCCCATTCAGAAAATACATTAATTCTATAGGTCAATTACAGTAATCAAACGATATGCAACAAGAGTTGAAAAAAATTTCGATAGTATTTTCTCTTAGTTCTTCCATATAGGGAGAACAAAAAAAAAATACCATTCAAAATTTTTTTCGAATCTTGAGCATACCGTTTATTTATTGTAATAACCTATAGAATTACTTGCATTTTCTAAATTATCCATACTAGACAATCAATTGATCAATGTACATCATTCTTTTATCCGTATAAAAATAAATAAATATATGGATACAATAAAATATATATATTAATCAAAAGATGGGTCTATGATTCCATGCAATGCAAATTTTATTAAAATTAATTCATAATTAATATTGCCCGACATCTTCCATTGGCCTGAGCACGTAGGGCGTGCGAAGATTGGAGGCTTGAGCGCATAGGGCTAAAATTGAGAATAATCTTTCAATCTATAAAATAAAATATTATTAGAGAAATAAATTACTTACAGGGACAATGATATGAGAAAAAAACTAGTAGATATTGTTTTTGTCAAATACCTACATTCAATAAAAAAATATGACCGTCAATAATGAATATATAATTTATCTATTTTAAATTAATCAAATATATTTAAAAAATAATTTTTAAATAATATATCAAAGGTTGGAGAGTGAGGGGCACGGAGGAGCATCGGTGGCTGGAAGGGAGGTGGTGCGATCGGGGAGCAAGGGGGTCGAGGAGCATGACCCGCTAGAAGGGCCGGGGATGGATGCCAGAGGTCGAGAAGGGAGGACAGGGGGGCCACCTGTCAGCTGGGTTGATGGCCAGGGCGGGGGGGGCGATGGGGTCCGATATTGGGGAGGGGGGCGGTGGGGTGCGGCATCGGGGAGAAGTACAGCATCGGGGAGGAGACGGTGGAGTGCGGCATCAGGGAGGAGGAGCGGGGGGTCTTTCGGGCTTGCACAGACGGCCATCGAGAGGGGGAGGGGAGGAGGGCCAGTAGGATGGTCTCGAGGAGGGCGGATGGCATGCGGCATAGATGGCGTGGGTGTGGCATGGACGGACGCGGCAGTAGAGGGAAGGGGCGGAGGTGGTGCGGCGTAGATGGCTGGTGCGTCAAGAGGGGTGGGTGCGGCACCCGTGGTGGAGAATCGATGGAGATGGGAGTTGGGGGTGGGAAGGAGATTAGGGCATGGGGGCATGGGAGGAAAGGGCGGGAGGGGCGGTGGTAGATAAGTTAGGGCATGGGAGGATGGTAGGCGGTGGATTAAGCGAATCTAACGACGCTTTTTAGTGTCGTTAATTAATGATACTAAAAAGCGTTGGGGATTTTGAAATTTAATGATGTTTTTTCAAAAACGTTGGTATTGATTCTGATGAAATTTTACGATGCTTTTAAGCATCGTTTAATCCATGATACATTTTAAAAGCATCGATAGATCTGCGCAACCTGACGATGCTTTTAAAAAGCATCGGTAGAGAATAGTCATTAATTCATTTTTTACTATAGTATTTTTTTAATAATATAGATAATATCTAATAATATGAATGTTTGATTTAAATATTTTATTATTTATTTTAAATTAAAAAAATAATTTTTTAAAAAAATATATGTATTGAATGATATATATATATATATATATATATATATATATATATACACACACACACACACACAAACACACGTTGCCCTCTTCCCATCTAGTGTTACCGTACCTTCTCTTCTCGCCCAGAAAGCATGGCGCTGGTCGAAAAGGTAATGCAATCAGTCATTCAAAAGGTTGTTTTGGGTTGGCATGTGAACAGTTGACGTGATAGGATTTAAATGCTCTGCAGATGTTTGTCTTTCAGCGGTGAAATGAGTTGCTCGGTTGAATCGCCGAGTCGTTTCTTAAAATAATATTAATTTTAATTTTTTTCTATTTTAATATCTATTTAATTTTTTAAAAAATAAAATTAATTTAAAAAATATTATTTAGAATAATAATTTAACATATAAAAAAATAGTTTTAATAAAAATTTTAATGATGAATCAGTTAAAAATTAAAAAAATATATAATTTTATAATTAGATTTTCAAATGATGATTTTATAAGTATCATTCTAAATAATATTTCTGCATTATTTATATCCAATCCCATCCTGATCACTTTATTTTTTCACTCCTCCCACTTTCTCTGCGCAAACGGATATCACCGACGTTTAAGCCTGCACCACCGATTAGTACCGTCGAACGATCTCACCAAATTTCGATACCACAGTCAATGTCATTCTCCCCCTCTTTCTTTCTTTCTTCTGCGCGGCTTGCCGAATAGATCCCATTTTCACTAGTCAGTGCCATTGCCGCTCCCCTGCCCCCAGTCGACCATTGCCGCTGGCCATCGACGATCATTGCCCCCTCCCCCTTGGGTCGATTCTCTCTCTCTCTTTAATCTAATCATAATATATTATATAAATAGATAAATGTTTCTTTGATCTTAGACTTTTGTGCAGATAAAATGATTAAATAAGATACTAGTTACTATATATTGTATATATTAATGAGATAATATAGTTTTCTTGTTCAACGATCTTTGTTGAGAAAAAAAGAATGAGATAGATCTGCTTTTATTAACCCAAAACTGTATGATGGAAATGTATTAATAGATCGAATTTCTAAAATAGGTTGTTGACCCTCCAAATAATTTTGATGATGACCAAATATTAGAGGATATGATTACTGATAATTATTTTTAAGTATTCCAAAGATTGAAAGAAAAAAAACTCTTTGACCAAAATAAGGAAGAAATTAAATGTAATTTAAATTAAGCCCATAAAACCATCCTTTGGAGTTAAATTCTATTGAAAAAGATCTTGGGAAGAATTCGAGATGACTTCAAAAGAGGCACGCTAGCTTGGCATGAGGTCGAGGTGACTCGATATCAGTCCGAGTCAACTCCATCTTAAAAGATAGAAATCTTATTTTGATACACTAAGATCGAGTCGACTCCAAGATTTTTCGAGTCCTTTAAAAAATGCAGGCAAGATGACTCCAATAGATCCGAGACGACTCCATTTCAAGGGTACAAAAATTTCAGAAAGATGATTTTCGGATACCTAAGAGCGAGATGACTCATAGAGTAGTCGAGGGGACTCAAAAAGTAATCAAGTTGCCTCGTAATCAACTAAGGTAACTTGAAATGCACTAATAGCCCTTAACGGCTAGTTCTGCAGTGGATCTTTTTTCTTTCTAATGGCTAGTTCTCATCTCCAACAGTCAGAATCGGATGTTTTTGGACTTCAATCACTTCAAACTTGGTGAAAATACTATAGATATAAAAAAAGAAGCATTAGAACATTTAAAGATAACAATTCATTGAGAGAATCCAAGTATTTATTGAAAACAAGAGTACACCTACTTCCAACCAAAATCTCTTAATCTTTGTGAGCATTAAAGAGTTCTCCAAGGGCATTAACTGCAAGCATTTGAAGGATGATCATCGAACTTCAACAACAATGAATCAGCTCATCTTAGGAGCTACCTTTGTTGTAAAGATTTATGTTTTACTTTATTAGTGTAATTAGTTTTAGCAGAGATTGAAACTAAGGGATAGGGTTGATCCAAGTCTTAAATTGGATTGTGTAGTCTTGGTTAAGGCATGTATAGATTATAGTTGGTGAACCTAGCTAGAATAAAACTAACTAGGTTTATAGATAGTGAGCTCGGTAAAACTATCCAACTATAATATTGAGGGATTATAGTAAAATTTTCAAGATATTAGCTTGAAGAGTAGACATAGGTGTTGAGTGTGCACTGAATCATTATAAAAATTTGTGTCTTGTATGTGTGATTGCTTTCTTCTTACTTGCATATTTCATTTAGTTCTCACTGGACCTTCACACAGCAAATTAAACTATTAAATTTTGCACATAATTCTTTTAAATTTTAAAAACCCAATTCACCTTCCCTCCTCTTGGGTTGTCTAGTTGGGCAATAATTGGCATCAGAGCACTGGTTCTCTGCTAATTATTGATCTTTCGATTTAGAGAGAAAAATCATGACAACCTAACTCCGAAGATCACTTATCGAAGGACAGTCTATAAATAGGCCATAATTTTTTCAATGGATCAAATTACATCTATTGAAAAGCTTGTATGCACATTTTTATATAAGCCCTTGACTATGATATATAGAATGTTATTGTAAATGGACCACACATACCAGTAATCATTGTGGATGGCATTCTCTCTCCCAAGCCAGAAAAAAATTGGGATGACTTAGATAAGAAACTTGCCCAACTCAATACCAAGGTAATGAATATGCTTTATTATACCCTTGATGTAAATGAGTTTAACCAAATTTTTACATGCAATTTTGCAAATTAGAAAATTTAGAATAGATTTGAGGTCATGCATGAAAGGACCAATCAAGTAAAAAAATTCAAAATCAATATGCTTGTTCAACAATATAAATTATTTAAAATAGATCCAGTTGAATCTATTACCAGTATGTATACTAAATTTACTGATATTATTAATGAGCTTAAAAACCTACGAAAAATCTATATAGACAGCGAATTAATAAGAAAGATTCTCAGATCTTTGTTTAGGTCGTGGAAAGCAAAAGTTACTGCAATCAAAGAGGCGAAAGATCTGAATAAGCTGCCACTTAAGGAGCTTATAGGATCCCTCATGATATATGAGATGACTATGGGACAACATATTGAAGAAGAGAGCCGAAAGAGGAAAACCATAGCCATAAAATTCACAGCTATAAAGAAAGGTGAAGGCCTGTCCACTGGAGATGAGGATGATGAAGACATGGCCTTAGTGATCAAAAAATTCAATAAGTTCATGGGGAGAAGAAGGCAAGGTTTCAAGAGAAGAAATCTAACTAAAGAAAAATCAAGTAAAGAGAAGGAGAAAGAAAAGGAGCAGCCCCTATGCTACGAATGTAAGAAACCAAGACACTTGAAGGCTAACTGTCCATTATTGAAGAAAACCTTGAAAAAAATAAAAAAGAAGACAATGATAGCAACTTGGAGCGATAGCGACGAGTCAGAGGAGAAGATCTAAAATGAAGCAAACTTGTGTTTCATGCATGGCACAAGATGAGGAGGTAACTTCTGAATTTGCATTAGAGTTTTCTTTTGATGAATTTCAAGATGCTTTTTATGACTTAATAAAGAATTTTAAAAGCATAAACATAAAAAATGGAAATCTTAAAGAAAAGAATGAGATGCTTACCAAAGAAAAGGAAGAAGCTCTTAAAAAGCATAACAAATTGGAGGAAGAAAATGAGGTCTTAAAGAAAGAAATAGATAAACTAAAATCATTTGACAAATTCACATGTAGCTAAGATAAATTGTAGATGATATTAAACAATCAAAGAAAAGTTTATGATAGAGCTAGCCTAGGGTATAAGACTACAAACAAAATAAAATTCTTAAAAACCTTTTTTTTTGTACCTTCATCCATTGACAGCACCTCATATATTATTTGTTCTAATTATGATAGAATAGGACATAAGGCATTTGCATGTAATACAAGAAAGCCTAATGGCAAAATAATTAAAATAATTTGGATTCCAAAAGGAATCATAACTGCTAACCCAAAAGGACCTAAGAAAATTTGGATATCTAAAACTGTCACTTGAATTCTTTACAGGAATGCCTTACAGTCAATGGATCAAAACATAAATAATACTTAGATAGTGGCTGTTCAAGGCATACGTTGGGTGATAAGGAGTAGTTCTTCACTCTTGAGAAGAAAGGAGGAAGTAGTCATCTTTGACGATAACAGTAAAGGCAAAATTATCATTATTGCTAAAATTTAGATTACCCCCTCTACCTTCATTGATAATGTATTGTTAGTTGACAACTTGAAATAAAATTTGCTCAACATTAGTCAACTATGTGATAGAGGTTATAAGGTCTTATTTAAATCATCCATGTGCATTGTCTAGTTTCTTAGATGAAAGCATAAAATTTATTGGATATAGATGTGGCAACACACTATAAAAAAATGGATATTAGCAACGGTATTAATGATGACAAAAACTTCCATCGCTAATAAGCACTTTTTGCTACTGCAACATCGACAAAAAAAAAAGCTATCGATAATACTATTAGTGATGGCAATCTTAATATTAGCGATGACAAGAGCCATCTCTAAAAATCTAAAATTTTTAAAAATATTTAAAAATAAAAATATTAGTAACGATAAATTTTAATTATTAGCGATAAAGAAAATGTCATTGCTAATAACTAACTACTAGCGATGGTATTTTTATTATTAGCAATGGCTTAACCTACTGCTAAAATTATTAAAAATTTTTAATATTTTTATAATATTTAAATATAAAATATATATTAGCGATGATAAATTTTGGATATTAGCGATGAAAAGCTATCCATCGTTAATAAAATTTTAAAAATAATAATTTAAGAAAAAAAATATTTTAAAATATTATTGGTGATGGAATTAGCAACGAGAGTTTTGCCATCACTAATAATTTAGATCGTAACTCAAACCCAATTCAAATTCAATTCGAAATTCTGCTAAACCTAATCTAATTAGGCTTTGAATCCAAATCCTACTTACATTATAAAATTTAATTAATCTCAAATTAAGTCAAAATTAATTAAATTAAATTTAATTTAAATTAACTAAAAAATAATTTTTAATTTAGGTTCAATTTAAATTTAATTCAAAATCTTGTTTATCCTAATTTAATTAGACTTTTAATTCAAGTCCTACTTGGATAGTAAAATCTAATTACTTTCAAATTAAATCAAGCCTAACTAAATTTAAGTTGATTTAAAAAATTAAAGAAATAATTTTTAATTTGAATTCGATTCGAATCTAATTTGAACGTGATTCAAATTCAATTCAGAATCCAGTCAATCTTAATTTAATTAGACTTTTAATTCAAGTTCTACTTAGATAGTAAAATCTAATTATCTTTAAATTAAGTCAAACCTAATTAAATTTAAGCCAATTTTAATCAATTAGAACTTGATCCATGATTATATTCGAATTCAATTGAAACTTAATTTAAATCTAATTCAAAATCCTATCAAGCCTAATTCAATTAGACTTCGAATTCAAATCCTACATAGATTATAAAATCTAATTGACCTCAAATTAAGTTAAGATTAATCAAATTAAAGCTGATTTAAATTAATTAAAAAAAAAAAAAATTTAGGTTCAATTCAAATTCAATTCAAATCCGATTCGAATCTGATTAGAAAATCTATCAATTCTAATTCAATTAGACTTTAAATCTAAGTTCTATTTGGATAGTAAAATCTAATTACCTTTATATTAAGTCAAGTCTAATTAAATTTAATCTAATTAAAATTAATTAGAAAAAAATAATTTTTAGTTTAGATTCGATCCAAATCTAATTGGAATCTACTTCGAATCCAATTCAAAATTCCGTCTAACCTAATTCAATTAGATTTTGAATCTAAATTTTAATTAAATTTTAAATTAAATTATTCTAAAATTAAGTCAAGTCTAATTAAATTTGATTTGATTTAAATTAATTAAAAAATAATTTTTAATTTAGATTTTATTTGAATCAAATTCGAATCTAATTCAAAATCTTATCAAACCTAATTCAATTAAATTTTGAATCCAAATCCTATTTAGAATATTAAAATTCAATTAGCCTTAAATTAAGTTAAGTCTAATTAAATTAAATCTATTTTAAATTAATTAAGATTTAATTCATAAATTAATTAAGTTTAAAAATTTAATAAAATCTAATATTAATTTTTAACCATCTAAAAAATAATTTAAGAGAAAAAATAATATTAAAATATATTATTTTAGAAAAAATATAATTATTAGTGATAGCTTTAATGATCGAGATCTTGCCATTGCTAATAATTTTTAAAAAAAAATATTTTTAAAAAACTTAATATTATTAGCAATGATATTTTCGTATTAGCGATGCTTTTTCCATCGGTAATACCTTTTTCAACGACATTATCGATGGCTTCTTACCATCGATAATTATTAAAATTTTTTAAAAAATTATTATTTAAATTTAATATTATAAAAAAAATTAATATTATTAGCAATGGTGTTTTGTTATTAGTGATGGAATTTACCATCGTTAATAACTTTGGTAAAGAAGCTTTGGTTTTACCGATCGTATTACCGAGGGTGATTTTGCCATAAGTAATAGTCCACCCATAAACTCTGCCCGTCTCTTTGGTAGGAAAAAAATTTTGACCAAAAAATTCTTCCATGCCTTCTCCACTCCCCATGTGTTCTTCCTAGCATTCTCCGCTCCCTGCACATCCTCCTTCTCAGTGACCCGACCTTGCTGGTGCCTCCTATGCCGTGGCCCCAAGCCCACCGCCTAGCCCTCTCTTCGCCTGAGTCGCCGGTGCTCCTACATAGCTACCTCGACCCCACCATGCCAGCCCCGCCATGCCTAGGCCGCCCTGACCTTGCATCCCCAGCCTCGCCTTGCTCATTGCCACCCCAACCCTGCCAGCATCTCCTACTCCACGGTCCTGAGGCAGTCACCCTAGCCCCCACCTCTCCTACAGCTACCCCAATCATCGGTGCCTCCTGCACCATAGCCCCGAGCCTCCCACCCCATCCTTACCTCTCCTGCGGCCATCCCCACCCCACCGATTTCTCCTACACCGTGGCCTTGAGCCAGCCGCCATGTCCTCGCCTCTCCATGATTGTCCCCACCCACCGGCACCTCCTACGCCATGGCCCCAAGCCCGCCATCTCGACCCTACCTCTTCTATGGCCGCCCCCACCATGCCGGTGCCTCTAATGTTGCGGCCTCGAGCCCACCACTTTAGCCCTGCCTCTCCCGCGGCCACCCCCACCCCACCGACACCTCCTTATCTATGGCATCAGAGCCTGCCATCTCTATCCCACCTATTAGATATGTGCCCTGGAAGCCAAATTGATCGATACTTGTTAAATACTTTCTAGGGGCATTTTCATAGTTTTGACTTAAAATTAATTAAAGGGTTATTTATTCTATCATATTGTCTATTAAACTATCCGTGATATATCCATTGGATTAATAGGTATGATAACATATATTCTCAAGAGTTGAGAATTTAAGACATGTGTTATCATAATTAACTCATAAATTACTTTCGATCGTAGGATCATCACAAGGATAGTGATCGATCTGAAAGATCGGTGTATGATCACTTTCTTAGGATAGATGAGTCTTGAGTCTATCGTATGGAGACATCGGAGCGAGAGTATAGGCATTTGTTAAGAATAAGGACACTGAGCGTGATCACCTCAAGCAGTCATAAGAAAGTCTATCTTCTCATCGATGATTAGCTCGATGCTGTAGTTGTGTGTCTGATTCTTTAATTTAAGGTGTATTGATAGTTCACATTGAGGGTGTTATAGTTTGACTATACCATAACTCGATCTCTTAGCCATTTAGAATCATGAGGTATATGTTAGCTATAGCATGTTCATTGTAGAAATTGGTCGCACCAAGATGGGATCTATCAATCTTGGTAGAGGAATAGTCCTATGATGATCATTAGATTGAGTTCTAAAATCCATGGCCATGGTAGTGTGAATCTAATAGAAAGGAGTTTCTATTAAGGGTGTCACATCGGACTCAAATTGAATGATTCATTCATATGATAGGTGTTGGATTTGACGAGTTTACCTTAACTCTAATCCCTCAGAGCTCATGATAGAAAAATTCAATCACATAGGTAGCTACACCAAGAGTTTCACTATCTGGTTTTGATAGGTTGCCACCATATACTGCTAGGTATCACTGGTGGATTTTGGAACCAAATAGAATTATCTTGATGATCGATAATTCTAATTGGATAAATCAAAAGAGTTCTGATCCATCAAAAGATATTTCGATGATATTGATGATGAAGATCACGACATATTCCATTATCATACAAAACTGAATCTAATTGGGTCATACAAATAAGGATTTGGATCTGGATATCATCAATTGAGCTAATCTAGTTCGAATGATTTAGATTAGATCTAATTAGATTCAAGAAAATCATGCTAGCACACGATTGAGCCTAACATTCTCCTTCTATAGTTTTTTTGGTTCATCTTGACTAAGCTAAATTAAATTTAGCTCATCCAAAAACTTTATTCTAGTCTGACTAAAACTTATCCAGGTCAGAAAAGTATTGTCCTAACCTGATCTAGGCTTGTCTTAATCCATCGGATGAAAATAGAACAAGACCTGCTAATTTCTAGAACTATTTGGACAAGACTCTCTTGAATACTCTGTAGGGATTTATATTGATCTGACTTGACCATGTCCTAGCCTGATCAAGGCTTGTCCTAAATCCCATAAGATGGAAACAAGACAAGGATTGTCTTTGCCAGATTGGGACTTGTCCTAAAATCATGAGATGAAATTTGGACAAGCCTTTTCTGAAAATTCTGAATGGATTTTTCTTGATTTGACTGGACCTATCCTGACTTGATCGAGGCTTATTCTAACTTGATGAGGACTTGCTTGAAATCCATTAGATGGGACTTGAAAAGAGCTTGTCCTAAAACCCATGAGATGGAAATAAGACAAGGATCAAGAGTTGATCTGGTTTGCAGGAAAGAAAGGAAGAGGGGTGTGCACCCCTTGGAGACTTTTTAGAAGCACACGCCCCCTTAGAATTTCCATGAGGGAGAGAGGGCCACGTCCTCTCTTGGATATGTGCCCTATATGGGTAAGAGAAGGTGTCCATTCAAATCAGTTTTGACTGGTCAAAGCATTTGAATTTGATTTAAATATCTAGGAAGATAAGAGTTTGCACCATCTACTCACCATATCCTTTATTTCATGCCATTTTTTTGAGTTTTGTGTGATAAAATTTAGAATAAATGTGGTGTGGGGCATCAAGATCAATGAAGAGTCCTTCTATATGTTAAACTTTGATCTGTTCAAAGTTATATGCAAAGAAACTCTTAGTTTGGTCTATTTAAAGCAAGCTATTATATATGAAAATTAATCTACGATAAAGCCCTACCAAAATCTTCATCTCCATGCCTCTCTCATCTAATCCTCTTTCTCTTCTCTACATCCAAGAGTTGGACAAAACCTGTGAGCAAAGATCAAGTCCCATTGGCGCGAAGATTAGTGAGAGACGATGGTGTTCATGAGACGAACATGCAGCCTTCGAAATTTGATTTGAAGGCTCTACGAGAAGACATCAGATCTGATCTTTGGAGATCAGATCTAGTAGGAGATGGCATCTAGATTTGATTTGAGTGGACTATAGTAGAGGTCGGACACATGCGCGGCTAGATCAGAACCTTGACAATAATAGATCATCACTATAGGATAAATGATTCATTCGATAAGATGATATTATATATCACTATTTTTATTTTTATTTTTATTTATAAATTTTAGATAAATCTAATCAAATCTAAAAACTCTCATATTTGATCAAATTATGAAAATAATTTAAATTATTTTGTTGTAAATCTGATTCGATCAGATGCATCTTGCGGTAGGAAAACTCAATTTTTTCTTTAACTAGTATCAGAGCTAGGTTGCTGCTTTCAGATCTATTTTTAGATTGATCTAAAATTATTTTTTTGATCTAATTTTATATTTTTAAATGTTACATGAGATGTAATCAGATTTGAAATAAAAAAATTATATATTTTAAAATTATATTTGATATATATAATACATATTCTAGTCTAGGTCTACAGTTTTATATCATGGTAGTTATTCAAATATGTTTTATATTAGATTTGATTTAATTTTTATAATTTGATCATTTATATTTCAGATGTTATATTAGGTGTAATCAGATTTGAAACATAAGATCTAATTTAAAATTTTGATATATATGTTATGTTAAGATTAGTGAGGCTCCCATGCCTTAGGAGGCCACTGGAGGAGTCAAGATGTTGGCTTCGATAGATTAGGACAGATGTGGTCCTAGGACTAGGATTGATTTTGGTTCTAGGATGGAGGTTCAGCACTCCACGATCATGAGGCTCTAGTTTGTGGGTCTCATGGGGGCTACTCAGAGTTTGGACTAGGTTTGGATTTATGGAATTGAGTGCATGATCAGACCATGAGTGTACATGGATTTGGATGAGTGAATTCGAACTAGGTTAGCCTAAAAAATTTTTTATGGGTTAAGATTTTGGTCCATGTACAGGTATAAATATATATATATATTATAAACCCTAGTAGAAAAGAGAGAAAATCAATATAGAGCTATTTTCTCCGACATCTCTTCCTCTCTCTGGTCTTTCACACACCAAGGTGCCCTAGGGGGCGTGCTTCTAAGCATGGAGGAAGGAGGCGTGCCGCACTCTTTCTTCAACCTCAATAGATCATCAAGTGATCCTGCACAATAATTGGTATAAGAGCCATCTTGATGAGGAGGCGTGAAGGTGAGATCTAGTAATGGAAGAACACAAAAAAAAAAAATTGGGAGGCCGATAGGGCCCCCCTTTCTTCCTTTTGATTGGCAGCGATCGATGACTGGCTGTGGATCTCGAGCTTAGCAATCGACAATCGATGAACTGATGCATGAAGGCAATTTTTGATGATTAGGTGGCCGAGCACAGCATGCAGAGGTGGATCCCGTAGGCGATCGATGGTGGCGCTCGTGGGAGATCTGGAGAGGGGGTGGCACAGCCATCTTCTTCTCTAGGAAGGAACGTCACAAGCGGTGATGGCATCTTAGGTAGTGGTGCATGGCAGCAGGCATGCGTGCAAGTAGCGACGACCAATCGATGGTGGTGGCTGATGGAACACGGCAGAAGGCGTGCGTGCAGCGGAGAGTCGACCTGGGGAGCAGGGATTTGGTGTTAGAGCAGGTCGTAGGAAAGAATCCGATGCTAGGGAGTGTTGATCCAGCGAGTAGGCGCATGGAGCTAAGCCAGCGAGGTGGCACAGGGCCTCCATTCTTCCTCCCGACATGCAGGATCTGGCATGATGGAGCTTGGATGCAGTGATGGCAGCTGTGAACAGCGACGTGATGTGCCGCATGGAGATCTGATGGTGGCGGCGCCCGGATTCGACGGTCGCATGGGCAGAGCTCGGTCGGCAACAAGCGGTCTGGTTCTAGTTTTGGATGGGAGGAGGAAGGAGCTGAAGGAGAAAGTTTGGAAGGTTCTAGGAGAGAGAGAAAAAAAACAAAACTGGGACTGGGAGTTTCCTTGTTCTTTGATTTGCTTTTCTCTCTGTTGTTCATGATTGTTCTTTTGGATATGCGAAGGTTGGGTGCTGATGATTTTATTTGGTATGTCAGAGGACAGATCACTCAAGGGCTTGGGGTCGAGGTGGAGCTAAAGAAGCAACTATTCAGTCTGGTGGAAGGCTGAAAATATAGTTGGGGTGTATTCAGCAGTGCGATTAGTTGGAGCCTTGGAGGTTATGGAGATGAATGATCCTTGAAGGTCCAGTAGGTTAGGACTGGGTGGCTATAGAGCGGTGCAGAGACTAGGTAGTTTGAGGATTTGTAGTGCTCCCAAGCCTTGGGAGGTCATGGGAGGAGTTAGGAGGTTAGCTCCGAAGATTCCAAGGGCTTGGTTAATGCTTCAAAAATCTGGGACACAAGGTGAAGCAAGGAACTAAAGTCGGATAATCAAGACTGCAGAAAGAAGATTTTTTGCAGGTTAGCCAGCTCAGTCAAAAATTGGATCGACTAAGTCTCAGTGCACAAGCAAAATAGAGAGCTATGCATTCGGGACTGCTGGCACAACACAAGACTGGGCCAGCTCAGTTTCAGACTTAGCCAACCCAATGAAACTTAGCCGGCTCAGTGTTGAGATTGAGCCAGATCAGTACATCGGCAGAATTATGCGAGGATCTATTTTAGGCTAAGATCTGGGATGATCCTAGGAGTCTTAAGACCTAATTTGAGAGGTCTTAAGGGGGCTAATTCATATATGGGTTGGGTCTAGATCCAAAGGATGAGAGCATGGGAGACATGGGTGTACATGGGCTCAGTGAGTACTTTCATATATTGGGTTAGCCGAAGAGTTTTTTGGTCGGGCCTAATGGCTATGTATAAATACATAGATTGTATTAGGATTTTATTATGCTGTTGAATACAGACCTTTTCTTCCTTAACTCTCTTCTTCTCTTCTCTCTAGAGTTGCCGTCCTAGGGTTCTTGAAGAAGCCCTAGAGAAGGGGGGGCATCTTCCTCAAACCCAAGGAGGGAGGCACCCCATCATAGATCCAGATGGAGGATCGGTGGTTTGCTGTCCATAGAGAATGTCATAGGTTCCTTCAGTTCTGTGCTAAAGATCAGGAGCTTTCGCAACATGATATCGGTGCTTGTGATATCAAGAATGATTGGCGTTCAAGTGATATCATGGGTTTATAATTTGGTATTAGAGCTAGGTGATGCCTGAAATATTGTGGATGATAATAGCTAGGAAGTGCTAGAGTGCTACAGTAGCACTATCCTGAAGGTACAGAGGTTGAAAGAGGCTCGATGGTGCAGCAATCGAGGGAGGTATCTCAGCAGAGAGTATCAGGAGCATCTCAGGAAGATCGAAAGTAGGTCTTAGAAAGAGTCAAGAGGTCTCAGGGAGCACTAGAGGCATCTAGCAGTCGAGAGCATCCTAGATCAGGTTTCTTCTATAGGAGCACCAGGAAGAGTCACGGTTTAGGAGAGGATGGATTATGTGTAACAAGAGAGGACCCAGATACCTATAAGGAGGCGGTGTCGAGGTGAGACAGGGAGTGCTAGAGTGCTGCAGTAGTATTTTCCTAGAGGCACGAGGTTGAGAGAGGCTCGATGGTGCAGCAGCTGAGGGAGATATCTCAGTAGAGAGTGTCAGGAGGCATCTCAGGGAGACTGAAAGCAAGTCTCAAAGAGTGTCAGGGAGTCTTAAGAGCCTTAGGATGAGATAGATGGGTCTGAACTCAGGATAGGGTTTGAGTTGTAGTTCCTTTGGATGTATTTGAAGCGATGGTTGGTGCAGGGGCAGAAGAGGAGAAATGCTAGGATAAAATTTTCTAAGATTCAGTCACTAGATTTAGAGGAGTTGGATGAGCTCCTGTATGTTTTGGAGGTGTCCGCATGTTGCGAAGGTATCTGAGATGGCTTCGATGGGATTCGTAGAGTATGGATGGTCTGAAGGAGCAATGATGGTGTATGAGGTGCAGCAGCAGGCCCAGTAGTGCAGCATTAGATGGTTGGCCTCGAGTGACTTAATGATAGAGTCAGGATCTTCTGTAGTATTAGATAAACTTTAGGTATAGGTGGAGCTCTAGAGTGGTAGCTTCACAGGTGGAGAGAAAATTTGGTATGAGTTTAGAGCAGAGGGGTATAGGAGGATTGATATCCTAGCACCAGCATTGGTGATGCACTATTTCAGGTGGAGCGGCACATGCAGATGGACAGGCATAGTTCTAAAGAGATTATATCAGATGGTACAGTATGTGTTGGTGTAGGAATGCTATAGGTTCTTCAAAAAAGTCCAGGGAAGGTGATGCACTTGCTAAGCAGAAGGGATCCTACAATCCAGTATGGCGCTGAGAAGCAAGCCAAGACTTCAATTATGGAGACGGTCAACCCAAAGGTCTTCAAGAGTGCACAACAGCTGAAGAGGATTGGCAGAGGCATTAGAGTTTGCACAGTGAGCTGTTTGGGTGCGCTGCAGAGCATAAGTTGGTGTTGCAGCCATAAAGTCAGAGTAGAAGGACATCAATTCGAAACCAATGAGTGTGATGGAGCATGAGTCTCAGGAGCTGTGGAGCATAGGTCAGTGTTGCAGCTTGGGAGGTGAGGTGGCTTCGATGGGATGGTTAGCTTTGGAGGCAACAGGATAGTGCAGACGGTTCATGCAAGATTTGTCAAGACTTAGGGCATCAAGGTGCAGATTGTTAGGATTAGTGGTGCTCTCAAGTCTTGGAAGGCTATTGGAGGAGTTAGGGTGTTGGCTCCAGGAGATTAGGACATATGTGGTCCTAGGACTAGGATCGATTTTGGTTCTAGGGTGGAGGTTCAACCCTCCACGATCATAAGGTCTTGGTTTATGGATCTCATGGGGGCTACTCAGAGTTTGGACTAGGTTTGGATCCATGGAATTGAGTGCATGATCAGACCATGGGTGTACATGAATTTGGATGAGTGCATTCAGACTGGGTTAGCCCAGGAAGTTTTTTACGAGTTAGGATTTTGGTCCATGTATAAGTATAAATATACATGTATATTGTAAACCTTAATAAAGAAGAGAGAAAATCAATACAGAGCTGTTTTCTCCCACATCTCTTCCTCTTTCTGATCTTTCACACGCCAAGGTGCCCTAGGAGGCACGCCTCCAAGCATGGAGGAAGGAGGTGCGTCCCACTCTTTCTTCAACCTCAATAGATCATCAAGTGATCTTGCACAACATGTTATAGGCAATGTATATCTAGACTAGATCTGTAGTTTAATGTCATAGTCTAGATCAAAAATTTTATGAAATATTTATTTAATTTTCTATAGATTATATGATTTACTTAGTTAAATTTTAGATATTATATGTGATATAATTAGATCTGAAAGCATGAGATTAATTTAAAATTTCATGTGTATGACATATACAATGTATGTCTAGACTAGTTCCATAGATCTATGTCACAAGTAGTCTAGATTAAAATTTTTTTATGATGAGATTATTCAAAAATTTATTTTCAGATATTACATCAGATGTAATCAGATTTGAAATATAAATTTAAATGTTAAATTTGATACATGAGATGTATGCAAAATATGTACAGATTAGATCTTAAATATGTAATAGTTATATACTTTAGATCTTTAGTTTTGTAGTATAGTTCATATTTCTGATTAAGACATTCCTCTTGGTTGTCCGATCATAAAAGTAAGAAGGATTTAAAGGCTCTTTCTTTTTATTCGATGGGGTGCTCTTATGGCGTGTAGGGGTACTACATGTTTGCCCTTAATCAAAAATCAAAAACTTACTTTTTTGCAAAATCCTAGATCTTAAAATCTTAGAAATTTTAATATATATTTTATTATTGAACCCTGGATTTAATTAAGAATTAAGTTTATGAAATTAATTAGATCTAAAAATTATGAATTTTTAGATCTAAAATACCTTCATAAATCATGGGTTTGGATATGGGTAGCTTAATTAGGTCTAGCGGTTGATCAAATCGAAACAAGAATTGATTAGGTGGGATCAAGAGTACTTAGATTTGACTAGCCTAATAGGATTAAGTCTGGATCAAGATCGACTCACAGTCACATATAGTTAATCAAGTTAAAATCTAATTTGGCTTCATGGTTCGAGCCTGGATTATAGGTTTATCTGATCAGTTCTAATCAGATAAGTCGGTGTCTAAGGTAAGTATGACAGATATGACTAATGATCTTTAATTAGAAGCTACTCGATCTGAATGCATTCACGATAAGTTAATGGCAAATTTCTCCCACTAATCTCGCTTACCTGGTCGATTGGGTTGACTCAGTTCTGGTTTGAGATGGCCAACAATTTTAGCTAACCCATGCCATTAGGTTAGTTATAAATGTTATGACTAGTTGAGCCTAATAGACCAAATCAAATCTTTCTAAGAAAATATTAAGTTCTAGGTCTTCCACCATTGTAGATGTGTGGGCCCTTCCTGGGGTTGATTGTTCTCGGCTGGTTATAGTAGTTCAGTTACACTGAGAAGATGCAACCATGTCTATTAGGCATTGGATGCTATGGGTTGGAGAATGGATTGGGCTTAATATTTCAGATACGATGAGGAAACCAATCAGGAATTTAATTCATGCAAATGGTAGGTCTGACTTAACTAAAAAGTGGAGCAATATTCTAGGCATGGTGAGCTTCATGAATTAGAAATTAAGTTTGGGTGCACCATGTTTAGAGAAACATTGGACAGGAGTTGTCCACTTATCATTTGATCCATCACCAATAACTCTTAGGTGAGATGGTGAGCCAGTCGGTAGAACCACACCATCCACTAGAAATCAATGATCACAGAGATTTTTGCATCTCTGCTAAGAGAGTGTAGGGATCTAAAAAAATAGTGGAAGCTTAATTTATTTAAAAATAAAATTTCTAAATAAATTGGTTGAGTCAAATTATAAGTCTAACTAGAAACTTTGACTCTCTATAGAAAAATATCTGTATCAAACCTCCTAGCTCAAATCCTAGATATCCATAAGTTGACCAGACCAATTTACAAAGATTGGCTAAAGAACATCAAAATTATTTTGGATTCGAAAAAAGCTGACCTATGTATGGGACCAGGATCAATCCCACTTTACCAGCACGTCCGACCGTGGATTAGAGAGCATCTCATAAAAAGTGGTCGAACAATGATAACAAAGTTAGGTGCTACATATTGGGCTCAATATCAGATGAGTTACAGCGCCAACATAAAGATATTAGGACTGCTCGTCAAATGTTGGTGCACCTGCAAGAGTTGCTCAATGAATAGAGTTGTGCAGCATGTTATCAAGTCTCTAGGAGACTATTTAAGATGCATGATGGACAGTCGATCTAAGATCATTGCTTAATGATGATCAAGAATCTAGAAGAACTTGAGAAGCTCGATGTCTTGATGGACAAAGATTTGTAGATTGATGTGATTCTGTAGTCCTTGAATGATTCGTATGGATAGTTCATCATCAACTTTCATACAAATGAGCTCCAGTGCACCTTCGTCAAGTTAATGAATATGCTGGTTACTGTTGAGCAAACTTTGAAGAGTTTAAAAGACTCAGTTTTGATTGTGGAGCAGACTTCATTCAAGAGGAAGTTTTTTGAAAACAAGAAGAAGTCTATGAAGAAGCAGAAAACATAAGGAAAAAAGAAGGACGAGCCAAAGAAGAAGATCATGGAGAAGGAAAAGTGTTTTCACTATAACTCTAATGGTCATTAGAAGTGGAACTGCCATGTATACCTGGCTAGCCTAAAGAACAAGAAGGAAGAAGGACCAAAATAGTCTAGAGATAGCATTAATGAAAGGTATCTATGGCACCTTAGGCTAGGTCATATAGTCGAAGATAGGATTAACAAATTAAAGAAATCCAGATTAATGGGTCCGTTGACTTTCGAGTCATATCCAATTTATGAATCATATTTTCTAGACAAAATGACCAAACTTTCTTTTGTAGAACATGAAAAAAGGCCATAGACCTACTTGTCCTGGTACATATAGATGTATGCGGTCCATTTGTTGTATTAGCTAGAGACAATTATGTCTACTTCATTATCTTTATAGATGATTTATCTCGGTATGGGTATGTGTACTTGATGCGACATAAGTCTAAAGCTTTGAAAAGTTTAAGAAATTTAGACATAAAGTAGAAAATAAAATCAAAAAGCTTATTAAGGTTTTTTGATCAGATCGAGGAAGTGAATATCTTAGTCAAAAATTTTTAAACTATCTCAATAATAATAGTATAGTCTCACTATGGACTCTACCTGAAATACCTCAACTTAATGAGATTTTAGAATGGAGAAACTAGATCCTATCAGATATGGTTTGATCTATGATGAACTTTGCGGACCTTTCTGAGTTTCTTTAGGGACATAGTTTAATGACAGCTATCTAATTACTGAATAGGATTCAATCTAAAATCATTTCTATCATTGCATATGAGATATGGCATGATAAGAAGTCAAGTCTAAGTAATCTCAAAATTTGGATTGTCTGATGACGGACAAGTTAGAATCTAGATCCTTTAGAGCTTGATTTATTGGATATCCTAAAGAATGATTAGGGTATTATTTCTATCTTCCAGAAGACCATAATGTGATCGTGAGTCGATATACCATTTTATTGAAAAATAGTTTGTTCAAGATGGTGACATTGAAAGATAGATAAGGCTTGAGGAGAAAGTCTCCAAAGAGCAAAGAGCCAAGGAACTTGAGAAACCCAGTTAGTCTCAGTCGATCTACAATTCACTACCTCCTCCATCTCATAGGTCAAATAGGATTTTCCATCCTCCTAAAGGTACTTAGATACTATTTTAGAGGATGTAGAGAAAATGTTCCTCACAGAAAATGGGGTTCATGATGATGGTCCCAGAATCTATGACGAGCTGATATCAAATATCGACTTCGAGAATTGGTTAAAGGCAATGAAGTCAAAGATTGACTTGATGCGTTCAAACCAAATCTGAATCTTGATAGATCCATCCGAAGGTATAGTACCTATTAGATGAAAATGGATCTTCAAGAGAAAGATAGGTACAGATGGAATGTAGAGACATTCAAGGCTTGGCTAGCGGCGAAAGGGTATTAGATACCTTCTCGTCAGTGGCCATCTATCCATACATTGCTTGCCATTGCAGTATATTTCAATTACGAAATATGGTAGATGGACATGATAATGGAGTTCATAAATGGATATCTTAAGAAAGATATTTATATGGAACAATCATTTATTTTCACATCCAATGATGGTGATCACAAAGGTCTGCAGGTTGCAAGGGTCTATCTCTCAGAGTTGGAATGCTTGATTTAATCAAATCATTTGGTTTCATCAAGAATGAGAAAAAATTGAGTATGTTCAAAAAGGTCAGTGGGAGCGCTATTGTCTTCCTCATATTGAATGTGGATGACATCCTCCTGATTGGGAATGATATTTTTATGCTGACATAGGTCAAAGTATGGTTATCCAAGGAATTTTCTTTGAAAGACTTAGATAAGGCATTCTTCATTTTAGATCTATAAGGATAGACTGAAGAGGATGCTGGGTCTCTCACATAGAGAAAGTGCTGAAGAAGTTCAGCATGATGAACTCTAGGTCTACGAGTATGCAGACTTAGACTTTATATTTGACATATATGATTGAAAGTCGATATCTAAAAGTTTATTTCTATGTAATGGTGGTACTATAAGTTGGAATAGTTCCAAGAAGATGGTTCCACCTCATTCGTGATTACCTCGAGAAGGAACACATTGAGGTTAAGAGAGTTGACTCTGTAGATCATGCGATTGACCTAATAACGAAGCCTTTAGGCCTGTAGAAGATTCAAGCCCACCTTGAGAAGATGGAATTTAGATTTGTAGCCAATTGGCTTTAGATCAAGTAGGAGTTTGTTAGATGTGTGCCCTAGAAGCTAGATTGGCCAACATTTATTAAATACTTTCTAGGAGCATTTTTATAATTTTGACTTAAAATTAATTAAAAAATTATTTATTCTATGATATTGTGTATTAAAGTGTTTGTGATATATCCATTGGGTTAATAGGTATGATAACACATATTCTCAAGAGTTAAGAATTTAAGGCATGTGTTATCATAATTAACTCATAAACTACTCCTAATCGTAGGATCATCATAAGGATGGTGATCAATCCAAAAGATCGGTGTATGATCGCTTTTCTAGAATAGATGAGTCTTAAGTCTATGGTGTGGAGACATTGGAGCGAGAGTATAGATACTTGTAAAGAACAAGGATACTGAGTGTGACCACCTCGAGTAGTCATAAGGGAGTATACCTTCTCATCAATGACTAGCTCGATGCTGCAGTTGTGTGTCTAGTTCTTTGACCTGAGATGCATTGATAGTTCATCTTGAGGGTGTTATGGTTTGACTATACCATAACTTGGCCTTTTAGCTATTTGGAATTCTGAGGTGTATGCTGGTTATAGCATATTCATTGTAGGAATTGGATCGCACTAAGATAGGATCTATCAACCTCGGTAGAGGAGTAGTCCTATATGATCATTAGATCGAGTCCTAAAATCCATGGCCATGGTAGTGTGAATCTAATAGAAAGGAGTTTCTATTAAGATTATTATATTGAACTCGAATTGAATGATTCATTCATATGACGGATGTTGGTTTTGATGAGTTCACCTTAATCCTAATCCCGTTGGAGCTCATGATAGAAGAACCCAATCACATAGGTAGCTGCATCGAGAAATTTGCTATTCGATTTTGATGGATTGCCACCAGATACTGTTAGGTATCATTAGTAGATTTTGGGATCGAATAGAATTGTCTTGATGATTGACAATTCTAATTGGATGAATCGAAAGAGTTTTAGTTTATCGAAAGGTATTTCGATAATATCGATGATGGAGATCATGACACGTCCCATTACTATATAGAACTAAACCTAACTGGATCACACAAATAGGAGTTTTGGTCTGGATGTCATCAATTGAGCTAACCCAGTTAGATTGATTTGGATTAGATCTAATTAGATTTAAGAAAATTATGCTAGCACATGATTGAGCCTAACATTCTCCTTCTATAGTCTTTCTGATTAGTCTCGACTAAGTCAAATTAGATTTAGCTCATCCAAAAACTCTATCCTAGTCTGATTGGAACTTGTCCAGGTCAGAAAAGTATTATCCTAATCTGATCTAGGCTTGTCCTAATCCATCGAATGAAAATAGGACAAGACCTACTAATTTCTAAAACTATTTGGATAAGGCTCTCTCGAATACTCTATAGAGATTTATCTTGATCTGATTGGACCATGTCCTAGCTTGATCAAGGCTTGTCCTAAATCCCATAAGATGGGAACAAGACAAGGGTTGTCTTTGCTAGATTAGGACTTGTCCTAAAATCATGAGATAAAATTTGGACAAGCCTCTCCCAAAAATTTTGGATGGATTTTTCTAGATCTGACTGGATCTAGTCCTGGCCTGATCAAGGCTTATTCTAACTTGATGAGGACTTGCTTGAAATTAGTTGGATGGGAATTGAAAATGGCTTATCCTAAAGCCCACGAGATGGGAATAAGACAAGGGTCAAGAGTTGACCTAGTTTGCAGAAAAGAAAGGGAGAGGGGCATGCACCCCCTGGAGACCTTCTAGGGGCATGCACCCCCTTGTGATTTCCATGAGGGAGAGAGGGACACATCCCCTCTTAGACTTGCTAAAGGAAAAACCCTATTTCCCAGGTCAGGTTCGTTCAGATCTGATTTGATCAAGAGGGATATTTTAAAAATTTTTTTCTTAAATCCAAATCAGATCTGAGACTCTTTAGATCTGATTTCATCAATCTAATAAAATAAAAATAAAATAAAATATATTAAATCTAATTTAATTGTACCTTATTATAGATAATCCTATTACCCTATGATGATCTTGATATTTGCTTGAGGTTCTGGATGTAGCTACGCAAGCACCTGGCCTCTATCGATATTCACTTGGGCAAGATCTGGAGATCTTTTCCTTCTCAATATGTACTCTAAAGATCAGATCTAGATCTGATCTTGAAGATTTTTAAAATACCTTTTGAGGATCGGGTGTTGTCTCTTGCAGCAGTGCTGCCTTCTTCTTTCTTGTCGCCTTTCTCTTGCTTGGATCACACCAAACTTGAGCCCAAAGCTTCTTGGGCATGGAGAGGAGAGAGAGGATCTAAAGGTGGCATGGAGAGGGAGGGAGAGAAGCCTTGTGGCATGGGCAAAGGGTAGAGAATCTCAATCCTAGGTGCAGACAGGGTTTATATAGACCCTGCTGCGCCATGCAGTGCCACATCATCCCAGCCAATCATGGCTCTTTGTGCAATCAGATCTAAATTTGATTGGTGGAATGATATCATCTGATCTAATTAGATTAGAGTCCCTCACAAACCTCCTTAGGTGGCACTAAGACTGATCAAAGAAGACTCTTTGGTGCCACCTTAGTATGAAGCAACAAGCAACTGGAGTCTCATCTGTATGGGACTCCAATCCTTATCCACTTTGGGCACACGCCTCCCTAGGAGTGAGGCGTGTACCCCTTGCTTTTCTGCTATTTAGTAGAGGGACAAGGGTCAAAGCTCTCTCCTATAGGTGCATGACACATGGACAGATGTCTAAGCATCAAAGGTTAACGTTTGACCAAAGTCAAAAGAAAAGATTTAGCAGGTGACGAAAAATGGCAGGTGTTGTCTCAAATTTATCTCATAAATTCAGACAATCCTTTTCTGATCTGGACAAGCTTTAGTTAGACTAAGTAAAGATTTTTGAGTGAGTCTAAATATATTTGGCTCAGTCGAGATAACTTTTAATGATTGTTGAAGGAGAATATCAAGCTCAATCATATGCTAGCATGATTTTCTTGAACCTGATTGAATCTTATTCAAATCAATTGAACTGGATTAGTCCAATTGATGATATCCAGATCCAAACCCTTATTTATGTGATCTAGTTAGGTTTAATTCTATATGGTAATGGGATATGTTATGATCTCTATCATCGACATTATCGAAATACCTTTCGATGGATTAGAACTTTTTTGATTCAGACAATTATTATGATCAATCATCCAAATCATTCTAATTGCTCTCAAAATCCACCAGTGACGCCTAGCAGCATATGGTAGCAATCCATCAGAACTAAAAATGAACCTCTTGGTGTAGTTACTTGTATGATTAAGTTCCTCCATCTTAAGCCCCGATCAGATTAGGATTAAGGTGATCTCATCAAACCCTAATTTTCATCATATGAATTAATCAATCGATTCAAGTCCAATGTGAAAATCCTAATAGAAACTCTTTCTATTATTTCACTTTACCATGGCCATGGACTTATGGACTTGATTCTCATGATCATCATAGGGTGCTCTTTATCTACCGAGGTAGATAGATCTCCTATTGGTGCAATCCAATTCCTACAATGAATATGCTATAGTCAACATACACCTCAGGATTCTGAATGGCTAGGAGATCGAGTTATGGTGTAGTCAAACTATAACATTCTCAAGGTGAACTGTCGATGCACCATAGGTCAAAGAACCAGACACACAACTACAGCTTCAAGCTAGTCATTGACGAGAAGGTAGACTTTTTGATGACTGTTCGAGGTGGTCATGCTCAGTGCCCTCATTCTCTAACAAGTACTTGTACTCTCACTCTGGTGTCTCTACACCATAGACTCAAAACTCATCTATCCTAAAGAAGTGATCGTACACCAACCTTGTAGATCAATCACCATCCTCATGATGATCCTACGGTTGGGAGCATTTTATGAGTTAATAATAAAAATTCATGTCTTAAATTTTCAACTCTTGAAAATATGAACTATCATTACCATTAACTCAAGGAATGTATCACAGACACTTTTAAATACACACTATGATAGAAAATAACCCATTTTATTATTTATAGATAAAATTATAATTTTGCCCTTAGATGTGTATTACAAGTGTTAGCCAATTCTGGCTTATCAGGCACACATATCTATCAAACTCCCACTTGACCTAAAGCCAATTGGCTACAAATCTAAGTCCCATCTTCTCAAGATGGGTTTCGATCTTCTGCTGGCCCAATGGCATTATGAGTGGGTCTACCATATTATCTATGGAGTTGACTCTCTTGACCTTGACATAACTCTTTTCGAGGTAATCGTGGATGAGGTGGTATCGTCACTCGATGTGCTTGGATTTTTGGTAAGACCTTGGCTCCTTAGCAAGGGCTATGGTGCCATTGTTATCGCAGTACAGAAAAATGATATCTGATGGCATCACTCTAATTTCTATGGTAAATTTTTTTGTACCAGAATACCTCCTTCATAGCTTCTGACGCAGCGATGTATTCTGCTTCCATGGTGGAATCTGCTATCACTATCTACTTAAAACTTTTTCAACTGATAGCACCACCATTACACACAAACAGACTCCCAGATGTCGACTTTCGATCATCTATATCGAACATAAAATCCGAATCTGTATACCCCCTAGACTTGGACTTCTCCATTACCAAAAATCAACAACATATCCTTAGTTCTCTCAAGTACTTAAGGATACATTTCACAGAAGTCTAGTATTCTTCACCTAGATTCGACTGATATCTACTCATGACACTCACAGCAAGGGCTATATCAGGTCGTGTACATAACATGGCATACATGAGGCTCCCTATTGCTGAAGCATAAGGGATCTTGCTCATGCATTCTATCTCCTCAGGTGTGCTAGGGCACATCTTCTTAGAGAGATGAATGCCATGTCTGAAGGATACCAAACCCCTCTTGGAGTTTTTCATGCTAAACCTCTGTAGCACTTCCTCTATATACATCTTCTGTGAAAGACCTAGCATCCTATTTGGTCTATCTTTATAGACCTTAACTCCTAGAATGAAGGATGCTTCTCCTAGGTCTTTCATGGAGAATTCTTTAGATAACCATATTTTGACTATGGTCAACATGGGAATATCATTTCCAATAAGAAGGATATCATCCACGTATAGTACAAGAAAGACAATAGCGCTCCCATTGATCTTTTTGAAGATACATGGTTCCTCTTCATTTTTGATGAAACCAAATAATTTAATCACATCATTAAAATGAGTGTTCCAGCTTCGAGATGCTTGCTTAAGTCCATATATGAACCTTTGCAGCTTGCATACTTTGTGATCAGCATCACTGGATGTAAAATCTAGCAACTATTCCATATAGATATCTTCCTCAAGATATCCATTTAAGAATGCTATTTTCACATTCATTTGCCATATTTCATAATCGAAATAGACTGCAATAGCAAGTAATGTGCGGATGAACTTTAGCATAGCTACTGGCGAAAAGATATTCTGATAGTCAATGCCTTCATACTGACTATACTCTTTTGCCACTAATCTAGGTTTGAATGTCTCCACATTTCCATCTGCACCAATCTTTCTCTTGTAGCTCTATTTACACCCAATAGGTACTATACCTTCTAGTGGATCTACCAAGATCCAGACTTGGTTTGAGTGCATTGAGTCAATTTTTGACTTCATTGCCTCTAACTATTTCTCAAAGTCGATATCTGATATTACCTCATCATAGGTTTTGGGATCATCACCATGAACCCTGTTATCTACGAGAAATATTTTTTCTACTTCCTCTAAGATAGTACCTAAGTACTCTCAAGAGGACAAAAAATCTTTTTCGATCTACGAGGTGGAGGAGGTAGTGATTGTATTGGCTCAACCTGATTTGGTTCCACAGGATTCTTAGCTCGTTGCTCTTATGAGACTTTCTTCTCGAGCTTGATCTGCTTTCCAATGTCGCAATCTTGAATAAACTATTTTTTAAGAAAGATGGCATGCCGACTCACAATCATATTGTGATCTTCTGAAATATAGAAATATTATCCTAATGACTCTTTAGGATATCCTATAAATCAAGCTCTAAAAAATCTAAAATCTAACTTATCTGCTTGTTGTCTTTTGATATGAGCTAGACAATCTCAAATTCTAAGATGACTCAGACTTGGTTTCTTACCATGCCATATCTCATATGGTATGATAGGAATAATTTTAGAAGAAATCCTATTCGATAAATATATAGCAGTTAACAGACAATGTCTTCAAAGAAAATTAGAAAGGTCTGTGAAGCTCATCATGGATCGGACCATATCTAATAGGGTCCAGTTCCTCCATTCTGAAATCTCATTGAGTTGAGGTGTTTCAGGTGGAGTCCATTGAGAGATTATGCCATTTTGCTTAAGATAGTCAAGAAATTTTTGACTAAGATATTCACCTCCTTGATCTGATCGAAGAATCTTAATAGATTTTTCAGTTTGCTTTTCTACTTCATATCTAAATTTTTTGAACTTTTCAAAAGTTTTAGACTTATGTCTCATAAGATACACGTACCTATACCTAGATAAATCATCGATAAAAATTATGAAATAGACAAAGTTGCCTCTAGTCGACACATCAAATAGACTGCATATATCAGTATGTACTAGAGTAAGTAGATTTATAGCCCTTTCCCCATGTCCCACAAAAGGGAGCTTAGTCATTTTGCCATGAAGACATGATTCACAAATTGGATATGACTCGAAAGTTAATGGACTCAATAGCCCAGTTTTCTTCAATTTGTTAACCCTATGTTCTGCTATATGACCTAGCCTTAGGTGCCATAGATACCTATCATTTGGACTATCCCTAGATTGTTTTGATCTTATTACATTCACATTTTGCTCGATATTAAAGATAGATACATCAATATGTAACTGATAGAGATCGTTAATTAGGAAACCACTTATAATTTTATTTTTTTCATAAAGAATATTACAATGGTCCTTAAGAAAACTAATTACATAGCCTTTTTATGCTAAACATGAAACATAAATCAAATTCTTGCTTGCAGCAGGCATATAATAACAATCCTTAAGTACTAAATCTAAGCCAAATGGTAGTCGAAGAGGATAGATTTCCATGGCCACAATAGCAACTCTTGCTCCATTTTTGATGCATAGGATCATCTCACCATCCCTCAGCCTCCTACTATCCTTAAGACCCTGCATGAAAGTGCATAAATAAGCACTAAAACTAGAGTTAAGCACCCAACTAGATGCAGAAAAAATCATAAAGTTAGATTCAATAACGAGCATACCTCTAGAAGGACCTATCTCCTTCTTATTCTTTAGGATGGTTAGGTATATAGGGCAGTTCCACTTTCAGTGGCCGTCAGTATTATAATTGAAACACTTTTCTTTGTCAGTAGCTGCCTTCTTCAGCTCTACCTTCTTTTTCTTTCCATCTTCCACCTTCTGTCTTTTCACAGATTTTTTCTTCTTTCCAAAAGACTTTCTCTTGAAAGAAGTCCATTCCATAGCAAGTACTGAGCCTTTAGAATCTTTCATAGAAAGCTCAGCAGTAACCAGCATGTTCATAAGCTCAACCAGAGTACTCTGAAGTTTATGCATATGATAGTTCATGATGAATTGCCCATACGTATCGGTCAAGGATTGTAGAATTATATCATTCTGTAGATCCTGGTATTACTTCACTCCGAGCTTCTTAAGCTCTTCCAAGTTTTTGATCATCATCAGATAATAATTTTGGACTGACTATCCATCATGCATTTTAGCCTTAAACAGTCATTTAGTAACTTGATATTTGGCTGCGTGACTCTGTTCACCAAACAACTCTTGCAGGTGAGCCAACATTTGGCAGACAGTCTTGATATCTTCATGTTGGCACTGAAGCTCATCAGATATCGAGCCCAACATGTAGTATCTGATCTTGTTATCTTCATCCATCCATTTGTCAAGA
This sequence comes from Cocos nucifera, assembly GCA_006176705.1. Taxonomy (NCBI): domain Eukaryota; kingdom Viridiplantae; phylum Streptophyta; class Magnoliopsida; order Arecales; family Arecaceae; genus Cocos; species Cocos nucifera. The sequence continues at coordinate 42,851 of QRFJ01002979.1, read as the reverse complement.
GATGCTCTCTATTCAATGGATGGACGGGTTGATAAGATGGAAGGATCCTAGTCCAATACATGAGTTAACTTCTCAAAACTCAAAATAATTTTAAACTTTTGGAGTCAATTCTTGTAATTGGGTCTGGTCAGTCTATGGGTGTCCAGGATACAGGCTAGTGGGTTGGATACAGATATTTTTTTTTCTGTAGAGAGTCAAAGTTTCTAGTTAGATTTTGTAATTAAGATTTGAACAATTTATTTAGGGATTTGATTTTTAAATAAATTAGCTTCTATTATTTTCTTGGATCCCTACACTCTCTCTGTAGAGATGCAAAAATCTTCATGATTAATGATTTCTAGTGGGTGGTGCAGTCCCACCAACTGACTCATCACCTCACCTAATAGTTATTGATGATGGGTTAGCTAATGAGTGAACAACTCTTGTCCAATGATTCTCTAATCATGGTGCACCAAGGCTTGATCTCTAATTCATGAATCTCACCATGTCTGAAATATTGATCTACTTCCTAGTTAAGTCAGACCCACCATTTGTATAGATTGGATTTTTAATTGGGTCTCTCACCATATCCAAAATATTGAATTCAATCCACCCTCCAGTCCATAGCATCCAATGCCTAATAGACATAGTTGCATCTTTCCAGTGCAACTGAACCACTGTGATCAGTCGAGAACAATCAACCTCGGAAAGGGCCTGCACATCTACAATGGTGGAAGATCTTAGACTTAATCTTTTTTCTTAGGAAGATTTGATTTAGGTCTCTTTAAACTTGACTTGACATAGTCATAACTATTATGACTAACCTAGTGGCATGGGTTAGCTCGGATTATTAGCCACCTCAGATCAAGACTGAGCCAACAAATATGACTAGGTAAGTGAGACCGATGGAAGGGATATGCCATTAACTCGATAAGAACGTATTCGAATTGAGTAGCTCCTAATTAGAAACCAATCGATCATATCTGCCAAACTTATCTTAGACACCAAATTGTTGAGCCAAAATCAATCGGGTTAGCCTACAATCCAGACTCTAACCACTAAGCCTGATTAGGTCTTAACTTGATTGATCACTCATGTGACTCGACCTTGACCTAGACTTAATCATATTAGGTTGGTCAATTTAAGCACTCTTGATCCCATCTAATCGACTCTTGATTCGATTTGATCAACCGCTAGACCTAATTGAGCTATCCAAGCCCGAACCTAATTTTATGAATATATCTTAGATTTGAATTTTAGACCTAATATATTACATAATCTTAATTTTTAATTAAGTTTAGGATTCATAAACAAAACATGTAAATAAAATCCTAGGGTTTCAAGATCTAGGATTTTATAGGAAATAAGTTTTTGATTTCTAATTAAGAATGAACGTGTAGCATCCCTACACATCATAAGAATACTCCATCAAATGGAAAGAGAGGGCGTTTAAACTCTACTTCATTCTTATGACCGGATGGCCAAGGAGAATGCCTTAATCAAAAATATGATGAATCTACAAAACTAGTTAAATCTATATATATATCACATATATAAAATTGATCTAACTTAAAAATATATCTTGCATACATCTCATGTATCATATCATGCATATTTTTAAATCTAAATTATCTCATAAATATCTAAAAAATAAAATTTAAATTTAATCATATCAAATTAAATTTATTTAAGATAACTTTGTAGAATTATTCTACAATTAGTCTAAACATTCATCTATCATATCTCATATGAACAAAATTAAATAAATTTATTTTTTATTTTTTAGATCTAATTATAATATTTATAATATTAAAAAATAATAAATAAATAGATCTAAAATTATAATTAATCAAATTAAAACTATGATCATCCTAGACTACATATAGAATAATTCTATTCCTAGTCTAGTCATGCATCTTATACATCTTAGATCTAGATTATTTAATTTTTAATTTTAGATCTAATCACATATAATATGACATCTAAAATTATCTAATTATTAGATTAAAATTATATTAAAATTAGATCTAAATAATTATGGAACTCGGCTCTGATACTAGTTGAAGGAAAAATCCTATTTCCCAGATCAGATTTGTTCAGATCTGATTTGATCAAGAGAAATATTTTAAAACCTTTTCTCTTAGATCTAAATTAGATATAAGACTCATTAGATCTAATTTCATTAATCTAATAAAACAAAAATAAAATAAAATATAATAAATTTAATTTAATTGTACCTTATTATGGGTTATCCTATTATCCTATGATGATCTCGATGTTTGTCTGAGGTTCTGGATGTAGCCGTGCAAGCATCTGACCTCAATCGATATCTACTCAGGCAAAATCTAGAGATCTTCTCCTTCTCAATCTGTACTCCAAAGATCAGATCTAGATCTAATCTTGAAGGTCTTCAAAATATCTTTTGAAGATCGGATGTTGTCTCTTGTAGTAGTGCTACCTTTTTCTTTCTTATCACCTTTCTCTTGCTTGGATCATACCAAACTCAAGCCCAAAGCTTCTTGGGCATGGAGAGGAGAGAGAGGATCTGAAGGTGGCATGGAGAGGGAGGGAGAGAAGCCTTGTGGCATGGGCAAAGTGTAGAGAATCTTAATCCTAGGCATAGACAGGGTTTATATAGATCCTACTGCGCCATGTAGTGCCACATCATCCTGATCAATCATGGCTCTTTATGCAATTAGATTTAAATCTGATTAATAGAATGACATCATCTGATGCAATCAGATTAGAGTCCCTCACAAACCTCCTTAGGTGGTGCCAAGACTGGTCAAAGAAGACTCTTTGGCGCCACCTTAGTATGAAGCAACAAGCAACTAGATTCCCATCTGTATGGGACTCCAATCCTTATCCACTTTTGGTGCACACCTCCCTAAGCATGTGCCCCTTGCCTTTCTACTATTTAGCAGGGGGACAAGGGTTAAAGCTCTCTCTTATGGGTGCATGACACATGGGTATATGTTTAAGCATCAAAGGTCAACGTTTGATCAAAGTTAAAAGACAAGATTTAGCAGGTGATGTTAAATGGCAGGTGTTGTCTCAAATTTATCTCATAAATTAAGACAACCCTTTTCTAATCTAGACAAACTTTAGTCAGACCAAGTAAAGGTTTCTGAGTGAGCCCAAATATATTTGGCTCAGTCGAGATAACTTTTAATGATTGTTGAACGAGAATATCAGGCTCAATCGTGTGCTAGCACGATTTTCTTAAACTTGATTGAATCTTATTCAAATCAATTGAACTGAATTAGTCCAATTGATGATATCCAGATCCAAACCCTTATTTGTGTGATCCAGTTAGGTTCAGTTTTGTATGGTAATAGGATATATCATGATTCTATCATCGACATCATTAAAATACCTTCCGATGGATTAGAACTTTTTTGATTCAGATAATTAGTATGATCGATCATCTAAATCATTCTAGTTGCTTTCAAAATCCACCAGTGACACCTAGCAGCATATGGTGGCAATCCATCAGAACTGAAAACAAACCTCTCGATGTAGTTACCTATGTGATTAAGTTCTTCAATCTTAAGCTCCGATCAAATTAGGGTTAAGGTGATCTCGTCAAATTCTAATTTCCATCATATAAATTAATCATTCGATTCAAGTCCAATGTAAAAATCCTAATAGAAACTCTTTCTATTATTTTACTCTGCTATGGCCATGGGCTTATGGACTTGATTCTCATGATCATCATAGGGCTGCTCCTCATCTATTGAGGTAGATAGATTCCCTATTGGTGTAATCCAATTCCTATAATGAACATGCTATAGCCAACATACACCTCAAGATTTTGAATGACTAGAAGATCGAGTTATGATGTAGTCAAATTATAATACCCTCAAGGTGAACTATCGATGCATCTCAGATCAAAGAACCAGACACACCACTGCAGCTTCGAGCCAGTCATTGATGAGAAGGTAGACTTTCTGATGACTACTTGAGGTGGTCATGCTCAGTTCCCTCGTTCTCTAATGAGTACCTATACTCTCACTCTGATGTCTCTACACCATAGACTCAAGACTCATCTATCCTAAAGAAGCGATCATACACCAACCTTTTGGATCAATCACCATCCTCGTGATGATTCTACGGTCGAAAGCATTTTATGAGTTAATAATAAAAATTCATGTCTTAAATTTTTAACTCTTGAAAATATGAACTATCATTATCATTAACTCAAGGGATGTACCATAGACACTTTCAAATATACACTGTGATAGAAAATAATTTATTTTATTATTTATAGTTAAAATTATAATTTTGCCCTTAGATGTGTATTACAAGTGTTAGCCAATTCTGGCTTCTAGGACACCCAATTCTGGCTTCTAGGGCACACATATCTAATACGTGCATCCCATATAGATAAGAGAAGGCGTCCATTCAAATCAGTTTTGATTGGTCAAAGCATTTGAATTTGATTCAAATGTCTAGGGAGATAAGAGTTTGCACCATCTACTCACCTTATCCTTTATTCCATGCCATATTTTTGAGTTTTGTGCGACAAAATTTAGAATGAATATGGTGTGGGGCATGGAGATCAATGAAGAGTTCTTTTGCATGTTAAACTTTGATCTGTTCAAAGTTATATGCGAAGGGACTCTTAGTTTGGTCTATTTAAAGGGTCCTGCGCAAGCTATTGTATATGAAAATTGATCTACGGCGAAGCCCTATCAAAATCTCCATCTTCTTGCCTCTCTCATCTATACCTCTTCTTCTTCTCCATGCCCAAGAGTTGGGCAAAACTTGTGAGCAAAGATCGAGTTTCTTTGGTACAAAGATCAGTGAGAGATGATGGTGTTCATAAGACGAACGCATAGCCTTCAAAATTTGATTTGAAGGCTCTATGAGAAGACATCAGATCTGATCTTGAAGGCTCTATGAGAAGATATCAGATATGATCTTTTGAGATTAGATTTAGTAGAAGACAACATCCATATCTAATCTGAGTGGACTATGGTAGAGGTCGGGCACATGCGCGGCTAGATTCAGAACCTCGACAATAACAGATTATCACTGCAGGGTGAACGGTTCATCCAATCAACTAATATTAGATATTACTATTTTTATTTTTATTTTTATTTATAAATTTTAGATCAATCTAATCAGATCTGAGAACTCTCAAATCTGATCGGATCATGAAAAAAATTTTAAATTATTTTGCTACAAATTTAATTCGTTTAGATGCATCCTGTGGCAGAAAAAATCCAATGTTTCCTTCACCACCAGTCGGTCTGATCGCACGGCCCTGCCTCATCACCCCCAACCTATGGCCCTGATCTTGCAGCCCCTTCCTCTAGCCTATGGTTATGATCTTGCAGCCCCTTACAGCTCCTTCCCTTCCACTATAAGTAGCAGCAGTAGCGACGACATTAGCATCAACTAATGTTGTTTAGTATTAATGATGGCTAGTGCCATCACTAATTAATTAATTAGATCTATGGGATTTCGATCTTGGCATGTAGAGTATTCGAATCGAAAGAAGATGTTAGTCAATATTGCAAACATGTGGCTTGGGCATGCCTTGCATACCCGAGCCTCGAGTCATAGCTGGCATCAAAGATATTTCGCTCTCGCATGCCTGACATCATTAATTATATATTAATTTGAATAAAATTTATATTGCACAGAATAATAGATCCATCAATTGATTGATGTACATATTTTAAGATATCCATACATCTTTTTACTTTTGTATGGATAAAAAAAATTATGTACATTGATCAATTGATTGTCCACTATGGATAGTTTGAGAAATGCAAGTAGTTCTATAGGTTATTATAGTAATCAAACAATATGCTCAGAGTTCAAAAGAAATTTTGGATAAATTTTTTTTTTTGTTCTCCATACATGAGAGAACTAAGGAGAAGTGTTGCCAAAATTTTTTTCGATTTCTATTGCATATCGTTTGATTACTATAATAGATTAATAGATTTAATGTATTTCTTGAATGGGATAGGATCGATCTTTACCTATTAGTTGATGATAGGATGCATTAATTTACTATATAAATCATTTTGAATGATAAAATAGTATTTTATAATTATCTTGTATTTATTTATATATAAAATTCTTAGATAGTTGGCTATGGATCATAGTTGGATGGACCATCGAGTAGTCGACGAAAAAATTTCTGCTAAATATAAGAAGGGTGTAGAGTACTTTTATGATTTTGTTTCTGGTAATGCGGCACTCTTACAATAAGAATGGACTCATTGTTCTTGTAATAGATGTGGTAATAGAGAAATATTTAATAGAGATATAATTATTGTCTATTTGTATAAGAGTAAATTTATGTCCAACTATAAGCATTGGTACCTGCATAGAGAGATGTGGGAGAAAGTTGCAAGGGCTAAAATTGAGCAAGATATGGACATAGATAGAATGGTGGATATGGTTATAGATGTAGCTGGTCATGAATTTAACTGGAATATGGAGGATGATCTAGAAGCTGGCAGTGGTGATTTGTACTGTATGCTGAAAGATGCTGATGAACCACTATGGTCAAAATGTAAAATACATATTGTACTATTAGCTATGTTAGAATTATTGAATTTGAAGGTCGAGTTTAATATAATAGTCAATTAATATGATAGAATGGTGGCAATAATAAAGAAAATGCTATCGAAGGATGAGAAGCATGTTGAGAGCTTCTATGCTTTGAAAAAAATGGTGAAAGGGTTGGGCATGGGATATGAGAAAATAGATGCATGCCATAATGGTTGCATGCTTTTCTATAAAGAAGATCAATAGAAGAGCTCATGCGACGTATGTGGTGCAAGCCAATTTAAGCCGAGGCAAGAGGGTAGGAATCAGAAGGACATATCATACAAGGTTCTTCGATATCTTTCTCTCATTCCTAGACTTTAGAGGCTCTACTTATCCAAGAGTACTGTTGAACAAATGAGATGACATAAAGAAGGACCATGCAAGCATCCTGATATGATGTGTCATCCATCGAACAATGAGGCATGGAAGCAATTTGATGCTTGCCATTCATTATTTACTTAGGAATTATGCAATATCTAGCTGGGTCTATCTACTAATGGCTTTATACCGTTCAGTCATGCAGCAACTCCTTATTCATGTTAGCTAGTCTTTATTACTCTATATAATCTGCCACCTGAAATGTGCATGAAAGAATATAACATCTTTCTTACATTACTCATTCCTGATCTATAACATCCTGATAGAAGCATTGATGTATATTTAAGGCCTCTTGTTGATGAGCTAAAATTATTATGGTCTGTTGGTATTCATACTTTTGAAGCATCGAAAAAGCAGAATTTTATAATGAAGGTTGCATTGATGTGGAACATTAGCGATTTTTTTGCTTATTGGATGCTGTCAGGATGGAGCACTCATAGAAAGCTAGCATGTCCCTATTGTATGGAGAATACAAAATTATTTTAGCTTGAGCATGATTGTTAGCCCTGCTGGTTTGATTGTCATCGTCAATTTCTTTCTGAGCATCATTCTTTTTGAAAGTAGCATGACAGTTTCAAGAGGAATAAGATAGAAAAGGACCATGTATTCTAGTGACTCAGTGGTATGGAAGTATTTCAAAAGGTATCCCAATTGGACAAAGTCCCATTTGGCATTGAATTTGATAAGCAGATACCTCGAGGGTTTGGTAGAACTCATAATTGGGTGAAGCGAAACATCTTCTAGGAATTGCCGTACTGGTCCACTAATTTAATCCATCATAACCTTGTCATTATGCATATTGAGAAGAATATATTCGATAATGTTTTCTATACTATTATGGATGTCAAGGACATGACAAAGGATAATTCTAAGGCTCGAGCAGATATGAAGAATATATACAAGCATCCTCTATTAAAGCTAATTGAGATGTAACCTAAAAAAATTTTGAAGCCGAAAGTATCTTATACCTTAACAAGGGAGCAGTTGAAGGATGTTTGTGAATGATGTAAAAATCTTAAATTTTGAGATGGTTATGCAAGTAATCTTGCTCAGTGTGTCAATGTTAAAGATTGTAGATTTTATAGGCTAAAGAGCCATAACTGTCATGTATTTATGCAACGATTAATCTCATTGGCTTGGCATGATCTCCTTCCAACTCTATATGGAGTTCTTTGATCGAGCTTAGTCTTCTCTTTAGAGATATTTGTGCTATTGAACTATCCACCGTCCAAATATTCAGTCTTGAGGCTAGCAGTGTAGAGACCATATGCAAGTTGGAGAAAATATTTACTCCCAGCTTCGTTGACCCCATGAAGCATCTCAAGAATACATGCACAGTCTCAACAAGAAAGTAAATAAAAGGCCCAAGTCAAAGGTTCTATTATGGAGGATATAATAGAAGAGAATTCAAATTTTAGTCGATACTATTTTAATCCCAGTGTGTAGACCAAGCTAACTCAAGAGGGTCGAAATGATGATGATGGTGCTGAGGGATCAGAGTGGGAGATCTCAATATTTGCCTATTCTACTTGAGAATTTGGGCTCAAGATTCATCGAATTTTCTCTGATACTAAACTTTGATAGGTAGAGACATGTTTTGCTAAACTGTATGGAGGTCGACCTATATGTCCTATAAGTATCCATCATAATCTCATCTCTTTAATCACTTATTTTAGTATACTTATCTTATGCATGTTTAAGCAATATGATAAGATGCTGAAAGGAGAAAATCTAAGCATAACTGATGAAGAAGTATCAAAACAATGCTCAGAGAACTTTATATGTTGGTTCCATTAATTGGTCATTCAAGGCGATGAGTCCATACTGAGGAAGCTAAGATCATTAGATTACAGCCCTAAAACATACGTGACATGCTATATTGGCTGTAACGTAAATGGTTTCAAATTTTATACCTAATAATATGAAAAGTATAAAAGCACAATGAACAGTGGTGTATGTATAAAAAATAGTTGATGGAAAGATAAGCCGAAGAGTGACTACCAAGGAATCCTTGAAGAAATGATTAAGATGAGCTACATTGGAGGTAATAGTGTCATTTTATTTAAGTGCTAATGGTTCGATACTGACAATGGTATGAAGGTTGATCCATGGCATGAGCTTATTGAGATCAAACATAGATCAAAAGCTTATGTCAATGATCTATTTATACTAGTTGTACAAGCTACTCAAGTATATTATACTCCTCCATCAAAGAAAAAAGAAAGAAAAGATTGATGGGCTATATATAAAATTAAGTCTCGAGCCGTTCATTACATGCTCGAAGAAGAAAAAGAGCCCCAATTATCAGAATGCTTTCAAGAGTATGAGACAGTAGGAGTTCATCAATCTTTAGATGATGTGGAATTGGATGCTCCAGAAATCTCGTACATGAAAATAGCCAACATGAGGAGATAGATCCAATTGAGATTGTTTTAAAAGATAATTCCCCCCTAAGAAGAGGAAGAAGAGGGAGATATAAGGACTGGTGGTACTTCCAAGTCTTGGGAGGCCATGGAAGGAGTTAGAGTGTTGGCTTCGAAAAGTCTAGGATAGGTGTAGTTCTAAGGCTAGGACAGAAGTTGTCCTAGAGCAAAAGTGGCGTGTAGCCCTGCATGGGCTCGAGATTTAGATATGAAGACCTTGAAGAGGCTTGGTAGGTACTTCAGAGATCTAGGACATAAGGTGGAGCAAACGACCAAAGCCAGGAGAAGAATCAGTCAAGACAAGAGGCTGATCCACAGGCGAGTTGGCTCGGATATGCAATCAAGCCAGTTCGACTGAGATTGAGCCAGCTCAAGATTGATTCAAGCTAGCTCTCTCAGGCAAACAGAAGATAGGATTTGGATGAGACGCAGTCGAGCTAGCTCAACTTCTGGCAGAATCGACTCGTCGGTGGTGAATAGAACTGAATAGGGTTTTCTATTTAGTCTTGGATTGGGATTAATCCAAGATGTGGCCTGATTTATAAGATTTTAAAATGGCTAACTCATGTATGGGTCAGGTTTAGATCTAGGAGATGAGAGCATAGGAGACTGGGGTGTACATGGGCTTGGTGAGTGCTTTCATGTATTGGATTAGCCTAGGAGAGTTTTTTAGCTAGAGTTTGGATTTATTAGGATTCATGTAGTATAGCAGAAATCCTAAAGTATATAAATCTAGGTATTATAACTTTACAAGTATGGAATCAATACAGAGCCTTTTTTCTTAACTCTTTTCTCTATTCTCTCTAGTTCCAATGCCAAAATCCTAGGCTTCATCCCCTTCTATCTTCTTTCTTAGATCTTCTTCAGTTTACTTGATTAACACACAGGTTCATGCAAAAGATCGGATCTACGACTGTGGCTCTGAGTAGCCATAGGCATAACACTTGGTATTAGAGTGATATCAGTTTCAACAGAAGAATCAGAAGAAGATTCTGAAGGATACCAAATATCTAAAAATTAAGACCAATGAGTAGTGCTAAGTATATAATTTTTGGATTATTTTAATTACTTATCTTGTATCATTTTAAATCTTATATTGCCATCCATAATTATTTAATTAATTTGATGAATCTATTTATTTTTATTTTTAGAGAGTATATATCATATCTTTTAGAGGTCGGAGCCATGCCAATCAAGGATAGAGTTCTCAAAGAGAGAGTGGTCATTTGGCTAGTTTCCATGGTTCTATACCTCTTACAGTGGGCGGTAAGCTCTAATACTTTATATATTTTTATTTATGGTATTTTGTTATTTGTTAACTAATATAACATTCTTTGTATTAAATTTTTTACACTCAGGTTTGGAGGACAAAGGGTCACTAGTGACCCCATAGTCCCATGCAGTAGCGACCGTCGGCTCTCAGACATAGTGTCATTGGTGAGGACCCACCCAGCTTGCTGTACCTTCAACTAGGTCGAAGGATAGACAGATCATCCAAATCCAAAGCCACTCATAAGTACTATATGCTCACTTAAAATGTTTATAATTTTGTAATTTTAGAGTTAACATTTATTCTTCAAAATTAATTTTATAGTACATTCAGAGAGCCTTCAATAGCTTGTGTCGTTACCAAGAACATATGCTGATTGATGCTAGGCCCGATGAGCAATTTAGTGTTAGATATATGTGCCATAGAAGTCAGAATTGGCTGATAGTTGTAATACACTTATAGAGGCAAAATTATAATTTTGATTATAATCAATAAAATGGATTATTTTCTATCACATATGTATATTTAGTATTTGTGATACATCCTTTGAGTTAATGGTAATGATAATTCATATTTTCAAGAGTTGAAAATTTAAGACATGAATAATCATTATTAACTCATAAAATGCTCCCGACCATAGGATCATCACGAGGATGGTGATTGATCCGAAAGGTTGGTGTACAATCGCTTCTCTTTAGTAGATGAGTCTTGAGTCTATGGTGTGGAGACACCAGGAGCGAGAGTATAGGTACTCGTTAGAGAATGAGGGCACTGAGCGTGACCACCTCGAGTAGTCATTAGGAAGTCTACCTTCTCATCAACAACTGACTCGATGCTGCAGTGGTGTGTCTGGTTCTTTGACCTGAGGTGCATCGACAGTTCACCTTGAGGGTGTTATAGTTTGACTACACCATTACTCGGTCTCCTAGCCATTCGGAATCCTGAGGTGTATGTTGGCTATAGCATGTTCATTGTAGGAATTGGATTGCATCAAGATGGAATCTATCTACCTCGGTGGTAGAGGAGCAGCCCTATGATGATCATGAGAATCAAGTCCAGAAGTCCCATGGCCATGGCAGAGTGAAATAATAGAAAGAGTTTCTATTTAGGTTTTCACATCGGACTTGAATCGAATGATTACATCATATGACAGAAACTAGGGTTTGACGAGTTCACCTTAACCCTAATCTGATCGAGGGCTCAAGATAGAAGAACTTAATCACACAGGTAGCTGCACCAAGAGGTTCACATTCAGCTCTGATGGGTTGCCACCATATACTGCTAGGTGTCACTGGTGGATTTTGGGAGCAATTAGAATGATTTAGATGATCGATCATTCTAGCTGTTCGAATCAGAAGAGTTCTGATCCATCGAAAGGAGTTTCGATGATGTCGATGATAGAGATCATGACATATCCCATTACCATACAGAACTGAACCTAACTGGGTCACACAAACAAGGGTTTGAATCTGGTGATCATCAATTGAACTGATCTAGTTCAATTGATCTGAATGAGATTCAATTAGGTTCAAGGAAAATCGTGCTAGCACTCGATTGAACCTAACGTTCTTCTTTTACTATCATAAATAAGTTGTCCTGACTGAGCCAAAGGAGTTTGTGCTCGAATCAGAGGCCTTCACTTGGTCTGACTGGAGCTTGTCCAGGTCAGAAAAGGGTTGTCTTATTTTGTAAGACAATACCTGCCATTTTTGGTCACCTGCCATTTCTCGTCCTTTGACTTTGGTCAAAAGTTGACCTTTGACTGGTCAAATGTTGACCATTGATACTTTGACTTCTTGTCCACATGTCATGCACCTATTGGAGAGCTGGTGGGGGCTTGTCCCCCTGCCAGAACCTGGCAAGGAGGAGGGCGCACGCCACCCTTGGCGTGTGCCCAAGCTGGAGGCGCCCAGGAGTCCCTAGTTGGACAGGAACTCCATCTCCTTTTTGGATTCCAATTAGAGTCCTCCTAAGAACCAACTTTGACTGATCTTAGGCACCATCTAAGGAGGAATCCAAGGGACTCTATTCCCACCAATCAGATTTAGATCTGATTTCACAAAGGGTTGTGATTGGTTGGGAAGAAGAGGAGTTGGATCATGCATAGTCTATAAATAAGACCCTGCACCCAACTCAAAGAGCAATTAAATTCTCCATGCCCCAAGGCTGCCTCTCTCCTCCTCCTCCATGCCAAGTCCATCTTCTCCCTCTCCTCTCCACGCCCAAAGTAGTTTGGGATCTTAGTTGGTGCAATCCAGATGAGAGAAAGGCGACAGAAAGCTAGAAGGCTGCGCTGCTGCAAAGGACAACTGCTGATCTTTGAAAGGTGTTTTGAAGATCCTCCAAATCAGATCCAGATCTAATTTTTGGAGATGTGATAGAGAAGAAGAGGATCTCCAGATCCAGCATGAGTGGATATCGGTAGAGGCCAGGCACTTGCGTGGCTAGATCCAGAACCTTCCGCTGCTTACAGGATCATCAACGGGTAATAGGATTACCCTACATCAAGATAAATTAAATTAATTTAATTTATCTATATTTATTTTAATTATTAGAAAATAATAAGATCAGATCTAAAATATCTCAAATCTGATTTAGATCAAAGAGAAAAATTTTTGAAATATATCTCTTGATCTGATCAGATCTGAACGAACCTGGTCCGAAAAATCAGGATTTTCCTTCAACTGGTATCAGAGCCAAGGTTCTAAAGTGTTTAGATCTAATTTTAAATTTATTCTAATTAAAAAATAAGTGATTTTAGATGTCACATGAGATGTGATCAGATCTAAAATCAAAAAAAAATTAAAATTAAATGATTTGGATCTAAGATTAGAAAATATGCATGACTAGTTCTAAAATAGAATAGTTCTATAGAATAGTCTTGCATGTTTTCAATTTAATTTGATTAAATCATATTTTAGATCTATTTATTTACTATTTTTTGATATTATAATTATTATAATAACATCTAAAAAATAGTAAATAAAAATTATTTAATTTTAACATCATATGAGATATGATTGATGCATGTCTAGACTAGTTGTAGAATAGTTCTACATAGTTGTCTAGATTAGAGTTTATTTTGATAAGATCAATTTAAATCTAATTTTTTAGATTATTATGAGATAATTTAGATCTGAAAATATGCATGATTCGATACATGAGATGTATGCAAAATATGCCATGATTAGATCTAATTTGTATATGAGATATATGATATAGATCTAAAACTATTTTGTAGTATTGCATGTTCCTGATTAAGGCATTCCTCTTAGCCGTCCAGTCATAAGAATGAAGAAGGGTTTAAAGGCCCTCTCCTCCCATCCGTTGGGGTGTTCTTATGATGTATAGGAGGTGCTGCACGTTCGTCCTTAATCAGAAAATCCCAAAACTTACTTTCTACAAAACCCTAGATCCTGAAATCCTAGGATTTATTATGCATATTTTATTTATGAACCCTACTTAATTAAGAATTAAGATTATGGAATATTAATTTTAGATCTAAGACATATTCATAATACTGGGTTCAGGCTTGGGTAGCTCAATTAGGTCTAAGCGGTTGATCAAACCGAATCAAGAGTTGGTTAGATGGGATCAACAATGCTTAAATTGACCAGCCTAATAGGATTAAGTCTGGGTCAAGATCAGAATCCTGAGGTCTACTTAACAATTTGGTGTCTAAGGTGTACGACCGACTGATTTTTAATGGAAGCTACTCGATTCCTTGTACGACTTAATGGCATCTTCCTTCCATCGGTCTCACTTATCTGGCCATATCTATTGACTTAGTTCTAATTTGAGGTGGTCAATAATCCGAGCTAACCCATGCCACTAGGTTAGTCATAATTGTTATGACTATGACAAGTCTAGTTTAATGAGACCTGAATCAATTCTCCTTAAGAAAAGATTAAGTTTGAGGTCTTCCACCATTGTAGATGTGCGGGCCCTTCCCGAGGTTAATTATTCTCGGCTGGATACAGTAGCTCAGTTGCACCGGAAAGATGCAACCATGTCTATTAGGCATTGGATGCTATGGGCTAGAGGATGAGTTGGGCTCAATATTCCGAATACGGTGAGAGACTCAATTAGGAATCCAGTTTGTATAAATGGTGGGTCAGACTTAACTAAGGAGTGGATCAATATTCTGAATATGGTGAGATTCATGAATTAGAGACCAAGTTTGGGTGCATCATGATTAGAGAATCATTGAATAAGAGTTGTTCACTCATTGGCTAACCCATCACCAATAACTGTTAGGTGAGGTGATGAGTCAGTTGGTGAGACCGCACCACCCACTAAAAATCATTAATCATGAAGATTTTTGCATCTCTACAGAGGGAGTGTAGGGATTCGAGAAAATAGTGGGAGCTAATTTATTTAAAAATAAAATCTCTAAACAAATTGGTCAAGTCATAATTATAGTATCTAACTAGAATCTCTGACTCTCTACAGAAAAATGTCTATGTCCAACCCATTAGCACTATCCTGGACATACATAGACTGATCAGACCTAATTACAAAGGTTGGCTTAGGAACTACAAAATCATTTTAGGTTTTGAAAAGTTAACCCATGTACTAGATTAGGACCCTCCCACTTTACCAGCCCATCTATCCACTGAACAAAGAGCATCTCTAAAAAAATATATAGACGAAGATAATAAGGCCAGATATTACATGTTGGGCTCGATGTCTGATGAGCTCCAGCGCCAACATGAAGATATCAGGACTGCTCACCAAATGTTAGCTCACCTATAGGAGATGTTTGGTGAACAGAGTCATGCAGCCAAGTATCAAGTTACGAAATGACTTTTTAAGGCTAAGATGCGTGATGGGCAGTCAGTCCAAGATCACTGTCTAATGATGATCAAGGACTTGAAAGAGCTTAAGAAGCTCGGTGTGAAGTTAGACTTGGATCTGCAGAACGATGTTATTCTACAATCCTTGATTGATGCATATGGGCAATTCAGCATGAATTACCACATGCATAAACTTCAAAATTTCTTGGCCGAATTAATGAACATGCTGGTCACCGTTGAGCTTTCTATGAAAGGTTCTAAAGGCTTAGTTCTTGCTATGGAATGGATTTCTTTCGAAAGAAAGTTTTTTGGAAAGAAAAAGAAGTCTGCGAAAAAGCAAAAGGTGGAAGGAGCAAAGAAGAAGAAGGCAGAGCCAAAGAAGAAGTTATGTCAAAGGAAAGTGTTTCCATTGCAACGACGCCATTGGAAGTGGAATTGCCCTACTTCCTTGCACCCTGAAGAACAAGAAGGTCCTTCTGAAGGATGCTCGGATTTAGTCTAACCTTACGATTTCTTCTGGCATCCAGTTGGATGCTTACTCTGTTCTAGTGCTCATCTGTGCACTTTCATGCAGGTCTTGAGGATAGCAGGAGGTGAGGGATGGAGACATGATCTACGCATCGAAAATGAGCAGAGTTATTGCAGTGCCGTGGGATATCCTCTTCGATTACCATCTGGTTTAGACTTAGTTTTGAAAGACTGTTATTATGTTAAGCTAGCAGAATTAATTTTATTCATGCTAGCACTGAAGGCTATGTGATTAACCTTTCTTAAGGACCATTTATAACATTCTTTATGAAAAAAATAAAATTGCAAATATTTCTTATACGATCTT
>QRFJ01002979.1:0-25600 GCA_006176705.1 Cocos nucifera | reverse complement strand
TAGACAAACATTTATCCTAATTAAAGAACTTTGTTTTCAACTGCTTCTCTTATGTTACCCAAGTATGGACTATGAAGGAACTCTGATCCAACAATAATCCATCAAAATTTTTCATAGGAAGAAGAGAAAAGGAATTAAAAAGATTAAAAGCCTTCTACCTATTATCCTTCTTGCACCAAATCAAGCATGAACTATAAAGGGATTGAAATCCAATGATAATCCATCAAGTCTCTTGGCAAGAAGCTTGAAGGAAGAAGAACTAAAAAATAAAGCCAAGGAGAAATCTTAAGAAGAGTTTCTAATCATAGTTTAACTTTATCGCAAATCCCAGTGGATTGCTTAGCTAGACATGATTTGAA
Organism: Cocos nucifera; assembly: GCA_006176705.1. NCBI lineage: Eukaryota > Viridiplantae > Streptophyta > Magnoliopsida > Arecales > Arecaceae > Cocos > Cocos nucifera. Next base: position 25,241 of record QRFJ01002979.1, on the reverse strand, counting down.
GAAAAACTATAAATCTGATTAAAAACTTAAAAAAAATATTATACTAATTACTAAATATTAAAATTATATTAAATAAAATAGATGCAGAAAGTAAATAAGCATGAAAATTAAACTATCCTATGTGCTGAAATTAAACTGCATAAATTAAATTACACAAATGATGATTAAAAAAATAAAACTTTATTGCTGAAATAAAAATTTGATTACAAAAATAAGAACTAACTCCTAAGCCATTAACAGGGCTTGGAGTTGAAATAAGAAAATAAATAGAAACACAAACTCTCCACTGGCATACTTTTTTCTGGCTTACTCTCCTCCACATAAGTTGGAAGGATGGAAGAAAGTGGATAAAAGATGGATAAAAATTTTATGAGTAGGTATTCTCGCCTGTCACATAGGTTCCTACAAGAGTTGTAGTGTGGAGAGATAGATATCTCTTGGTAGAGGCATTGGGCTTTATTTATAGGTGTAGGAGGGAGGCAGATTCTTCATTTTTTTCCATGTGGGAAGATTCTTCATTTTATTTATCGGCTCCTTCATCTTTTCTAGTAACAAGTGACTTTGTCATCTTTCCAAGAAGATAAGATTCATAGGCTATCAATGATTCACAATTATTGATGTCAAGGTTTTTCTCTCAAACTAACCCGTTTATCTTATTTTTGTCAAGATGACTAACCCTATAATGCCAAAGATAAACATCCATGATATAATCTAACTTGGATGTTTATTAAATGTGTACATTACACTTAACAGATTTTATAAATATTAAATATTATTTTTTATTATTCTTATATTATTATAATATTATTCATAATAATATCATAACAATCTTTTTTATTGATAAATGATAATCATCTCTAACCAAAAGGCCAATAGAGATCATATTTATCATAAACAATGGACAATAGTGATAATCACTCAAAATGACATCTATTGAAAATAAGTTTGACAATTTCTAAAGCTAGAATTGAAACAAGACTTTCATCCCAAATATTCAGGTATTTCTCACCATTTTCAAACATTCCACTTTTCTGTAGTCCTTGCAAGAAATTGCGTAGGACTACCAGTATCCAATACCCAAGTAGTAGAATTTTAAATAGAAAAATTTTAAGCTATTATCATATAACATCCTTGATGGCAACTCTGACTTCTTTCTCTTGTTCAGCCTATTATGGTCAAGAAAAGCAAGATAATTCTTCTTCCTATAATCTTGCTTCTAACATTAGAAGCACTATACCTGATTTGGATCAATTTTAGACTAATTATTTTGATAGGACTTAGAAGCTCTAGTACAAATCCATTCATACTACTGAACCAAATTTAATTTTCGATACTAATTATCGAAGTTAGGTCCCATAAGTCATCACTGTCTAACAGTGATAGGAGCAATTATGATTTTGCCTTATTTTGAGAAAAGAGAATAATGATCTAAGTATATAAATTATTTTAAGCCTAGAGACTTGGACTTTAGTCTTAAGGTTCTTTCACTACTTTATTCGAATTGGTAGCCTCTATCTCCAATTTGAAGAATTACTTTAATTTTCTAGTAGGTGCTAGAATCCACATAGACTGCACATAAGTCCAACTATGGTTGGTCAACCCATGTATATCTAAGGATAGGTTCATAATCAATTATTTCTCCAAACAACTTCTAGTAATTTAATTTTGCCCTAGAAATCTAATCAATAGGCTAGGGCCTTCACTGCAAGGATTCAGTTAGGTCCAATCATTAACATGACTATATTTGGTGTATCTAACCAATAAATGATTAAGCCCAACTATGGTTGGTCAATCTAACCACCATTAGATAGATACATCCAAATCATCATATGATGAATGATAATTCCATTAGTCAACAAGCACCAGGCCTATGGGCCTCCAATGATTATTGAGTTAATGGACTCATTATCAAACATCTTAATGGAAGACTATGACTTAGTTATCTCCATAACTTTATCATTTTAAGGACCTAATAATTTTAGAAAATTTAAATTATTAGTGATTTAAGGATAGAAAGGATATGGACCAATTTGCTCCTACTAACTTCGCCAAGTCAAGTTCTCCCACTGACTTCTCAAATCTTTGATAAGGACTAGGATCAATATCGGTCCATGAATACCTAGATCAGTCTCACTGAATAAAATAAGTCTCACTGATTTTCTATGTGATATGGGTTAGCATGAATCAATGAGCAACCTAATCAAGATCTGATTAACCATATTGGTCAGATAAGTAAGATCGGTGGGAGGGTTTGCCAAGGCTTGCCTTAGACACCATCAAAAATGATCAGGTAAGTGTGTTACCAATTAAAATCCACTGGTCTAAAAATATCAAACTTACCTTAGACACCAATTAATTTATTAGTTTTGATTTGGTCTACCTAAAAACTTATCCTTGACCACTGAGCCACAATCAGTATCTATTTGTTAGATGTATGGACTTTGATCAACTACAACTATTAAATTGATCTATAGAAATGACCTAATCCTAATTAACTATTAATTAAATTTGATTAATTTTTTAACTTAGTCTATATTTAATCTAACCCTAGGTCTAACCCAGTTAAGGACTTGATCAAAGCTAACCCATTATCCTTTAATCAATGTTTTATGAAATTATTTTAAGATCTTTAAATCACAAACCTAGATCCTAAACAATCACTTAATTCTCAATTAAGTTCAAAGCTTATGAGTTTGGATTTATGGAACCTCAGAACTAATTTTTGACTTAATTATTTGAAATATTTTTAAATTGTAAATAGTTTACATTGAATCATATTCAATATATGGTTTTAGATCTAATTTATTTTAATATTTCAATCATGTCCTAGAGTTTCGAATCTAGGATTTTGTATAAAGTAAATTCTCAATTTAAATTCTATAAAATAAATATATTATATACATTCTAGATTCAAAATAAAAGATACATATCAACATATGCAATAATAGGATCTAGATCTAAACATAAAATATATCACATGTATCAGATCATATATCATTTAAATTTAGATTTAAAATCTAAAAATAAATCATAAATCATTTTAGATCTCATCTAATATATTTATGATTTAGGTTATTCAGGTTAGCACCTACTAGGACAACCTCTCCATTATAAGAGATAAACCTTATAGCAGGATAACCTTATAATTAGTATGTCCGATCCGATATTATTTAGATCTAATCTAAATAATCCAAAATAGATCTAACATCTATTTAATTTTAGATTTAAAATTAAAAAAATAAATTATAAAATTATTTAAATCATAAATAATTCATGATTTATAAATAGATCAGCACATACTAGGACAACCTCTCCACTATAAGAGATAAACCTTACAGTAGGATAATCTTATAATCAATATCTTTAAAATTTTATTTTTAAATTTATCTTAATACAAACATGATCATGTTATAATAGAACCTAGATGCTCTGATACCACTATTGAAAAATATATAGGGTTTCATGTTTGAATTTTAAAATATTTTTGAAATAAATCATAGTGAAAGATATAGATTAAATAATTTAATCTATAAAAGTATATAATCTAATTATTAAATCCTATATCTAGGATCTATAACATGTCGTAATGCATGCATAAATCTAAAAATAAAAATTTTGGTATTAATCAAATCAATATCCTAGATCTTGAACAATTCTAGTCTAAAATCTAGATCGCATCTAGGTAAGAGAAGAGATCAAATCTCTTACCTTCACATGGGTCAAGAACTCTATGATTGATTTTTTTATTATCTTTGGAGCTGCACATGCATCCGATCTCTATAAAAAGTCTACATGAGACTACAATATAAATTGAAGATTCATCGAACAAAGATCAGCTCGAAGTGTTAGCTTCTCGTAGATCCCTTCTGATGGTTAATCTATAAAAAAAAGAAATTGGACCTCTTGAATACTCCAAGAGATGAAGAACATAAGGAGGAACAAGAGAGAAGTCTAATCTTTGGATCTTCCAAAAATTAGAAATAAATACATATGAAAAAAGCCCTAAGAGAAGATAAATCTTCTCTTTCAGGACTTCAATGATTGATGTCCTGAAAACATCTCTATGTTAGGACAAGAGGAGACCTTCTCCTCTATATTCTTCCCATGTTTCTAGATCTAACATTATTAGATTTTTTTCATAAAAATATGAAGAAGAAGGATTCTCAAAGAAATCCTAAGAGAAGGCCTTCTTCACTTCTTCTCTCATCAGGATATGATCAGATCATGTCCAAAGATGATCTCCATGCCCCAACACCTTGGAGCACACATCCCCACACCCTCTTCCTCTCTCTCTCTTAAATCTTTATCATATAAAAATACAAAGAGGAGTAAGAAAGAAAATACTCAAAAGAAAAATAAGAGAAGACAATCTTCTCTTACCTTTGTCTTCATTAGGACATGAAAAGTCTTCATTAGGACATGAACTTTTCATGTCCAAATGAAATACTTTTCTCCAAGGATATAGGCACCTCAAACCACCACGCCCCCTCTTTTCTTTTCTCTATTTTATCATGGAAAATCTGATGTTTCTCACGTCCTCCTTCAATAAAATAGGGCACACATCAAAATAAACCTTTGACTAGGTCAACAGACCAAGTCAAAAAGGAAACTAGGGAAGAGTTTGGGGGGCATCCAACTCTTGGATGCCTCCCCAAATATTTTTACATAGAATTCCAGCAAATGATGCCCAAAAGGAGGAATCAAATGGCACACAAAAATCTGATAAGCATTGATTTTTATTGGCGCAAGGAAGGAGTGATAGTCCCAGTCCAACTGGGACTCTTCTTGTTTGACTAGGTCAAAACTATTTTGAACCTAATTCAAACTAAATTAAATGCAACCTAATTAAAGGTGATCCTAGTCAAATTAAGTGCCCAATTAAATCATATTTAATTCTAATTTAAATCCTAACTCAATTAGAAATTAGGTGCACTCAAATCCTAGTCCAACTAAAATTTATTTTTTTCTTGTAATTGACTTATCCAATAAATAAATTAAACTTAATCTAATTAAGTCTAAACTAATTTTAATTGAATCTAATTTAATTAGAATTGATCTCAGCCTAATTGCTTAATCAGATTGAGCCAATTAGCAATCTAATTGCTAATCGATCCTCCTGCAATACTTGCATTAGGTCAAACATCAATTGCATTGAATATTTGACCTTAGAATAATTCTCAATCATCGATTAACCATCTAATTTAGTTATAACCTCTAATGTGTGTGACCCTATAGGTTTGAACCTAAGCCAGTAGCATAGAAATCAATTCTTATACCTATCAAAGTAACCATCTAGCAATGGTTCCCGACGTCCGAATAGATCAAATATATGCAAAGCAACATTCTTAGAATCCTGACCCATGGTTATCATATAATTCATCTCTTTGACCAATAATGCTCAAGATGACTTCGAGTACACTATCAACACTCATACAAGTCATCTCTATTGTATCTCAAAATTTTATAAATCCCATGACTCCTCACGAGAATTATCCAGGCCTAGATTTTGGTAAATTGAAACACAATGAGTCATTCTCTTTCTGAAGTTAATCAAGAGTGGTCAATCCCATCTTAACTCATATACCGACTTTACAAGTACTTAACTATACCTAAAAATCTTTCGAATCTATATTAGAAATACAGACAGTCCAGCACCAAAGTAGAGTGAGTTGCTTGCAAGTCATCATGATGATCTCAGGTCAGAGGGATGCTTATATCCATTGGCCTTAGCTAGCTACTCTTGATAGTAAAGTACTATATTGATCATGTTCTGTGCAAATATACTCCTACATCTCACCTGGATGCCATACCAGTGTCTTTATACCACTTGATTACGAGGATAACCAATGCATATGGCATACAGCGATCTACACTTGATAAGTTATCATCCTTATTAATAACTTATCATTTGATCATGAACAGTTTAAGAACCATTCGATAAATCCTTCTTTATCGATTGATTATGGTTCTAAGGACTTCATCATAATTTAGGAGTTTATTTAAGAAAGATAGAACTTTTGTGATGAACCAGCCAAATAACTATTATTATTAGATAATTCATATACTAATTCCAATCATCTACCACCTAGATGATTGGCTTTAGGACATATTTTCGAATAGGTACTACTTGTTTTCTAAATGGTGCATGGTCATGTCATTTTTTAAAAAAAAGTTTAATGAATATTGATCAAACAAAGCTTATAATCACATATGCCAATGCAATTTAGTAATATGTGAAGCATAGATAGGATAGTCTTCAAAAAATTAAATGCATTAATATAGATAGATAAGTCTTCTCTCAGAAAAGAGAGATAAAAAATCCTTGTTATAAAGCAAACCATGGCTGGGCATTTTAATATGTAACTTTTCTTAATGTTCATGGAGAAACTTTCTAAAGTGATACATTAAAAACGGATTCTCTTTAAGAAAGCTACCAACAAGACTGGCTATAAAACTCCTGATGTTAACTGTCAACTAGAGTATGACCTATGTTGCCCAGCTAGACAACCGAAGAGAGTGGGGAGGGGGGAAGATAAATAGGGTTTTTCAAGCTTAAAAGAATTATGTGCAAAATTTAACAATTTAATTTGTTGTGTGAAGGTGCAATGAGAACTAAATGATATGAAAGCAAGAAGAAAGAAATCACACATATAAGACACAACCTTCTATAGTGATTCGGTGCACACTCAGTACCTACGTCCACTCTCTAAGCTAATCTCTTAAAAATTTTACTATAATTTCTCAAGATTATAGCTGGATAGTTTTACCAAGCTCACTATCCACAAATCCTATTGGTTTTATCCTAGGTTCACCAACCATAATCTATACACACCTTAACCAAGGCTACACAATCTAATTTAAGAGTTGGATCAATCCTATCCCTTAGTTGCAGCCCCTGCTAAAACTAATTACACCAATCAAATAAAACAGAAATCTTTACAATAAAGGTATAAGCTCCTGAGGTGAGCTGATTTGTTGTCGCTGAACTTCGATGATTGTCTCATTCAAATGCTTATAGTTAATGCCTTTGGAGAACTCTTCAATACTCATAAAGATCAAAAGACTTTTGGTTAGAAGTAGGTGTGCTCTTATTTTCAATAAATCCTTGGATTTTCTTAGATTCTCTCAATGAATAGTTATGTTTAAATGTTCCTTTGCTTCTCTTTTATATCTGGAGTATTTCCATCAAGTTTGAAGTGATTGAAGTCCAAAAATACTTGATTCTAATCATTGGAGATGAGAACTAGCCATTGGAAAGAAGAAAGACTCATTGTAGAACTTGTCATTAAAGGCTATCAATGCATTTCGAGTTGCCTCGGTTGATTACAAGTCGACTCAGTTATTCTTTGAGTTTCCTCAGCTGCTCCACAAGTCATCTAACTCTTAGGTGCCTAAAAATTATCTTTCTAAAATTTTGTACCCCTGAGATGGAGTCACCTTGGATCTATTGAAGTCATCTTGCCTACATTTTCAAGAGGGCTCAAAAAATCTTGGAGTCTACTTGATCTCAGTGCACAGAAACAAGATTTCTATCTCTTGAGATGGAGTTGACTCGGGTTGATTTCAAGTTGCCTCAACCTCATGCCAAGCTAGTGTGCTAGTATGCCAAACATCTTGGAGATGACTCTAAATCTTTTGGAGTCAGCTCAAATTCTTTTCAAGATCTTTTTCAATGAAATTTAACTCCAAAAGGTGACTTCATGGGCTCAATTTGAATTGCATTTGATTTCTTCCTTGTCTTGGTCAAAGAGCTCTCTTTCTTTCAATCTTTGGAACACTTAAAAAAAAATTATCAATAATCATATACTCTAATATTTGGTCACCATCAAAATCACTTAGAGTGTCAACAATCTCTTCCTTTTTGATGATGCTAAAAAATTAAGCACTCCAAGAATAGTGTGATTAATATATACAACATGTATAATAAATACAAAAAATCATGCTTAAGTTTTTAGCTTTTCATCATTGCTCCCATTTAAATTATGCTTTTAAAAAAAATTAATTATAGGTTTCAACCTAATTGAACTCCCACTTAGATTATGCTTGAGTCAAATTTTTACATGGTTTCTTCCTTATTGCATTTTCTTACATTTTATTCTTTTCTCTTTCTTTAAGTTTACCATATTTTCTCCCTCTTTTTGTCATCATCAAAATCACAAAAGGAAATGCAAATGATAGCAAGGAAAAAAATATTCATTTCATTGCAAATAGACAAATTTCATCAATATAAGTATATATTGATTTACAAAAAAAATGGCGTACCATCAATATGCACAAAACAAAACAAAATTTCATAAATAAAGATTCTATCAAAAGGATCTAGACTTAGTCTTCATCAGAAAGAAATTCGATGATAGGTTTAGAAGAGAAATGAGGTCTAGTAGAGTAAAGGTGGGAGGCTGGTCTAGGAGAGGGGGAAGGTCGAGAGGAAGATGAGGAAATCCGAGATCCAAAGTTTCCAATTTCCTCCATAATCTATTGAAGAGTGGTGATAATCACTTCTGCACTAGTACATTGGGTAACTATATTTTCTTCTACCTTTCTGATAATCTTGATAGTCTCCATAGTCAACTTTTCAATCTAAGCTGAAGACCCATGCTGATCTTTCTCTAAAATTTCTAGCCTTTGGAATATGCCACTGATTTGCTGGCTGAGCATATTAGTCTATCCCTCCAAAAAAGTTCTCTACTCCTCCAAGCTCAAAATGAGCTGATGCTTCAGATCAGTTAACATTTCAGTGATCTTCCTAGTGACCTGCTCTACAACCTGCTCCACTAATCTATCTAAACTAAAATCTAGAGACAAGTTTGATATCTATCTATGATGGTCCTGAGGGGTGCGGGGTGATCCAGGAGCTGTGAATGAAAGACCAGCAGTAGAAGAAGATATTGGTGTGGCTGTTAAGGGAAGAGAGGGTCCCTGTACATTAGGCTCAGCCTTAGCTATTATATCTTCATCTAATTTGACCTATCTATCTCCTCTCTTTTGAATCTTCATCCTATGCAGTGTGCCTTCATTGAAGTAGTCAGTGTGTACAAGTCCCTTAGAGTCTTCACCTTCCAAATCAACTCCAGAGTCCTTGAAAATCAATTTGAAGATCATTCCATAAGAGAGGCATGCTTTGCATTTGTTGGTAGCATCCTTTATCTGTTGGAGCGTCATACATGGAAAGTTCATGGGAGTGGCCTTGATCATAAGGTGCATGACAGTTAGCTTCCTCTTGCCTACCTAATCATCTCGGCCAATTTTAGGATAGATGGTATGTGCTATAATGCTAGCTGTAGTCTCATTTCAATAGATAGATGATTTGTAGTTAATTGACCAATATTATTAATATATTCTCTCTCTAAAATACATTTCAGAACTTCATCCTCATCAAATAGATCCAAAGAGCAAATTCCAAACCTAGGAACCTCAAATAATTGCCCTAATCTCCTCTCATCTAAGGCAATATGAACTTCCTTCATCATAGATTCCACTCCTAACTCTCCATCAAACCTTACATTATCAAAATTTCTTTGACCAAGTTTGGATAAATATTTACCTCAAGAGTATAGAGCTTCTTCCATCCCTACTACCGAATCCATGTTTCAATGTGAAACTTCTCTTGATCCAGGAAGTCGAGATCCACCTTGCATCCAGTAGGAACATTACCGATGGCGACGAATAGCTAAGAATGTGTTAAATATACTGTCGATGATGTCTGGGAGTTGTCCTACTATCTTTTTGCCCTACTTTCGACTAATGGAGAGATGCAAGGTCACTTGGCTGCCATGAATTTCTTTTTCAATACTATAGAAAGCTCAAATTTTAGTAAAAATGGCAAATGGAATAGTGATTTGGATGGACTGGAGGGAGTCAAAAGGGATTTGGAATGAGGTCTCGATGAACAGGAGAAAACGTGAAGTCAAGGCTTTTTCAAAAATTTGATAAAAATGAGGACCCATGATAATCGAGATGACTCGACTCCAATTAGAGTCGACTTGAATACCAAGTCAACTTGAGACCTCAACTAAGATGACTCGAGTACAATTTCAAAAATTAAATTTATATCAGATTTGATGTCAATTTTTTCTGAACTGACTCAATACAAATAAAACTTAAAATAGATAGCAAGAAAAAGGAACAAAACAATTTAAACAATTAGAATAAATTAATCAAATTTAAAAAGGATCATAAATTCTAATTCACTTCTAAATTTTGAAAATCTATCTTCATTTAATGGTTTTATGAAAATATCAGTAAGTTCATTTTCAATTGATATAAATTCAAACATAACATTATTATTTTGAACATGATCTCTAATGAAATAGGGTCTAATTTCAATATATTTAGTTCTTGAATGCTGGATAGAATTTTTAGTTAAGTTTATGGCACTAGTATTGTCATACCTTATGAGTATATTATTTTATTTAATTTTAAAGTCTTTGAGTTATTGCTTAACCCAAAGTATTTGTGTATAGTAACTCCCCATAGCAATATATTTGGCCTCAACTATTGACAATGCTATAGAGTTTTGCTTCTTGCTATACCATGAGATTAAGTTCAATCCTGGAAACTGGCATGTGCAACTAGTGCTTTTTTAATCTATTCAACATCCTCTATAATCAGCATCTGAGTATCCTATTAATTTAATCGAGGATTGTTTTGAGTACCATAATCCTAAGTTATTTATATTAACAAGATATCTAAAAATTCTTTTAACAGCTAATATGTGTGATTCTTTAGGATTGGATTGGAATGTTGCACACATACAAATGCTAAACAAAATATTAGACCTACTTGCAGTTAAGTAAAGTAATAAATCTATCATATCTTTGTAGAACTTCTCATTTACATTCTTACTAATTTCATCTTTCTCAAGTTTGCATGTGGGGCTCATTAGTGTGCCGATTTTCTTTGCATTCTCCATACCAAACATTTTCAGCATTTTCTTGACGTACTTAGTTTGGTTGATGAAGATGCCTTCTTTTGTTTATTTGATTTAGAGCCCTAGGAAGAAGGTCAAGTCCCTATCATGCTCATCTCAAATTCTCTTTGCATTAACTTAGCAAATTCTTGATAAAGACCCTTATTAGTAGCTTCGAATATGATGTCATTCATATAAATTTGAACTACAAGAAGATCATTATTTTTTTTTTTCAAAAATAATATTGTGTCTATGCTACCTCTAGTAAATTTATTTTCTAGCAAAAATTTGCTTAGTCTTTTATACCAAACCCTAGGTACCTATTTAAGTCCATATATTGCTTTACTTAATTTAAAAATACATGATTTGGAAGAGAATGGTTTCCAAATTCAGGAGGTTGTTCTATAAATATTTATTCAGCAATATAACCATTTAAGAAAATACTTTTTATATCGATTTAAAATAATTTAAAGTACATATAGCAAGCAAAAGCAAGTAACAGTCTTATTGCCTCTAGTCTTGCTACAGGAGCATATGTTTCATCAAAGTCAATCCCTTCTTCTTGATTATATCTCTTGGCCACTAATCTAGCTTTATTTCTAACTATATTTTCATGCTTATCTAGTTTGTTTCTAAACATCCATTTGGTGCCAATTATAGGATGATCTAGTGGTGTACTTATAAGTATCCAAACATTATTTTTTTCAAATTAATTTTCTCTTATATAGCTATCATCCAGTTAGAGTCATTTTTAGCTTCTTCTATACTCTTAGATTTAATTTGGGAAACAAAAGCAAGATAATCAAAAATATCTTTAAAGAATGATCTAGTTCTTATCCCTTATGAAGGATCATCTAGAATTAGATCTCTTGGATGGTTATGTGCCTACCTTCCTTGGGTAGATCTCTATGCTCTCTTGTTGCTTCTTGTTCAGCATCCTTCTCTTGCTCAATATCCTTCGTTACTCCATCTTCATTATGGATAGATTTTTCTTTCAAATTGAGCTCCTTCATTTCATTCTCTAGAATACCTGCATCATCATCAAGAGTATCTTCTTTTCTCAAAGGTAGATTGTTAGCATCATCAAATATTACATAAATGGATTCTTCAATAACTAATGTATGTTTGTTGAAAACTCTATAGGCTTTGTTAAATGTGGAGTATCCAAGAAAGATACTCTCATCTGCCTTAACATCAAATTTATTTAGATTATCTTTACCATTATTATGAATGAAGCACTTGCAACCAAAGATATGAAAATAATTAATGTTAGATCTTTTTTCTTTTCAAAGCTTATAGGGGGTTTTCTTTAAGATAGGTTGAATTGAAACTCTATTAAGAATGTAACATGCTGTGTTTATGGCTTCGGTCCAAAAATATATAGATAATTTTTCTTCACACAATATGGTATGGGCTATATCAACTAGGGTTCGATTCTTTCTTTTAACTACATTATTTTGTTGAGAGATTTTAGGTGTAGAAAAATTATGTTCAATATCATAATCATTGCAAAAATCTTCAAAAGATTTGTTTTCAAATTCAATGTCGTGAGCACCACGAATATGAATAATAGTTGAATTCTTTTCATTCAAAACTTTTCTATAAAACTTTGAGAAGGTAGAAAAAGCTTCATCTTTCTGTGCTAAAAATAAAATCTAAGTAAATCATAAAAAATTATCAATAATTAAAAGACCATATTTCTTTTCTCCTAGGCTTGTAGTCCTAGTAGGTCCAAATAAGTTCATATAGATTAATTCAAGTGGCATAGTAATTGAAACCATGTTTTTAGATTTAAAACTCTCCCTAATTTGTTTTCCAAGTTGACAAGCATTATAGATATGATCATAATCAAAATTTAATTTGCATAAATATTTAACCAAGTCTTTAGCAAGTAATTTTAAAGTATGCATGCTTGCATGTCCTAATCTATGATGCCAAAACCAACTAGTTTCTTTGATTTTAGTATTTATAGCAACATGACATTGATCACTCTTCATGGTGATCTTATCAAGATCAACCATGTAGATGTCACTATAAAAATTTTGACTATTAGCGATGGCATAACCTTGCCATCACTAATACCATCATAAAATTCAATCTAAAAAATTTTTGTCGCTAATTATTATTATTATCGATGGCAAAAAATGCTATCGCTAATAACCAAAATTAGTGATGACTTTTGCGATGAAAAAATTTCATCTCTAATAATTTTTTATACTTAAATTAATTTTTTTAAAAAATATTAGTGATGGTAGAGATGTGGCTAATACCGTCGCTAATACTTAATAGTGATAGACCTCTCCATCGCTAACGCCATCTCTAATAATTTTAAATTTTTAAATCAAATAAAATAAAATATTTTGAAAAATATTAGCGATGGCAACTCCATGGCTAAAGCCATCACTAAAAATTATTAGTGACCAAACAAGCCATCGCTAATATCATCGCTATTTTTTTATAATTTTTAAATAAAATAAAATAATTAATTTGAAGAATTATTTGTGATAGCATTTCATATCTAAAGCCATCACTAATACCGACACTAATAGTTAATTTATATTTTTTAAAAAAATTAATAATATTTTTTAAAATTTATTTTAATTAATCATAATAAATTATAATTTTTAGTATCTATTATAATTAAAATTTAAAAATAATTTAACAATCAAAAATTAAAAGCTAATTATATTTTATAAAAAATATAAATTATATTTTTTTTTACAAGCAATATCAAAAAATATAATACATCAAAAAATATAATACATCCAGAAAAAAATCAGGTTTGATCCTTATCATCGCCTGCCTCCTTCTCCTGCTCTTGAGCAACTAATCGATAAGAGCCAAATATCCCAACATCCTATAATAAAAAAAATAAAATAATATGAGTAAATTTTGATACGAAGATGTATCTTTTGATATGGAGGCATATCTTTCAATACACTACTCAGATTATTTCTACACATTTGATTTGCTGATATAGAGTTATAGACATCTCTAGTCCATCGATTGGATGGTTAGATTGAATTTTTATCCCCTAGATCCCCTTCTCGAACTCAAACCTTAATATACGAAGATTTTAAATATAAAAATTTAAAATAAGTAAAAAAAATTTAATAATATAATTAATTATCTGATGTGATGGCTGGGATAATGAGTCCAGCTAGTCACACAATAGCAGGTCCTAGAGAAGCTCCACAACCGTATCGCGGATGGCATTTAGGAGGTCTTAAAATCGCTAGCTCAAAAGCCTCTGCACGACCTCCTCCATGTGCGCATTGCTCCAGGTCTAGGATGTCGAGACCTATGAAGATGCCAAAGCATATCAAGATGGTTAAGGGTCAAAGCTATAGCCAAATCCTATGATCCGGCTCCTACTCACCCCCTAGTGGCACTAAACCATCCCTCAAGATTAAGGAGAGACTGTGGAGATGGCTCATCACTATACCACTCAGCAATGTACTCCATATAACATATCTACATAGTTTAAAAATATATTAATTCTAATATAAAAATCAAATTCGATAATAACTTAATTATTAAATAAAATTTAAAATTCTTACCATGATCCATCGCAACGTAGAATCTAAATAGTCACCAGTCCTCCTAGACTGGTGTGTGGCCCACCACAACTACAGCTGGTCTGATGGATGACCCAACTATTATATCTATAATAAGTAAATAATAAAATTAAATTAATTAAAATATGTATATACGAGTTTTTATAGTTTTAGTAAAGAATTTTGATATTGATTTCTTATTAGTCTATCGACCATAACATGTGTGCCAACCAAGCTATCCGTATGTCTGATCGAATCCTATTGGGCAGTCTGGTTCTGCTGGACCTTCTATCATCTACCAAAGTACTCCTCACCGCTCCACTAGTTGCAAAAGGCCTGCCAAATGTCCACTCGCATCCAGTGATCCATGAAGGGCCTCCAATCCGATGGTGATTGGGAAGAAGAGTGTTGGATAGCAGACTGCCTAAGGCTATAGAGGCCATCTCGAAGCCGCCATATGGCCACTTCCTCGAAGGTCTGACGGCTAGTCTCCTCAACCTAAGAAGTCTTGAATTGGTAATACTCCTACAAGATAGAAGGAAGTAGGTATTAATATGTAATTAAAATACCAACATATCGAGAAGGAATAAATTAAACTAGTTTTGACTTACCAAAAATATCTTCCAGACTGTATCACGAGCTCTCAACAGCCAACTTGAGAAATGTTGAAGGAAAATCCTGATTTCCCAGATCAAGTTCGTTTAGATCTGATCAGATCAAGAGATATATTTCAAAAATTTTTCTTTGATCCAATCAGATCTTGATATGTTTTAGATCTGATTCTTTATTATTTTAATAAATAAAATAAAATAAGATAAATTAAATCAAATTTAATTTACCTTGATTTGGGTAATCCTATTACCCTGTTGATGATCCTGTAAGCAGCGGAAGGTTCTGGATCTAGCCACGCAAGCGCCTGGCCTCTACCGGTATCCACTCAGGGTTGGATCTGGAGATCCTCTTCTTCTCTATCACATCTCCAAAAATTAGATCTGGATCTGATCTGGAGGATCTTCAAAACTCCTTTTGAAGATCAGCAGTCGTCCTTTGCAGCAGCGCAGCCTTCTAGCTTTTGATCGCCTTTCTTTGATCTGGAATCGCACCAACCAAGATCCAAAACTCTTTTGGACATGGAGAGGAGAGGGAGAAGATGGGCTTGGCATGGAGGAAGGAGGGAGAGAGGCAGCCTTGGGGCGTGGAGAATTCAATTGCCTCTTGAGTTGGGCGCAGGGTCTTATTTATAGACTATTGTGATCCAACTCCTCTTCTTCCCAACCAATCACAACCCTTTGTGAAATCAGATCTAAATCTGATTGGTGGAAATAGAGTCCCCTGGATTCCTCCTTAGAGGGCGCCTAAGACCAGTCAAAGTTGGTTCTTAGGAGAACTCTAATTGGAATCCAAAAAAGGAGATGGAGTCCTTGTCCAACACCCTCCCTTGCCAGGTTCTGGCAGGGGGACAAGGCCCCCACCAGCTCTCCAATAGGTGCATGACATGTGGTCAAAAGTCAAAGTGTCAATGGTCAACATTTGACCAGTCAAAGGTAGACTTTTGACCAAAGTCAAAGAACAAGAAATGGCAGGTGACCAAAAATGGCAGGTAATGTCTTACAAAATAAGACAACCTTTTTCTGACTTGGACAACCTCCAGTCAGACCATATGAAGGCCTCTGATTGAGCACAAACTCCTTTTGGCTCAGTCAGGACAACTTATTTATGATAGTAAAAGAAGAACGTTAGGTTCAATCGAGTGCTAGCACGATTTCCTTGAACCTAATTGAATCTCATTCAGATCAATTGAACTAGATCAGTTCAATTGATGATCACCAGATTCAAACCCTTGTTTGTGTGACCCAGTTAGGTTCAGTTCTGTATGGTAATGGGATATGTCATGATCTCTATCATCGACATCATCGAAACTCCTTTCGATGGATCAGAACTCTTCTGATTCGAACAGCTAGAATGATCGATCATCTAAATCATTCTAATTGCTCCCAAAATCCACCAGTGACACCTAGCAGTATATGGTGGCAACCCATCAGAGCTGAATGCGAACCTCTTGGTGCAGCTACCTGTGTGATTAAGTTCTTCTATCTTGAGCCCCGATCAGATTAGGGTTAAGGTGAACTCGTCAAACCCTAGTCTCTGTCATATGATGTAATCATTCGATTCGAAGTCCAATGTGAAAATCTAAATAGAAACTCTTTCTATTATTTCACTCTGCCATGGCCATGGGCTTCTGGACTTGATTCTCATGATCATCATAGGGCTGCTCCTCTACCACCGAGGTAGATAGATTCCATCTTGATGCAATCCAGTTCCTACAATGAACATGCTATAGCCAACATACACCTCAGGGTTCCATATGGCTAGGAGACCGAGTAATGGTGTAGTCAAACTATAACACCCTCAAGGTGAACTGCCGATGCATCTCAGGTCAAAGAACCAGACACACTACTGCAGCATCGAGTCAGTCATTGACGAGAAGGTAGACTTCCTAATGACTACTCGAGGTGGTCACGCTCAGTGCCCTCGTTCTCTAACGAGTACCTGTACTCTCGCTCCGGTGTCTCCACACCGTAGACTCAAGACTCATCTACTAAAGAGAAGCGATTGTACACCAACCTTCCGGATCAATCACCATCCTCGTGATGATCCTATGGTCGGGAGCATTTTATGAGTTAATAATGATTATTCATGTCTTAAATTTTCAACTCTTGAAAATATGAATTATCATTACCATTAACTCAAAGGATGTATCACAGACACTAAATACACATATGTGATAGAAAATAACCCATTTTATTGATTATAGTCAAAATTATAATTTTGCCCCTAGAAGTGTATTACAAGTGTCAGCCAATTCTGGCTTCTAGGGCACATATATCTAACAATCTCCCACTTGTCCTAAAGCCAATTGGCTACAAGTCTAAGTCCCATCTTCTCAAGGTGGGCTTCGATCTTCTGCTGGCCCAACGGCTTTGTAAGTGGGTCTGCCACATTATCTGTGGAGTTGACTCTCTTGACCTCGACGTAACCTTCTCGAGGTAATCGCGGATGAGGTGGTATCGCCGCTCAATGTGCTTGGATTTCTGGTGAGACCTCGGCTCCTTAGCAAGGGCTATGGCGCCATTGTTGTCGCAGTATAGAGGAATGGCATCTGATGGCATTACTCCAATTTCTGCAGCAAACTTCTTGTACCAGAATGCTTCCTTCGCAGCCTCTGATGCAGCGATATATTCTGCTTCCATGGTGGAATCTGCTATCACAGTTTGCTTGGAACTCTTCCAGCTGACAGCACCACCATTGCACACAAACAGACTCCCAGATGTCGACTTTCGATCATCTATATCGGACATGAAATCCGAGTCTGTGTATCCCTGGACTTGGAGTTCTCCATTACCAAAGACCAACATCATATCCTTAGTTCTTCTCAAGTACTTAAGGATACATTTCACAGAAGTCCAGTGTTCTTCACCTGGATTTGACTGATATCTGCTTGTGACACTCACAGCATGGGCTATATCAGGTCGTGTACATAGCATGGCATACATGAGGCTCCCTATTGCAGAAGCATAAGGGATCTTGCTCATGCGTTCTATTTCCTCAGGTGTGCTAGGGGCACATCTTCTTGGAAAGATGAATACCATGTCTGAAGGGTATTAATCCCCTCTTAGAGTTTTCCATACTAAACCTCTTTAGTACTTCCTCTATGTACATCTTCTGTGAAAGTCCTAGCATCCTATTCGGTCTATCCCTATAGACCTTAATTCCTAGAATAAAGGATGCTTCACCTAGGTCTTTCATGGAGAATTCCTTGGACAACCACATTTTGACTGATGTCAACATGGGAATATCATTCCCAATAAGGAGGATGTCATCCACGTACAATACGAGGAAGACAACAGCGCTCCCACTGACCTTTTTGAAAACACATGGTTCCTCTTCATTTTTGATGAAACCAAACTTTTTGATCACATCATTGAAACGAGTGTTCCAGCTCCGAGATGCTTGCTTAAGTCCATATATGGACCTTTGCAGCTTGCAAACCTTGTGATCAGTATCACTGGATGTGAAACCTAGCGGCTGTTCCATATAGATATCTTCCTCAAGATATCCATTTAAGGAATGCCGTTTTCACGTCCATTTGCCATATTTCATAATCGAAATAGGCTGCAACGGCAAGCAATGTGCGGATGGATTTTAGCATAGCCACTGGGAAAAGGTATCCTGATAGTCAATGCCTTCGCGTTGACTATAACCTTTTGCCACTAGTCTAGCCTTGAATGTCTCCACATTCCCATCTGCACCAATCTTTCTCTTGAAGATCCATTTACACCCAATAGGTACTATACCTTCTGGTGGATCTACCAAGGTCCAGACTTGGTTTGAGTGCATCGAGTCAATTTCTGACTGCATTGCCTCTAAGCCATTTCTCGGAGTCGATATCTGATATCGCCTCGTTGTAGGTTTTGGGATCATCACCATGAGCACCATTACCTATGAGGAACATTTTCCTCTACTTCCTCTGAAATAATACCTAAGTATCTTTCAGGGGGACGGGAAAACTCTTTCCGATCTACGAGGTGGAGGAGGTAGTGTTCTTATTGGCTCAACCTGATTTGGTTCCAATTGGTCCTTAGCTCGTTGTACTTGTGAGACTTTCTCATCAAGCTTAATCTGCTTTCCAATGCCGCTATCTTGAATAAACTATTTTTCAAGAAAGATGGCATGTCGACTCACAATCACATTGTGGTCTTCTGGAATGTAGAAATAGTATCCTAATGACTCTTTAGGATATCCTATGAATCGAGCTCTGAAAGGACCTAAACTCTAACTTGTCCGCTTGTTGTCTTTTGACATGAGCCGGACAACCCCAAATTCTGAGATGACTCAGACTTGGTTTCTTACCGTGCCATATCTCATACGGTGTGGTAGGAACGGTTTTAGAGGGAACCCTATTCAGTAGATAAATTGAAGTTAACAATGAATGTCCCCAAAGAAAATCAGGGAGGTCTGTGAAGCTCATCATGGATCGAACCATATCCAATAGAGTCCGATTTCTCCATTCTGAAACCCCGTTGAGTTGAGGTGTTCCTGGTGGAGTCCATTGAGAGACTATGCCATTTTTCCTTGAAGATAGTCTAGGAATTCCGGCTAAGGTATTCACCTCCTCGATCTGATCGAAGAACCTTAATGGGTTTTCCAGTTTGTTTTTCTACTTCATGTCTGAATTCTTTGAACTTTTCAAAAGCTTCAGACTTGTGTCTCATAAGATACACATACCCATACCTAGACAGATCATCGGTAAAGGTAATGAAGTAGACAAAATTGCCTCTAGCCGGCACATCAAATGGGCCGCACACATCAGTATGTACTAGGGCAAGGAGATCTGTGGCCCTCTCCCCATGTCCAACAAAAGGGAGTTTAGTCATTTTGCCTTGAAGACAAGATTCACAAGTTGGATATGACTCGAAAGTCAATGGACTCAATAGCCCATTTTTCTCCAATTTGTTGATCCTATCTTCTGCTATATGACCTAATCTCAGGTGCCATAGATATCTGTCGTTTGGACTATCCCTAGGTCGTTTGGCATTCACGTTTTGCTCGATAGTTAGAAACAGGTACATCAATATGTAGCTGATAAAGACCATTAATAAGGAAAACCATTTGCAATTTTATTTCTTTCATAAAGAATGTTACAATGGTCCTTAAAGAAGGTAATCACATAACCTTCTTGTGCTAAGCATGAAACAGAAATCAAATTCCTGCTAGCTGCAGGCACATAATAACAGTCTTTCAAAACTAAGTCTAAACCAGATGGTAATCGAAGAGGGTATGTTCCCACGGCTACTGCAGCAACTCTTGCTCCATTACCGATGCGTAGGATCATGTCTCCATCCCTCAGCCTCCTGCTATCCTCAAGACCCTGCATGAAAGTGCACAGATGAGCACTAGAACCAGAGTCAAGCACCCAACTGGATGCAGAAGAAACCGTAAGGTTAGACTCAATAACGAGCATACCTCCAGAAGGACCTTCCTTCTTGTTCTTCAGGGTGGCCAGGTAAGTAGGGCAGTTCCGCTTCCAATGGCCGTCGCTGTTGCAATGGAAACACTTTCCTTTGACCATCGGCCTTCTTCTTCGGCTTCTGCCTTCTTCTTCTTTGATCCTTCCACCTTTTGCTTTTTCACAGACTTCTTTTTCTTTCCATAAGACTTTCTTTTGGAAGAAGTCCGTTCCATAGCAAGAACTGAGCCTTTAGAACCTTTCATAGAAAGCTCAGCGGTAACCAGCATATTCATTAATTCGGCCAAGGAATTTTGAAGTTTATGCATGTGGTAATTCATGATGAATTGCCCATATGCATCAGTCAAGGATTGCAGAATAATATCGTTCTGCAGATCCAAGTCCAACTTCACACCGAGCTTCTCAAGCTCTTCCATGTCCTTGATCATTGTCAGACAGTGATCTTGGACTGACTGCCCATCACGCATCTTAGCCTTAAAAAGTCATTTCGTGACTTGATATTTGGCTGCGCGACTCTGTTCACCAAACATCTCCTGCAGGTGAGCCAACATTTGGCGAGCAGTCCCGATATCTTCATGTTGGCGCTGGAGCTCATCAGACATCGAGCCCAACATGTAATATCTGGCCTTATTATCTTCGTCTAATCCATTTTTCCAGAGACGCTCTCTGTTCAGTGGATGGACGGGCTGGTAAGGTGGGAGGGTCCTGGTCCAAAACATGGGTTAACTTCTCAAAACCCAAAATAATTTTGTAGTTCCTGAGCCAATCTTTATAATTGGGTCCAGTCAGTCTATGTGTGTCCAGGATACGTGCCAATGGGTTGGACGCAGACATTTTTCCTGTAGAGAGTCAAAGATTCTAGTTAGATACTGTAATTATTGACTTGACCAATTTGTTTAGGGATTTTATTTTTAAACAAATTAGCTCCCACTATTTTCTCGGATCCCTACACTCCCTCTGTAGAGATGCAAAAATCTCCATGATTAATGATTTCTAGTGGGTGGTGCGGTCTCACCAACTGACTCATCACCTCACCTAACAGTTATTGGTGATGGGTTAGCCAATGAGTGAACAACTCTTGTTCAATGATTCTCTAATCATGGTGCACCCAAACTTGGTCTCTAATTCATGAATCTCACCGTATCCGAATATTGATCCACTCCTTAGTTAAGTCAGACCCACCATTTGCATAGACTGGGTTCCTAATTGAGTCTCTCACCGTATCCGGAAATATTGAGCCCAACTCATCCTCCAGCCCATAGCATCCAATGCCTAATAGACATGGTTGCATCTTCCGGTGCAACTGAGCCACTGTATCCAGCCGAGAACAATCAACCCCGGGAAGGGCCCGCACATCTACAATGGTGGAAGACCTCAGACTTAATCTTTTCTTAGGGAGAATTGATTCAGGTCTCATTAAACTAGACTTGGCATTAGTCATAACAATTATGACTAACCTAGTGGCATGGGTTAGCTCGGATTATTGACCACCTCAGATCAGAACTGTGTCAACAGATATGGCCAGGTAAGTGAGACCGGTGGAAGGAATATGCCATTAACTCGTCAGGTCGAGTAGCTTAAGACACCAAATTGTTGAGTCAGAATTGGGTTAGCCTACAATCCAGACTCTAACCTCTGAGCCTAATTAGGTCTTGATCTTGATCGTGACTCGACTTAATCCTATTAGGCTGGTCAATTTAAGCATTGTTGATCCCATCTAACCAACTCTTGATTCGGTTTGATCAACCGCTTAGACCTAATTGAGCTACCCAAGCCCGAACCCAGTATTATGAATATGTCTTAGATCTGAAATTCTCAATTTTAGACCTAATTAATATTCCATAATCTTAATTCTTAATTAAGTAGGGTTCATAAACAAAATATGCACAATAAATCCTAGGGTTTCAGGATCTAGGGTTTTGCAGAAAGTAAGTTTTGGGTTTCTGATTAAGGACGAACACGCAGCACCCCTACACGTCATAAGAACACCCCATCGAATGGGAAGAGAGGGCCTTTAAACCCTTCTTCGTTCTTATGACCGGACGGCCAAGAGGAACGCCTTAATCAGGAACATGCAATACTACAAAATAGTTTTAGATCTATATCATATATCTCATATACAAATTAGATCTAATCATGGCATATTTTGCATACATCTCATGTATCGAATCATGCATATTTTCAGATCTAAATTATCTCATAATAATCTAAAAAATTAGATTTAAATTGATCTAATCAAAATAAATTCTAATCTAGACAATTATGTAGAACTATTCTACAACTAGTCTAGACATGCATCAATCATATCTCATATGATATTTAAAATTAAATAATTTTTATTTGCTATTTTTTAGATGTTATTATAATACTTATAATATCAAAAAATAGTAAATAAATAGATCTAAAATATGATTTAATCAAATTAAATCAAAACATGCAAGACTATTCTATAGAACTATTCTATTTTAGAACTAGTCATGCATATTTTCTAATCTTAGATCCAAATCATTTAATTTTAATTTTTTTGATTTCAGATCTGATCACATCTCATGTGACATCTGAAAATCACTTATTTTTTAATTAAAATAAATTTAAAATCAGATCTAAACAATTTTAGAACCTTGGCTCTGATACCAGTTGAAGGAAAATCCTGATTTTTCCGGTCCAGGTTCGTTCAGATCTGATCAGATCAAGAGATATATTTCAAAAATTTTTCTCTTTGATCTAAATCAGATCTTGAGATATTTTAGATCTGATTCTTATTATTTTAATAAATTAAAATAAAATAAGATAAATTAAATCAAATTTAATTTACCTTGATTTGGGTAATCCTATTACCCTGTTGATGATCCTGTAAGCAGCGGAAGGTTCTGGATCTAGCCACGCAAGTGCCTGGCCTCTACCGGTATCCACTCAGGCTTGGATCTGGAGATCCTCTTCTTCTCTATCACATCTCCAAAAATTAGATCTGGATCTGATCTGGAGGATCTTCAAAACTCCTTTTGAAGATCAGCAGTCGTCCTTTGCAGCAGCGCAGCCTTCTAGCTTTTGATCGCCTTTCTCTTGATCTGGAATCGCACCAACCAAGATCCAAAACTCTTTTGGACGTGGAGAGGAGAGGGAGAAGATGGACTTGGCATGGAGGAAGGAGGGGAGAGGCAGCCTTGGGGCATGGAGAATTTAATTGCACTCTTTGAGTTGGGCGCAGGGTCTTATTTATAGACTAAGCGTGATCCAACTCCTCTTCTTCCCAACCAATCACAACCCTTTGTGAAATCAGATCTAAATCTGATTGGTGGGAATAGAGTCCCCTGGATTCCTCCTTAGAGGGTGCCTAAGACCAGTCAAAGTTGGTTCTTAGGAGAACTCTAATTGGAATCCAAAAAGGAGATGGAGTCCTATCCAACAAGGACTCCTAGGCGCCTCCAACTTGGGCACACGCCAAGGGTGGCGTGCGCCCTCCTCCTTGCCAGGTTCTGGCAGGGGGACAAGGCCCCCACCAGCTCTCCAATAGGTGCATGACATGTGGTCAAAAGTCAAAGTGTCAATGGTCAACATTTGACCAGTCAAAGGTCAGACTTTTGACCAAAGTCAAAGGAACAAGAAATGGCAGGTGACCAAAAATGGCAGGTAATGTCTTACAAAATAAGACAACCTTTTCTGACTTGGACAACCTCCAGTCAGACCATATGAAGGCCTCTGATTGAGCACAAACTCCTTTTGGCTCAGTCAGGACAACTTATTTATGATAGTAAAAGAAGAACGTTAGGTTCAATCGAGTGCTAGCACGATTTCCTTGAACCTAATTGAATCTCATTCAGATCAATTGAACTAGATCAGTTCAATTGATGATCACCAGATTCAAACCCTTGTTTGTGTGACCCAGTTAGGTTCAGTTCTGTATGGTAATGGGATATGTCATGATCTCTATCATCGACATCATCGAAACTCCTTTCGATGGATCAGAACTCTTCTGATTCGAACAGCTAGAATGATCGATCATCTAAATCATTCTAATTGCTCCCAAAATCCACCAGTGACACCTAGCAGTATATGGTGGCAACCCATCAGAGCTGAATGCGAACCTCTTGGTGCAGCTACCTGTGTGATTAAGTTCTTCTATCTTGAGCCCCGATCAGATTAGGGTTAAGGTGAACTCGTCAAACCCTAGTCTCTGTCATATGATGTAATCATTCGATTCGAGTCCAATGTGAAAATCTAAATAGAAACTCTTTCTATTATTTCACTCTGCCATGGCCATGGGCTTCTGGACTTGATTCTCATGATCATCATAGGGCTGCTCCTCTACCACCGAGGTAGATAGATTCCATCTTGATGCAATCCAGTTCCTACAATGAACATGCTATAGCCAACATACACCTCAGGGTTCCATATGGCTAGGAGACCGAGTAATGGTGTAGTCAAACTATAACACCCTCAAGGTGAACTGCCGATGCATCTCAGGTCAAAGAACCAGACACACTACTGCAGCATCGAGTCAGTCATTGACGAGAAGGTAGACTTCCTAATGACTACTCGAGGTGGTCACGCTCAGTGCCCTCGTTCTCTAACGAGTACCTGTACTCTCGCTCCGGTGTCTCCACACCGTAGACTCAAGACTCATCTACTAAAGAGAAGCGATTGTACACCAACCTTCCGGATCAATCACCATCCTCGTGATGATCCTATGGTCGGGAGCATTTTATGAGTTAATAATGATTATTCATGTCTTAAATTTTCAACTCTT
>QRFJ01002978.1:16795-161321 GCA_006176705.1 Cocos nucifera | reverse complement strand
GAAGGATGTGAGAGGAAATGTTCCTCATTAGGTAATGGTGCTCATGGAGATGATCCCAAAACCTACAACGAGGCGATATCAGATATCGACTCCGAGAAATGGCTTGAGGCAATGAAGTCAGAGATCGACTCGATGCACTCAAACAAAGTCTGGACCTTGGTAGATCCACCAGAAGGTATAGTACCTATTGGGTGTAAATGGATCTTCAAGAGAAAGATTGGTGCAGATGGGAATGTGGAGACATTCAAGGCTAGACTGGTGGCAAAAGGTTATAGTCAACGTGAAGGCATTGACTATCAGGATACCTTTTCCCCGGTAGCTATGCTAAAATCCATCCGCATATTGCTTGCTGTTGCAGCCTATTTCGATTATGAAATATGGCAAATGGACGTGAAAACGGCATTCCTAAATGGATATCTTGAGGAAGATATCTATATGGAACAGCCGCTAGGTTTCACATCCAGTGATACTGATCACAAGGTTTGCAAGCTGCAAAGGTCCATATATGGACTTAAGCAAGCATCTCGGAGCTGGAACACTCGTTTCAATGATGTGATCAAAAAGTTTGGTTTCATCAAAATGAAGAGGAACCATTGTTTTCAAAAGGGTCAGTGGGAGCGCTGTTGTCTTCCGTCGTATTGTACGTGGTGACATCCTCCCTTATTGGGAATGATATTCCCTGTTGACATCAGTCAAGATGTGGTTGTCTAAGGAATTCTCCATGAAAGACCTAGGTGAAGCATCCTTTATTCTAGGAATTAAGGTCTATAGGGATAGACCGAATAGGATGCTAGGACTTTCACAGAAAATGTACATAGAGGAAGTACATAAGAGGTTTAGTATGGAAAACTCTAAGAGGGGATTAATACCCTTCAGACATGGTATCATCTTTCCAAGAAGATGTGCCCAGCACACCTGAGGAAATAGAACGCATGAGCAGATCCATGCTTCTGCATTCTGCATAGGGAGCCTCATGTATGCCATGCTATGTACACGACTGAATAGCCCATGCTGTGAGTGTCACAGAGCAGTATATCAATCAAATCCAGTGTAAGAACACTGGACTTCTGTGAAATGTATCCTTAAGTACTTGAGAAGAACTAAGGATATGTGTTGGTTTTTGGTAACGGAGAACTCCTGGTCCAGGGATACACAACGTCGGACTTCATGTCTGAATATAGATGATCGAAAGTCGACATCTGGCAGACTGTTTGTGCTGGAAGAGTTCCTAGCAAATGGCGATATCATCTCATCCGCGATTACCTTGAGAAAGGTTACGTTGAGGTCAAGAGAGTCAACTCCGCAGATAATGTGGCAGACCCACTGACAAATCCATTGGGCCAGCAGAAGATCGAAGCCCACCTTGAGAAGATGAGACTTAGACTTGTAGCCAATTGGCTTTAGGACAAGTGGGAGATTGTTAGATATATGTGCCCTAGAAACCAGAATTGGCTGACACTTGTAATACACTTCTAGGGGCAAAATTATAATTTTGACTATAATTAATGAAATGGGTTATTTTCTATCACACATGTGTATTTAGTGTCTGTGATACATCCTTTGAGTTAATGGTAATGATAATTCATATTTTCAAGAGTTGAAAATTTAAGACATGAATAATCATTATTAACTCATAAATAGCTCCCGACCATAGGATCATCACGAGGATGGTGATTGATCCGGAAGGTTGGTGTACAATCGCTTCTCTTTAGTAGATGAGTCTTGAGCCTACGGTGTGGAGACACCGAGAGCGAGAGTACAGGTACTCATTAGAGAACGAGGGCACTGAGCGTGACCACCTCGAGTAGTCATTAGGAAGTCTACCTTCTCGTCAATGACTGACTCGATGCTGCAGTAGTGTGTCTGGTTCTTTGACCTGAGATGCATCGGCAGTTCACCTTGAGGGTGTTATAGTTTGACTACACCATTACTCGGTCTCCTAGCCATATGGAACCCTGAGGTGTATGTTGGCTGTGACATGTTCATTGTAGGAACTGGATTGCATCAAGATGGGATCTATCTACCTCGTTGGTAGAGGAGTAGCCCTATGATGATCATGAGAATCAAGTCCTGAAGCCCATGGCCATGGCAGAGTGAAATAATAGAAAGAGTTTCTATTTAGATTTTCACACTGGACTCGAATCGAATGATTACATCATATGACAGAGACTAGGGTTTGACGAGTTCACCTTAACCCTAATCTGATCGGGGCTCAAGATGGAAGAACTGAATCACATAGGTAGCTGCACCAAGAGGTTCGCATTCAGCTCTGATGGGTTGCCACCATATACTGCTAGGTGTCACTGGTGGATTTTGGGAGCAATTAGAATGATTTAGATGATCGATCATTCTAGCTGTTCGAATCAGAAGAGTTCTGATCCATCGAAAGGAGTTTCGATGATGTCTATGATAGAGATCATGACATATCCCATTACCATACAGAACTGAACCTAACTGGGTCACACAAACAAGGGTTTGAATCTGGTGATCATCAATTGAACTGATCTAGTTCAATTGATCTGAATGAGATTCAATTAGGTTCAAGGAAATCGTGCTAGCACTCGATTGAACCTAACGTTCTTCTTTTACTATCATAAATAAGTTGTCCTGACTGAGCCAAAGGAGTTTGTGCTCAATCAGAGGCCTTCATATGGTCTGACTGGAGGTTGTCCAAGTCAGAATAGGTTGTCTTATTTGTAAGACATTACCTGCCATTTTTGGTCACCTGCCATTTCTTGTTCTTTGACTTTGGTCAAAAGTCTACCTTTGACTGGTCAAACGTTGACCATTCACCCTTTGACTTTTGACCACATGTCATGCACCTATTGGAGAGCTGGTGGGGGCTTGTCCCCCTGCCAGAACCTGGCAAGGAGAAGGGCGCACGCCAAGGGTGGCGTGAGCCCAAGTAGGAGGCGCCTAGGAGTCCTTGTTGGACAAGGACTCCACCTCCCTTTAGGATTCCAATTAGAGTTCTACTAAGAATCCAGTTTGACTGGTCTTAGGCACCCTCTAAGGAGGAATCCAGGGGTCTCTTTTTCAACCAATCAGATTTAGATCTGAATTTCACAAAGGGTTGTGATTGGTTGAGAGGAAGAAGAGTTGGATCACGCTTAGTCTATAAATAAGACCCTGCGCCCAACCCTAATTCCAAAGTCAAAGTCTTATTGAAAGAGATTTCCCACGTCCAAGGCTGCCTCTCCCCTCCTTCTCCACGCCATACTCTCTTCTCCCCTTGCTCTCCACGTCCAAAAGGGTTTTGGATTTAGTTTGGTGCGATTCAGATCAAGGAAAGGCGACCAAAAGCAAGAAGGCTGCGCTGCTGCAAAAGGACGACTGCAGATCTTCAAAAGAGTTTTGAAGATCCTCCAGATCAGATCCAGATCTGATTTTTGGAGGAGTGATAGAGAAGAAGAGGATCTCCAGATCCAACCCGAGTGGATACCGGTAGAGGCCAGGCGCTTGCGTGGCTAAGATCCAGAACCTTCCGCTGCAATCAGGATCATCTACAGGGTAATAGGATTACCCAAATCAGGTAAATTAAATTAGATTTAATTTATCTTATTTTATTTTATTTATTAAAATAATAAGAATCAGATCTGAAACATATCATGATCTGATTAAGATCAAGAGAAAAATTTTTGAAATATATCTCTTGATCTAATCAGATCTGGACGAACCTGGACCGAGAAATCAGGATTTCTCTTTAGGCGCACGCCTAGCATGCCACCCTAGGCGTGCGCCCAAGCTGGAGGCGCCCTGGAGTCCTTGTTGGACAAGGACTCCACCTCCCTTTTTGATTCCAATTAGAGTTCTTTTAAGAATCCAGTTTGACTGGTCTTAGGCGCCTTCTAAGGAGGAATCCAAGAGACTCTATTTCCACTAATCAGATTTAGATCTGATTTTACAAAGGGTTGTGATTGGTTGGGAAGAAGATGAGTTGGATCACAGGTAGTCCATAAATAAGACCCTGCGCCCAACTCAGATTGAGATAGATTGATTGAGATCAGAGTTTCCGCACGCCCCAAGGCTGTCTCTCCTCCTTTCCTCCATGCCAAACCTTCTTCTCCCTCTCCTCTCCACGTCCAAAGTGTTTGGATCATTGGTTGGTGTGATTCAGGCAAGAGAAAGGCAATCAAAAGCAAGAAGGCTGCGTTGCTGCAAAGGACGACTGCTGATCTTCAAAAGGAGTTTTGAAGATCCTCCAGATCAGATTCAGATCTAATTTTTGGAGATGTGATAGAGAAGAAGAGGATCTCCAGATCCAGCCTAAGTGGATACCGATAGAGGCCAGGCACTTGCGTGGCTAGATCCAGAACCTTCCGCTGCAAACAGGATCATCAACAGGGTAATAGGATTACCCAAATCAGGTAAATTAAATTTAATTTAATTTATTCTTATTTTATTTTATTTATTAAAATAATAAGAATCAGATCTAAAACATCCTAGATCTGATATAGATTAAAGAAAAAAATTTTGAAATATATCTCTTGATCTGATCAGATCTGAACAAACCTGGACCGAGAAATCAAGATTTTTCTTCAGTAAAATTCAAAACTTTTTCTGGATCTGATCTAGCCTAAGGTTCCTAAATCTGATTGCTAGATCTAGATATTATGACATAAAAGGGTATAAAAAATACCACCTGATGTAGGTAGATGATCTGTCAGCTCTGATGATCTAAATTCGATGTCGAGATTCACTTCCAGCTGGCACACACGTTCCATCTCTATCGGTATCCACTCGGATCAGATCTGGATGTCTTCTCCTTGCTCGATCTAATTTTAGAAAATCAAATTTGGATCTTCTTCTTCTGCCTTCGATCAGATCGCCAGTAGCATTTTGATTGACACACGATCGGAAGATCTCCTTCTTCTTCTTACGCGGACAGCATTTCGACTCTTGAATACTCAATCAGCCCAGTACTTAGGTGTGGGAGAGAGAGGGAGAAAGAAAGGATCTAGAAGAAGGGAGGAGGCATAGAGAGGATGGAGTAGAGCTTCACACTTAGTCATTGGAATGGCCAAACCCTTTGGCCTAGTTCCCTATTTATAGAAAAAATAAGAGACCTAGAGTCCCAGGGCATTAAGCATTTGATCAAGTCAAATTGCTTAAAGCAGAAGGACTCTCCATGAGAAGTGGCACCTCTTTAGGATTTTACATACATTTTGTCGTACGAAATGCCTCTTTAGCATGCGTCACCTTATCATGATAAGGTGGTTTAGCGCCAGGATAAAACCACCATTAGTCTGAACTCATTTGATTTATTCAAACTTATTTAAATCCCAATAACTTTTATTGGAATTTAAACTCCTCCTCTCTCTATCCTTATCTCTAAGGGGCGCACACCAGGAAGGGGCATGCACCCATCTGGGATTCTCTCTCTAAGGAATGAATAGCACACACCCCAAAGGAGAAATATTAAGGGCATGCACTCCCTTTCTTTTGTGCAAAGACTAGGTCAAATGGTGGAGTTGGCACCCTCTCATCCTTATCCAGATGAGGAGATCATGACAAGATCCTAATCAAATTAGAACAAGCCCATTCAGGATATCTAGACAAGCCAAATGTAATTTAACTGAGTTCGAACCAATCAGAAAATCCAATGTAGAAGAAATTAGGTTCAATCATGTGCTAGCATGATTCTCTTAAACCTATTAAATCAAATCCAAATCAATCAAACTGAGTGAGTCTAATTGAGAACATCCAAACCCAAACTCTTATTTATGTGATCCCATAGGTTTAATTCTATATGGTAATGGGATACGTCATGATCTCCATCATCAAAATTATTGAAACTTCTTTCGATAGACCAAAACTTTTTCTAATTTACCTAATTAGAATCATCGATCGTCAAGATAATTCTAATTGATCCCATAATTTACTAGTGATACCTAGCAGTATGGCAATCCATCAGAACTAAATAAGAATCTCTTAGTGCAGCTATCGTGTGATTGGATTCTACTATCATAAGTTTCGATAGGATCTAGGTTAAGGTTGACTTATCAAACTTGATACCCATCATATGATTGAATCATTTAATTCGAGTCCAATGTGAAATCTTAATAGAAACTTCTTTCTATTATTTTACATTGTCATGACCATGGACTTTAGAACATAATCTCATGATCACCATTGGACTACTTCTCTTCTACCAAGGTTGATAGATCTCATCTTGGTACGATCCAATTTCTATAATGAACATGCTATAGCCAACATATACCTCAAAATTCTAAATGGCTAGGAGACCAAGTTATAGTGTAATTAAACTATAACACCCTCAAGCTGAACTGCCAATGCACCTTAGGTCAAAGAACCAGATACACAACTACAATAATGAGCGAGTCATTGATGAGAAGGTAGACTTTCTTATGACTACTCGAAGTTAGTCATACTCAGTATCCTTATTCTTAACAAGCACCTGTACTTTCACTCCGGTGTCTCTATACTATAGATTCAAGATACATCTATCCTATAGAAGTAATCATATACCAATCTTTCAGATTAGTCACCATCCTCATGATGATCCTACGATCGTGAGCAGTTTATGAGTTAATTATGATAACACGTATCTCAAATTCTTAACTTTTAATAATAGGTGTTATCATATCCGTTAACTCAATGGATGAATCACAGACACATAATACATGGATGTGATTGAAAGAATTAATCTAAATTTTATTTATAAGTCAAAATCATAAATTATGTCTTAAGAAAGTATTACAAGTATCAGCCAATCTAACTTCTAGGGCATATATCTAACACTATTGGGTCTCATTAACCTATAATTGATCGACATGTCATGATATCATCTTTTATTGTAGTGATAATATATGCATATTAAAAAATCACCAACGATAATTAGAAAAATCATTTTAGTGCCTCACAATGAACATAATAGAACATTGATTGTGTTGTGGTGGTGTTAGCAATTGTTAAAAAATGTGTAAAAATAGATTAAGAATTCAACCTCAAGGTGGTGGCTTATGTCATTTTACAAGGTATAAATTAAGTGTTGACCCAAAATTTGCATCTTTGTATTAAACTATAAAATGCATGGCCTATCTTACTTCATTAAATAATGAAATATTTGTATTTGAAGGTGCAAGAAAATTTTTCTTGTTGTTATCCTAGACACATTGAGTTATATTTCACCCTTTGGAATAATAATCCTAGGAGTTTTGTTGTTGCTACCTTGTATATATCTAGCACAAAGCATATTCAAGCAGTACCAATCTATCTACAAATGAAATATATAAATAAGCTCATGAAAATTCATATCACTCAGATCCACCAATAGAAAGCTTTAGGTGAATTACTGAAAGCACTGCTCTCTAAGAAACAAACCATTCACTTACAAAATTCATTGAGCATTATTAGATGGTGACTTACAAGTTGAGCATTATTTTCAATTTGAAAGAATAAAAAAATATTTCAAAATACATACATACATACATACATACATACATACATACATACATACATACATACATACATATATATATATATATATATATATATATATATATATATATATATATATATATATATATCTTCCCTCTAGTTTTGTTATGCTCTGACCCCATCACCTAAATCAACCATGTAACATGATTGCCTGCTCTCTAGGGCGAGGCCTAAAAGAATATTCAAAGCCCATATATATATTCATCACAATCTCAATTTTAATGGACTATATGAATCTCATGTAATAAATAAATAAAGTAATCTATTATTTACAAGTAACATGGATTGTCCCATTACAAATTTCAACTATTTGACTAGTATCGGCAATATTCTAACCATTCATCCTCTCACCGTGATCCCAAATATACCTAAGTATTAAGCATTATGTGTCTCTGAAGGAAAATTGAAAAGGTAGTGTGCTAACAACCTAATAAGAATCACTATACATCCAAACCCACATAAATAATATACAATGAGAAAATAGCAAAAATCAATATCAAAATAAATGTAATTATCATGTAATTGAATACCTATTGTTCAGCATGAGTTAAATAAATTCATATATGCACATATAACTGTACATCATTTATCTTTAGATATCTATCTTACTCAAAAGAGATGTATCACAAATATCATCAAGTAAAATACTTTTATTCAATTATGATTTTATGTATCTTATCATCCATTTCTCATTATAACAGTTCTAAATCTAGTAATTGACTTTCCAATTTTAGACTAACTAAGATCATGTCCTAATCCATGATTGGCAAAATAAAATCATGCGTAAACTATAAGCGAAAATCCTGTAGAGGCTATCCAACATGTAAGCATGTGAAGTCTATCCTATGCATAATCTCATGGAACCTATCCCATGTTTAAGCTTGTGGAGGCTATATCATACATTAACTCATGGATGCTATTCACATGATGTCAATCCAAATAACTCTTACTCATCCATCTAATTAATCAATTTTATTTTTGCCAAATAAAATTATAATTCGATAACCCTATCCAGACTGGATGTCTACCATTCAAAAAGAATATGTTTGGTAGATGACATGATGTGCTATACCTTGAAAAAGGGCTCTTGGTTCATCAAATAAGGGAGCTACATAAACACTTCTGCAATCTCCCCAATTGTTGATACCCTCACTGTAGAAAAGCTTCCCAAGCTGCTCATGCTTCAGATCAACACCTAGAGCTTGAGGGGTGTTGATCCCTAAAGGAGTTTTATTTTAAGCCAATATCAACTACATAGTCTTGGACACTCGTGTACATGCAAAAATGACAAGGAATTACTACCTTGATTCCTAAATGGAATCTAACAATGTACCCACAATAAAACACATGTTGGAGTTTTCATTTGAAAAAGATTTGAATTTTTTTAAAAATAAACCAATCTTATCCCCAAAATTTTAGATGGTTTACATGCTTTAAAACTCTTTGTGCTACGCTCCTTTTCCAAAGAGTTATGACTTTTTGGAAGAGAATATTGGATTTTGAAAGATTACGATGCTTCTAAAACATTGTGTAACAATGGATTGTAGCACCTCTTTTTGATCACTCTTGCATAGTTTTTTGAATAGGCCCTGGGTCCAACATCCCAGTATCATCAAACAATATCTGATTGCTCACTCACTCACTAGTGCTCTCCCAAGAGTCGACAGAGACTCCATCTCTCTTGTTTTGTCACTTGTTACTCCCCATTTCCTTTCTGAGCAGCTGAATGAGTTATTTGAGTCAAGCTTTCCAATGATTGTACTCATTTGTGGAGGATCAAATGAAGCCAAGTTGTTGTACCTTATGGATGAAATAATTGTATATCCACACATAAGGGGCAAATCACGTTCTTAGGGCAGTATTCACACACCTCAATCTGGGCAAGGTCTTTTAATCAGTTAATATTCATGGTTTTGAAGACAAAGTTTTATCTCAAAGATTATTTCATAGCATAAATTAAAATTTTTAGGGGTTACTATTCCAACAAAACACACACTATACAAATATTTATTACTAATATACATATGAGGGAAGCCTTTTTCAATTTATTCTCAAAAAAGATAATAAGCCCAAAATTAGTTATATATTAGATAGCTTAGTTTTCTCTTTCTACTTACGAAAATCAAAAACAGGATTCCTATTAATGTTATTATTTAAGTTAGCATGTAAAGATAGAAACTGAGCACTACATGGTCTTGAAGCTTATCACAATTGGATGCATTCAACAAATTATAACCTATTTGGATTTTCCATCCATTTAAGAAGGAATCATGTGATGGATGGCTATGTAGTTAAATACATGTTTGTTTTCATTCTCATATTTGCATCTATTGCTACTACATTTTTTTTTATGAAAATAAAAAAATAACTCGTTCAGTTTTTCCTTAATTGTAAGAGCTTGTCTAACATATGCATCATGTAGTGTGCCCTTTATGCTCACTTGTCCCTTCTTAGTGCAATTCTCAATAGAGAACCTTTCAAACAACTCATCGTCAGCCAATTGCATTCTTTTACAAAGATAGCACATTATTTGATTTTTCATGATATATTACAGTACGCAAGCAAAAATATCATTATTTAAAAGTTTGTAATCATAATCCAATATAATGGATGAGTTGATATTGCTATAGATTAGAACTAGATACCCCCACTAGGATCTTGTTTAATCGTGCCAAGCTCCAGGTCCACCATATTCAAAACCATATCCCCATGTGCCACCATGATCTTTTAAATGATCAACAACATAATAAAAATCTGGTAAATCAATAAAAGTGGACACTTTCTTGCTTGATGGTAGAAAGAATTCTCCGTTACCATTCATCAACCTAATTCACCTGAACTTAGCAGCTTTGCTAAAAAAAGTTGTTGATAGAATACCATTACCCATGGAGGGAGAGTACTCATCTTTTGGTGCATAAGTTACTCCAACCACTTGAACTTGGGAAATATCTGCCATGTTACTAAAAAGTTCCTTCGGCCAATATCCCAAAAGTTCATTGTCATTATCTACAAACATCAATAGCCAATTCCCAGTGGATCGATCGATCCTAAGATAAAATGAAAAAGAAAAAGATTTATGATACTAAAATAATAAGATAAAAAGGCTAAGTATTTTAGCATAGAAAATTCTTTAAAATATTTCGAAAGTATCAAGTGGGTCCCATTAGAAAATATAAACTGGGAGCCTAATATTTGAAGAGAAATAGAGGATGGTAGAACAAGAAGAAAAATCTTAGTCTCAAAGATGACAAATGTTAATGTCCTTCATAAGTTGCACAGTATCAACTCTAGGCATTACCTCTAGTTTGTTAAAGTATCTCAAGGACCCTACGTTCCATCTCAAGTTATTCCTTCTATTATGCTATTCCACATCATGACCGCTTTTTATGTCTCGAGTGATTTCCATAGATGATTAATTTTAATTCATTTTAATACAATTGTCCAGTCTTGATTTGTTTAATTATATATACTTTTAGACCCTTTTGATCCAGTAGGCCTTTGCAAGCACTTTCATTTAAATTCCTTTGGTCAAGAAGACAATGTAACTTATTAGTTACAAAGATTATTATGCTTATCAACTAACAAGCAGTCTTCAAAGTTCTATCAGGACAGGAAAAAGACAAGAAAAGATAAGACAAAATGACTTCTAAATAAGACAAATGAAACGATAGAATTATACTTCGGATGAATGCTCAAGTTCTACTTATATTTTACTATATAATATACCTGAAAGCCCTATCCTTCCCAAGTTCCAAGATTTTGCACTTATTTTGTTACCAGAGTCCTCTACCTCTTTTCCTAAATTATAAGTTCAATTAGAATTCAAGACATTGAAAACTACATGCCATTTTTGTAATGGAAAGTAAGCCAAATATTTTAATAAGGCACAGTTTTTAAAATGTAAAGATTGGTTTAGGTTTGGCAAACTCAGATTTAGGAAAAATTTTTCCTATTCTTACCCTAGACACACTGAGCTCCATTTGGCCCTCTAAAATAATCATCCCAGGAGTTGTGCCGTTACTAACTTATACATATCCTGGACAAAGCATATTCAAGCATCTGGAAAGATTATACCCATCTGTTTGCACATGAAACAAATAAGTTTATGAACATTCATGTCACTTACAGTAGCCGGAGAGAAGAGCTTAAAACTTACTGTCCAATATGTGAAAAAGTGAGTGAGATTGTCAAGATTTCTCTGATAATATATCTGAAATATGAAGCAATGTTAGAAGGAAAATGTATCCAATGGTTTATATTCTAAAGGTATACAAGTCTAGCAAAAACACAACTGAATGCATCTAAAATCGATCATAGTTTCTCATTGAGTTATGGAATTTAATTTTGCAGAATTAGATTTGGTAAGAACAGAATGTAATGCAACTAGGGTTACGTAATTTGTTCACCATCCAAGTTGTTCATCTAAGTCACTACCCATATGTTTGGGAATAAAACTTCTATGGCATCCTAATTTAGAAACTCATCTGTCTAGATTTAGATGGTGGAATTGACTGGTTTAAAGCTATCTCAACCTATTTGGAAATTTTCAGCATTAATCTAGGAAAAAATCATTTATTCCATAATCAACTTATGATGGATGCTGCCATATCTTTTACGGATACAATATTACAAAAAAGATCGAATGAACTAGAATGTTACTTACATCCCATCCAAATTGTATGGTATTAAGATACTGTCTAGGACCATCTTCTCCTTTTGCTATAATGACTTGAGCTCCAATGGCCTAGTTCACTGGTACATCAGAAAATTGATGTGCTTCAAATGATGCTGAAGCACCATAATATTTTGTGTCACTCCCACTATCAATCACAACAGCTAGAGGTGCTTAAATCATGTATTAGTTCCACAAGAATAGATAATAACTAATAAGTACGGGATGAAAAAGCAATTGGTAGGATATAGATTGCAAAATTATTTTCCTTTCACTAGGCAATGCCGGGTTCAATAATCAAAAGCATGATCTATCAAAATATAAATAAAATATATCTAAAGTAAATTGTCCTTTTAGCTACACATAAAGCTAAAAAACTTGAGATTTGCTAACTTTGTCCATAGATGAATTTCTTCTTAGATTTTAGATAGAAGTATTTTTGGGTTTGATAGTAAGGCAGTGAGGTGAAGCAAAAAAAGACTTTGATGGATCAAGATGGTATTTATTTCTTTCAATTATAGCAACCTTCTATATCATGCCTAAAAATAGTTTTTTGGGTTCCTTAAGTGTTGTTTAAATTTGACGGGGTTGTATTGTTGTTGCTGATCGAAGGTAGCTGCCATCTATTAGCTACCAAACCGATCATGAGAGATGTTTGAGATTAGAAAATATGCAAACCCTCATCCATCCCCAGCAGCCAAAAGCTTCTTTATTTGTCAGAATTGTAGTTCTAGACTTCCAAAAAGCAGCATTTGGATGCCTAACTATTATCACACATGTCTAGGGACAATAATCAAGTCGCCGGAGTTCAAATATGCTGGATATGAGTCGGGTGAAATATGTCTATCCAAATGTTTATTATATAGGTCAAAATATTCAAAGGCGAAGCCAACCTTTTCAATGAACAAAGAACCCTACCTGACTTGGATTACGCATTTAATCAATGAAACAAATCAGGCTAGATGGGTTAAACTAGTTTTAAATTGAATAAAAATGGGCTTAAAATGGGTTCAATGGATTTTAATGGGTAAAATAGGACCTGTCGTGACTTAGCCTTACTATTAGTGAATCAAAATGGTTCGATGGGTTTGGACTCTCAACTAGAACGCTACATATTTAATACGTTCGTAAGTGAAATATGTTAGTAAGTGAAATATAGAAAAATAATATCTTACCAAGTGAAATATGCTAATTAGGTCATGTTGGAAAATATAGAAAAATAATATGGTAGTGAGTGAAATATGCATTAATTGAAATTACCAAACTACTACAGCATGACAAATGTAGTCTCAGACAAGGATGGGCTGCAAATTTAATTTCTAAATAATTGCATATGATTTATGTTCATTTCATGAATTAGGAAGTACAACTAGAGTACCACAAAGAAAAGATGATTTCAGGAATAGGATAGTGCACATGTCATCTTGGAAACATAAGAACAAAATCAAAGTTATTTAGTAGAAAATTTAGATGGAAATGGTAGGGGAAGTTGAAAAATCCTGAAAACTAACCTATGGCCCAACTAGGGTTATTCTTTAGACGATGTTCCTATACTTTAGGTTTCAGGATTAAAACCGAGTGTAAGAAATATTAAGTCATGTTCAATAAAGCTCACCTATTCGTGAATAGTTTCACAATAGTATATAAAAGATGGTTATATTATATATTTTGCTCCTAAAAATCTTTACCATCAAAAATTTCAATCAATATCCCATGAACATTAATTTTTATATGTCCACAGATGGCCCTTATCCTTATAAAAAGTAATCTTATATTTTAGGCCATTTATTGAAGTGATTTTTGACTAGTGCCTCTGCATAAGTTTAGCTTTATATTGCATATTTGGTCTCTTTAATGAATCAAATATCATGTATAATATATTTGATGCTAGTGGGAGATTTAAGCCACCCAATGTTAGCTGTAGATTGTAAAGTCTGCATTTTTGTACCTTGTCCAATATATGACCATTTCTCTTTTGCTTCTTAAGTGAATGCATTTTTACCTCATTCTACCAACCTTTTCGAAAATCATGATAATATTTCTTAATTTCTAGCATATATTTTTTTGGGTGTTACGGCAAACGACCTTTATATTAACGAACCTATTTCTAAACATCCAAGAGAGTTTATAGAATATTAGACCCTATTTTCAAGCACATAAAGATTGCAAGTATCTAACGATTTGGTTTGAATATCCCAAGAGACATTTAAATCTAGAAACATTCCATTAACAATTTGAGTTCATAAAATAAAAAGAAAATATATTTAAATTAGCAATGCTATAAGCAGCAACATCTTACATGCTTTCCGTTCCCAGTATCAGCATCTTTTCCATCATACTGAAAATGTGGTTGCAAATATTGAGCAAACTTTTTAGCCCTTATCAGATCTTCCTTTCGGGTTCGTCGTATGAGAACAGTTCCTGCTGGGCATACTTCTTTAAAACCAAAATTTGTAAAGCTTGTCCTTTTTTGAAGATTTATTGGTCTTGTTTCTCATGAATGAACTAGGTTTCATCTGCTTCAAATATTTTAACTGATAAACAATAATATATATCACAAGATAAAATTGGATTACAATATCAAATTACTTGTAAAACTATTCCAACAAACCACTCTAAAAACCAGAAAAGAATAATCATAACTTTTCCATTTCCTAGTTTAAATGTATATTCATGAAAATTAGAGACAGAATTGTAGTTAAAGAGAATATGAAGTGAAGAAACTTCATTTAGTAAAATGAAGAGTGCTTTACAAAAAAGAAAAAAATGAGTGAGAAGATGAAAGAATTAATTCAAGTACAGATCATTTGGCTAACTAAAATAATTCTTGGTAACATATCATATGCAACCAAACATAGAGACAATTTATGGCAAACTAGAAAAAACCTGTGGAAACTAAATCATTCAACTAGAAATGCTGGTCTTTGGATGACGAAAAGAAAAACACTAGGAGGGTTCAGAGTGGCCATCTTGATCTGAGGTGGGGATTTAGGGAGGGGAGCACCTGGTTCGTATTGGTAAGAGATAAAAGACTGTTAATGAACTGGATATGGATATGATTTTAATTCAATACGACTAAGCTGGGTTAATTTGTTTTAAACTTTTGATCTAGATTACATGATATAATACCTCACCACATAATTGGCAACAGATATAACTTCATAGAGGGTGGACAAAAGGGTATTCTAATTCATGGATTTCGATCGTTCTTACTTCATGTACAATAATAGTATAACATACGCACAAATTTCTTTGCATACATTCATCAAATGGAAAATAGAAATGCATAGTCAAGTTTACCTTGTATTCACAATCTTGCCATATGTTTTAATTCAAATACAGGATGTCGCTTTAAATTATGTATTTAAATTTGTACAATACCCTCATATTCTGTCCATGATTATATTAAAATGCTACAAAACACACAAAATTTTGCCCACAAAATACAGAAGAAACAAAAAAAAAAAAGAAAAGAAAAGGTGTCAGCGCTTATTAATTGATTGCCTTTCCTTGGAGGAAAAAAAGAAACCTCTGGCGATAGACCAAGTGCAAGCAGTTTGTGGACTGAGAATGTTGGGCGATATGATCGTAAAGTGCACAGTGATATGCAAGCAGGTCATGAATATTTTCATGTGGTATGATCAGATTTGGGAAGGTATATCAAGTATGCAAAATCGGGATCGTGGCACAGAAGCTTATGGAAGAGCTTGCATAACAGAATCTAAGAGGGCTCAGATATGCATGATCAGCTATAGCTTCGAGGAGCTGCGGAGCATTCTTAGGAAGAGTTTATATTTTGGCACGGAGATGCATATAAGTATTGCGGTCAACTTGAGGAGTTGGATTGCATGCGGGCA
Source organism: Cocos nucifera (assembly GCA_006176705.1). Taxonomy (NCBI): domain Eukaryota; kingdom Viridiplantae; phylum Streptophyta; class Magnoliopsida; order Arecales; family Arecaceae; genus Cocos; species Cocos nucifera. Next base: position 145,331 of record QRFJ01002978.1, on the reverse strand, counting down.
CTTGAGAGTGTCGCATGTGTTCAGTGCAATAGAGTTGTTAGGTAAAGACACGGAGGTGTATGCTTGGCTTATGTGAGTGGACTATTGTGTACTTATTGGTATATCCGAGGGACTCAAGAGGGTTGGTTTTGGTGTATGGTATACCGAGGCAGCACACGGATGTTTGGGTAAAAAAACACTCACCCCATGACCGTTAGTATAAGGGCGAAAATAGAAATTGCAATGGAAAAAACTTTACCTAAATTGTGTGGTTTTTAAGCAAAGGGTGATGAAAGGCTGGTTGCTTATAGATATCGACACAATCATATGTATTCCCATAATTATCCTATAAATGAAACACGGTAGGTATGTCAATTCATGCCATCTCTAACAAGCGATAAATTCAAAAAAAAAAAGAAATTAAATAATATCACCAAACAAAAAGCAAAAGATAAATAAAAAACCTAAGCTTGGAAGACATCTACAGAGATTTCTTGATATTGCTCAAGTACATCAAGAAAATCCTCTTCACGCTTAACTTGAAAGACTTGATGAATCCTCTTCACGCTTAACTTGAAAGACTTGACGTAGGGCTTGTTTAGTATCTTGAGCTGCCTTTCTAGTTCTATATCTTCTTCTTTAGAGAGATCCCATCTACTTGCTTCGATTGCATGGCTCCAAATAAAAACAGAGAATATTAGAATGCTTAAACAAATCACCCCACTGCAACCCATGATTGAAAACTATGCTTTTCCGAGAAAGAATTGGAAGGGTTCTATATTTATAAGCCTCATAGAGGACAATAGGTAATCTATATTCGGCACATTTGGGAAATTTTGCTACAAAAGGATAGCATTTTTGGAGTGAAATTAGACCCTACGTGATATATCGTAATTGAAGTTACTTAAAATCAAATCCTAACAAGATTTCTTTGGTATGAAAAAATCATAGTTACCTATAAAAATTGATGCAAAAATTGACTAGGACTCCGATTATTTTTCTTTTGACGAACCAGGAGGTTGAGCCACCCAATTTTGTTAAAACAGATATATGTACATAGTGTTAATTACAGAGAGATGGCCATGAACCAAGCCGAGTATGCTTGTTTCAATGTCCATCAAGGTAAAGGAAGGAAGAGTGCTCAGTCAGGCTTTCAGATTGACGCACACAGCTCGATATTGTGGACCAGGGTCTTTTCTAGGCTCATTGTAATCGTCCCTATATGTTGGATGGCTTGCTGGGTCCTAATGGATCTGTTGGTCTATTTGTCTGAAAGCAGTGGATCCAGCCTGGAGATAGCTTGCAGTTCCATAAATGCTTATCCCGTGGAGGAAATCTTATAACCATCTACCACTATAGAAATCTGCATAGAATGCAAAATTAGCAAGTTTTTATTTAATTACCCGTTTATTTGACAGGATAGCTTTTTTGGTGTTTTGCTTTTATAAAGAAAGCTATCGTAGAACAATTTAATAGTTACTTTGAAATCATGCATTTTTTGGATAGAGTTGGATTTGATCAAGTGGATCAATTCAGATCTTTGTTTAATGTCGAACATTTTAGGCCCGTATTACCAAGGGCAAGTTTCAACATTAATAGAATGCAAGGGAATTAACAGTCAAATAGAAGGCAAGAATGCAGGATCAAAAATTAACTATGCCATTAAAGATAAAATTGATACAAAAATCAAGATCTACTTCCTATGGTATTTTTAGCTAGTGGTTTCTACTTTAGGAAATGTGGGGCCTAGCCTAGATGGGTTGGCTTAGAAATGGATTAGTTGGAGAGTGAAAGGAGAGGAGCTCAGGGATGAGGGTGGGCCGGTCCAAGTTTCATGAGACAAAGGAGGCTATAGGGCCTTTACGGAGGATGGACATCATGTTCCTATCACGACTCGAGTCCGGTGTCATGACCAGTGCATAGGTTGAACTAGCTAACCCAACAAACCTAACAAAGATATTAAATAGGATAAATCAAATATATAAATTCTATCAAAAATTTGATAAATTTTTTTTTAAAAGTTAAAAATTTTTAAAGGTACACTTACATGCTTAATCCAATATATTCTTATATATATGTACATACAATCATTCTAATTAAATAAATATAGAGAAAGCGAGAACTTATTTGTAGATAATGGAGCACATTTAGAGTTTATAAACAACCAAACTATATCAAAAGGTACATAATTATAGGGTAACAAAAATAGATGCCACACATGCAAGTGCTGGGCTTACTTAAAAGGACGACTGCTCCTATCAAACTGGGAAATCTGGATCCTCACAATACTAGTATAGGTAAATTAGGATACTTCAACTCCAAAGTTGCAAACAAAAAAAGTGAGGGGTAATGAGACTTAAGTTAATATATCTATAACAAACGTGGGACAAACTCAGGCACGAGTACTTTAGATCAATAGAACTCTTATGATTTTTCCAAAACAGAAATATAATAATATTTTTAGTCAAATAATGTAACTAAATAGATGCAAAAATAAAATATAATAAGTAAAAAAATATTTTTTTTAATAATTATAATTTGAATAATCCTCTATACAATGATTAATGAATAGATTAAGTATAATGTGCTAAACTTTAAAGCAATCATATATCTAACATATGAAAGGAGGTCTTTAATCCAGAACCAAATAATTGCTTGCTTACCAGAGACTTCATCAAAACCACATATGTATATCAACACGTCGGGCTAACACCGCCCTTGTTAGCTAGGAAAAACAAAATCGGCTATATCGTCCAAACATGCTGGGCTAGCACCATCCTTGCCAGCTAGAAAAAATAAAATCAATTATGTCATCCCGATACGTCGGGCTAGCACCACCCCTACTAGTTAGGAAAAATAAAATTGACTATATCGTCCAGACACATCGGGCTAGCACCACCCCTACTAGCTAGGAAACAAAAATATAGTGCACTAAGGTTAATGCCAACTATCGCTAGCTACAGTATCCTATCAAAATTTTCTTCCATAAAATTTTCTATATGCAATCTTTCTCAAAACATATGCTAAATAACTTCTCAAACATTGAGAAATGATGTTCTAAAAGCTGAAAAATAAAATCAAAATATTGCTGATGAATATGAAATTTCATCTCAAATTAGATTTACACATATATCCATATCTTTGAGCAACATTTCAACCAAATTTATATCCTATTTTCAAGCTCACACAAAAGCATATGTATAAACTGAAGAATAACCAAAGTTAGCTTATTTTCGAAGTTAATCTTTTTCATAGCAAACTATAATAAGGAAAATACCAAAGCTAGATATGAAAACCACTCACCTCAAGCTAGCTACTGCAATACTTTAGTGCTTGATTCATTCTAAGCACCCCTCGAGAGCCTTCTTCCTTTCCTTAAATAATAAGAAATCTGTTACATAGGTTTTTCTTCTCAACTTTAACACTTTCCTTCTTCCACCTTAACTACCACCAATTTTTTTGTTTTCCAACTAAATTTTCTTGCTCTCCAGCAGAAAACAGACCCTTTTCAGTCTTCTTCCTTTCTCAGACCTCTCTAAAGAATTCAGAAATCCAAAATAACAACAAAGGAACCAGTGGCCTTCTTGTTTTGAAAAAGAATAAACTAAAGAGAGATTGCTAGGTGTCACTTCATAAAAAAAGCCAAACACATCATCCTCTCTCTTCTAGTTATGTGGCACAACTCAAGAAAGCCAGCTATTAAATTACTTCCAAAAGAATCCATTTGAAAATCCACTTTTAAAGCCTTACAGCTAGCACCACTTTTCTGTTCCCACTACCGAGCTGGCTTGGCCCCAAGTCGGGTTGGCTCGAATATTACTCGGGTCAGCTCTCTCAAAAATTTAGCTGGGTCTCTTAAAAAATAGAACACTCATTTTGCAACGTAAGACTCGGACCGGCTCGATTTCAAATTGGATCAGCTCGAACTCCTAGATTTTAGAACTTTTATTTTTGATCCTAAATGCTTGCTTAATACTCTTCTTATTTATATTACTTTTACTTTTGATCCCAAATACTTGCTTAATACTCTTCTCATTTATATTTACTTATTTTAAGTTAATGTCCTCATTTATTTTACTCTCCATTAACTTTAAAACACAAATGTAAATAAGAAAATACCCCCCATTTGTATTCAATAAAAATATCAGAAAAAATAAAATTCTAAGAATAAGATATCAAAACTTGGGTTCCAGTTCAAATTTTTCGAAATCCAAAATTTTTAAAACTTTCTTTCTTCAAAATGAATAGGTTAAAGAATCTCAAAATTTATTAAAAATTATTTTATGACTCACCAACACCTAAGGATCAATTACCATCAATTTTGGTCTTAAAAAAATCTATATTTTATTTAGCTATCCTTATAAGTGCTAGTTTCCAGACTTAAGAAAATTTTTAGGATTCAAAATGACAGATAATCATAATTTAAGCTCAACCAGCCTCAACAAATTTTAGCAAGATAAGTTTAATTCAAAATAGTTTATAATAAAATTAGATGGCTTAAATATACCATAAATAAATTACTATACCATACATACACGAACATAAATCTTTTAATTTATTATTTTGCTTATTCAGGATATTACATTCCTTCTCCCTTAAAATAAATTTCATCCTCGAAATTTATACTTTCAAATATAAGTTCTCTTCAAATTTCAAAATTATTTTAATTATCTTAACATTCTTTCTTCTGAATTCTAAAGCTTCCCAAATTTAACTTTCATACTTGCAAGTCTTACATGCATAACTTTAGTTTTCTTCTTAACATAATATCATGACATTCATTCAACAATAATTACTTGATTCTTACATATCCTACATCCACATCTTTACTTAGATACTTCATGAGCTATTCAACTTTTTAAAGTTTGCTATCAATCATACTATTTTTTCACAGACATGAATATTACCTTGAATTTTCAGCATAAACTAGTGCTTAAATAAATTCAAATTATTATATTGCCACTCATCAAATATACTTGTTTCAAGCAATACTAAACTATACCTTTGTTGACTCTTTTTCTCCTAACTTTAATTTTTTCTGAAAGAAGATTCTATATCTGGAGGAAGTTCCTCTCTCAATCTTCTCACTTGGTGACTAAGGTCTGCACACTAATCAAGATATCTTTTACTTCTATCATTTGCTTTTTCATAATCTTTCCTTCATTGTTGAAGCTCTGCACTTATAGCATTATACTTTAATCTTATTCTTTGAAAAGAATACTTATGTACTCTTTCATATCCTCATAATTTACATCTTGAACTTCAAAATTAAAATGATACTTTAAATTATTTCGAGCATAGACTACCACTTCCTCCACATCTGGAGGATCCATTGATTTGAAGGTTTCATAAAGCTGCTCCCCTCTATTGACAGTTATCTCTATATATGCTCTTACATACCTTCCTTTTATTTCTTTTACTCCATAAACTGGATCTAGAAGTCCTAAGTCTCTTGTAATTTTAGCTAAAATAATCTTTAGAGATATCTCAATTACATTCATGATTTGCAACCAACATCTCAAAAATCAGTGCCATAGAATCATTCTTAACAACATAGAAACTTATTAAATAACAATTATACAAGCTACTACTCTATTCTAGACTTCTCATGTTATTTTATACAAAAATTCCTCTTTGCAGACTATAATTTTATCATGCTTGCACTATGCTACTCTGATCCATTCACTTTGTTGATTACAAAGCATTCACGAGTATAACTCTTACTTTCAAATATTCATACTAAACGTACCAACTCTATATCTTAAATATATGAGTTCATCTTATTTTCTTTTAACTTAAAAACCTTAGGCTGTGATTTACAAATTCTGAAACTTTCACTACATCACAATCTTTTACATTTGTCATCTGATTCTCTATTCTTCACTATTCATTAAATCATACCAACACATGCTTGACAAAGAACGTAATACTTCTCTTATTTCAAAAGCTATCAATATTGGAAACATACTTGCTCAATTCATGCTCATTAACCAAATACTTAATTACTCAAGATATAGAATTACTAACAATTCATGGTGTCACCAGAGATTGTACATTAATTTCTGATAGCCACCCAACTCTTATTAAAGAGAAAATGTATCTTCTTTTTAAATTTAAAGCAATACTTATAGTTACATTACTACTTTTCAATATTACTTGCACCACAATCTTTGTAATCATACACCTTGGCTTGTAGGTCTATTAACTTATAATTCTTAAAGAGCATAAACCTTTCTGCTCTAATCTAGGTTCATACCTACTAATCATAAACCTTCACTAATCTCCCTTTACCATAAACTTTTTTTTTTCTTTGCTGACTACAAACCTTTGCTCATTTCTAATGACTATAAATCTTACTCATATCATCAATTAAACTTTGCTCATATCATCAATTAAACCATTAACCTCTGCCTCTAGCTCAGTCCGTTCCTCTAGCTTTAGGAGAGCGTGGTCCATCAAGTACTGCATCAGGAGCCTCAAAAGTCAAAACTTTCAGCTCCATGAGCATGAGAATGAGTCCTAGGTGGTATCTTTATCTAGCAAAACAAACATATAGGATCAAAACATAAACAAAATTTATGACAACAAGGGAGTATAGAAAATTAAATAACAATAGATGAACAAGAATAATATCCTAACAGGCCTCTAGTAGTGCCTCGATCATGAAAACGGCTAGCCTCATTAATATAATCATGACCCTACTGAAGGATACTTGCTCCATTAACCATAGGAAAACTTAAAGCTTTGACACCAACATTGTCACAACCTGAGCTCGGGGTCATGATCGGCACATAGGTCGGACTAGCCAATCTAGCAAGCCTAACAAAAATATTAAATGAGATAAATCAAATATATAAATTTTACCAAAAATTTGATAGAATTTTTCTTAAAAGTTGGACATTTCCAAAGATACACTTACTTGCTTAACCCAATATATTCTTACATACATATACATACAGTTATTCCAATTAAATAAACATAGAGAGAGCGAGATTCTGTCTGTAGATAATGGAGCACATTTAGAGTTTATAACAACCAAAATATTTCAAAAGATACATAACTATAGGGTAACAAAAGTAGATGCCACACACGCAAGTGCTGGGCTCACTTAAAAGGATGACTACTCCTATCAAGCTGAGGAATCTAGATCCTCACAATACTAGTATAGCTGAATTAGGATACTCCAACTCCAAAGTTGCAAACAAAAGAAGTAAGGGATAATGAGACCTAAGTCTCAGTGAGTGATAATATCTATAACAAAAGTGGGACAAACTCAGGCACGAGTGCTTTAGATCAACAGCACTCTTATGACTTTCTCAAAATATAAACATAATAATATTTTTAGTCAAATAGTATAATGAAATAGATGAAAAAATAAAATAGAATAAGTAAAAAAAATATTTTTCTTTAACAACTATAATTCGAATAATCCTCAATACAATGATTAATGAATAGATCAAGTATAATGTGCTAAACTTTAAAGCAATCATATGTCTAACATATGAAGGGAGGTCTCTAATCTAGAACCAAATAATTGCTCGCTTACCCGAGACTTCATCAAAATCATACGTGTATATCATCACATTGGGCTAACATCACCCTTGTTAGCTAGGAAAAATAAAATCGGCTATATCATCCAAACATGTCAGGCTAGCACCATCCTTGCCAACTAAGAAAAATAAAATCGACTATATCGTCCAGACACATCGGGCTAGCACCATCTTTACCAACTAAAAAAATAAAATCGACTATGTCGTCCAGACACGTTAGGCTAGCATCACCCCTACCAGCTAGGAAAAATAAAACATGGTGCACCAAGGCTAACGCCAACTACCGCTAGCTATAGTATTCTATCAAAGTTTTCTTCCATAAAATTTTCTATGGGCAATCCTTTTCAAAAAATATGTTTAAATAACTTCTCAAACATTGAGAAATGATGTTTTAAAAGCTAAAAAATAAAATCAAAGAATTGCTGATGAACATGAAATTTCATTCCGAATTAGATTTACATATATATCCATATCTCTAAGCAATATTTCAATCAAATTTACATCCTATTTTCAAGCTTACACAAAAGCATGTGTATAAGCTGAAGAATAACCAAAGTTAGCTTCTTTTCAAAGTTAATCTTTTTCATAGCAAAATATAATTAAAAAAAAAATAAAGCTAGATGTGAAAATCACTTACCTCAAGCTAGATACTGCAATACTTTAGTACTTGATTCATTCAAAGCACCCCTCGAGAGCCTTCTTCCTTTCCTTAAATAATAAGAAATCTGCTACATAGGTTTTCCTTCTCAACTTTAGCACTTTCCTTCTTCCACCTTTACTACCATCAATTTTTCTATTTTTCAACTAAATCTTCTTGCTCTCTAGTAGAAAACAGACCCTTTTTAATCTTCTTCCTTTCTCAGATCTCTCTAAAGAATTTAGAAATCCAAAATAACAATAAAAGAATTGGTGGCCTTCTTGTTTTGGAAAAGAATAAACTAAAGAGAGATTGCTAGGTGTCACTTGATAAAGAAAGCCAACACACCTCATCCTCTCTCTTCTAGTTATGTGGCACAACCAAAGAAAGCCAGCTATTAAGTTACTTTCAAAAGAATTCATTTAAAAATCCATTTTTAAAGCATCATAGCTAGCACCATTTTTTTGTTACCACTAGCCGAGTTGTCTCAGCCCCAAGTCAGGTCGGCTCAAATGTCACTCGGGTCAACTCTTTCAAAAATCAAGCTAGCTCTCTTAAAAAAATAGAATATTCATTTTGCAGCTTAAGACTTGGACCGGCTCAATTTCAAATTGGGTCAGCTCGAACCCCTAGGTTTCAGAACTTTTATTTTTGATCCCAAATGCTTGCTTAATACTCTTCTCTTGGGTTTTAAAACTTTTATTTTTGATCCCAAATGCTTGCTTAATACTCTTCTTATTTACATTTACTTATTTTAAGTTAATACTCTTCTTATTTATATTTATATTTACTTTTATTTTACTCTTCATTAACTTTAAAATATAAATACAAATAAGAAAATATCCTCCCATTTTGATTCAATAAAAATATTAAAAAAAATAAAATCTTTAAGAATAAGATATCAAAACTTGGGTTCTAGTTTAAATTTTTTAAAATCCAAAGTTTTTTAAATTTTTTCTTCAAAATGAATAGGTTAAAGGATCTTAAAATTTATTAAAAATTATTTTATGACTCACCAACATCTAAGATTCAATTATCATTAATTTTGATATTAAGAAAATTCATATTTTATTTAGCGCTTCTTATAGGTGCTAGTTTCTAAACTTAAAAAATTTTCAGAACTCGAAATAATAGATAATTAGAATTTAAGCTCAATTGGCTTTAATAAATTTTAGCAAGATAAATTTAATTTAAAGTAGTTTATAATTGAGATTAGATGGCTCAAATATACTATAAATAAATTACTATGCCACACATACACGAACATAAATCTTTTAATTTATTATGTTATTGGTTCGGATGTTACAGTTCCTCACCCAATCCACATTCTCTGGGTAACTTCTCCAGGACCTTAGGGAAACCAAGATCGATGCCAGTGTCGAAGATACCATTGCCTGTGTTGTGAACGAGCATGCCCTCATTCCAAAAGATGTAGATGAGATTGAGAGAAGGAGAAGTGGATATCAGAGTCATGGCGATGGATTAGGGGATCAGGGGTTTATGGAGTCAAAGATTAGGATTTTGGGGTGAGAGTTCGAGAGAGGTAGATGGAGGACTTCCAAGTGATCACATTTCTTGATGCAAATAAATTGATTTAGCTAGTTTTTTTTTTAATTAGAATGGGACTCTTATTTTTGAATAATAGGAGAGAAGATGAGGGAAATCCAATATGAGAGCATGTGGAAATTTCAACATGATGTGAGGGATGTCCACTAAAAAAGGAAAAAAAAAGCATAGACAACCTATTTTGGGTGCTGCTATTTGTGGTGCTATTCCAGATGCCTCGGGACTCAATATGTGAACCCATATATGGCATTTTGGGGCTCAAGTAGCATTTGGGGTTGGGCTCATAACCAAATCAAATAATATTTTTCATAGATCCATATATGGTTATATATATGAGCAAAATCAAGCATGCTCAAGATAAGTACATCTTTAGCTTCAATGATCTAAAGTGGTTTTAATTCAAATAATGTTGATGGTTCTAAAACCCAAGTCCACTTATCTCATATAGCTTGGCATGATAGAGGTTCTAATAGCTTGATGCTAGATGGATGAAAAAAGATGAAGCCTAGGCCAACCCTTTTACTCTCATAAGTCATGTTTAACCCGCAAGGGTGTCCATAGGCCGATCAGGCCAAGAATTGAATTAGCTATCGGATTAAAAATGTCATGTCTAAATTAAACAAGGGTCAAACAAGTGTGCACAACATGAACTTAACCAAACTACTCAAGTTTGTCAGGGTATTATTCTGAACTAGGTTGGATTCAAGCATATCACATTTTAGGCCTAGTCAAGCTTTATAATTTAGAAAGATCACCAATGTCAATTTAGACTACTTTGGATCACTTTGGTTATTATGTGAGAGCTGGATAGGGTACAAGGATAAGATCCACCATAAAATTTGAGTCACAAGCAAAACTTTTGAAGGAATAAATTGCTCATCTAACATTCAATTAAAATGATATTTTTTATCAGTCGGATAATTTTTCAAGATCCATGACATAATGCCACACCCTTTAGGGTATGGCGCCCCTAGTAATTGGTCTCAAATTTCATCAAATAGATTAGTCAAATCGAGAGTTTTATTTTTATGTAAGAATTTGATAAGGTGTTTCTCCTAATCTAAGAAGAATTAGATAGAGCAGTAGGCAGAGTTAATACAGCTTGAGATCTATACCTTCTAAAGAATTTTGATTTTTTTAGTTTATTTATACTAGTCATGTCTATTTTAGGAAAGAAAGATGTATTAAAACTAGAAAGAAGAATTCAACCCGAATTATGTAAGGATAGATCTTACTATTATAAATAAAAGCTATGTATCTTTAATTGAAAATTATCAATGAAAGATAAAGAAACTTAAACCCTTCTTTCATAATTTAAATAACTTAAAATTTGTCATTATTTAGTGACCACTTTGTGATAATCATCACTCGAAAACTATCATTTAGCAATTGCATTTTCATTTCATAGCCACCGAGAGTATTTTTGATTGGTAATTGTGGCCACCACCAAAAAGCCAATATTTATTGGCCAGTTGTTCATGTCCATTGCTAAAATTTTCATCTAGTGGCTTTCTTCTTATAGCTACCACTAAATATCTAACTTTTTTTATGAAGGCCTATTGTAGCTACCACTAAAAGGGTTATTCAATGGTAGTCATTTTTTTGCCGCTACTATTAGTCTATTATTTAGTGTCTATTATTTACTATTACTCTATTATTTAGTATCTAATAGCCACCACTAAATATCTAACTCTTTTATGAAGGCCTATTGCAGCTACCACTAAAAAGGTTATTCAGTGGTTGTCATTCTTTTGCCGCTACTATTAGTCTATTATTTAGTGTCTACCACTTTATATTCATCATTAAAAGTATCATTTTCTATGAGGGTTAGTAGTGGTGGCCACTAAAGACAATTATCAGTAGTAACTATATAGTGGTAGCTTGTAAATATTTAAGCTTTTCTAAGAGTTGAATGTGGCCACCACTAAATATAAGCATTTAACAATAAATCCCTTTCTAGCTGCCATAAAATTGATACATTTCATGTCCACATTTTATGGTTGCCACTAAAACTCTAAAATTTTGTATGGGCTACAAGTGACCACCACAAAAATGTAATATTTAGTGTTTATTTGCTATTAGCCATAATTAAATAAGCAACTTTTGTTGGGGCTGCAACTAAATATCTTCATTTAGTGACTAATATTTTTTGGCGGCCACTAAAAGGCTTCTTATATGACAGTCACCTTTGCTTGTCTCTAAAAGTGCTATATAATAACTAAATTTTTACTGCCATCACTAAATATGGTCACTAAAACCCATCTTTGTTACAGTGTTCCTTGCATCTTACCTCGCTATTGCATGCTCATCGGCCTCTTCTTGTCAGATTCCATTGTCTAATTGGATGTCAAACTCATCCTCAATTCCCTTCCCTATTTCCCGCCTCATCTTCCTGTACCCCATCGTCTCCATTCCTTCACCACCCTACTAGTATACTGATTCATTTGCTAAATCCTCCTGTTGGCAATTATCCTCACCAAACAACTTTACGTCATTTCTACTAATATTCTCTTCACTTATTTATGCCCCAATTAGACTGATGGCAACTCCATCTAGATCCAGCTGGATCTTAACCATTATGCACCGCCATGCAGCAATCTTGCAACTCTTCCTCTTATGATACCCAGGCCTATATCCTGAGCCTAACCACGAAGAGGGCCCCTTGTAAGGTAGTGCCCTCAATTTTGTGGACAAGTGCAAAGACATGTATGCATCCTCTTCTTTTGCATGCAATGCCTCCTTCTTGGTTTTCCCTCCTCTATCTCATTTTCTCTCCCACACCTTATCTCTCTTGTTCTCTATCATGACCGCCCACCAGCCCATCCTCTCTTTGCTCTCATGCTATCCTTCTCTTCTTATTCTTTTCCTTTTATCTTGTTCTTCATCACTTCTTTTTAAATGAGACAATGATGAGTGACTCGGTAGCATTGTTCTTCTACTCCTCTTCCCTATTTCACTTGAGAAACTTTTATTCTTTTGCTTCTAGAAAGCAACCAAGATGTTGCCGCTTTGCACACCGGGATTGTGGCTATCTCATTGGAAAGTCCTTTTTCTTTTCTTCTTTTCTTTTTCTATTTTTTTTTTCTTGCATATCTCTACCATGTATGGCAAGGTCATCCCTGTTCATGAAACCTCCAACCACATCCCACTTTCCTTCCCTTCATTCCATTCCACCTTGCATCTTCTTCATGGCTGAGGTCCTTGCATCATTAATGATGGAATCCTCTGCCCATAGCCATCCATGCTTCCTTCCTAAGTTGGTATGTCTCCCTTCTTCTTCCTTTTGTTGTCAGCTTCTAGAGAGAATGATACAAAACCGTCCTTATTTAATGTCGAGGCCCCTATCTACCTCTTCTTCAACCCCAACAGCTATTAGCTGAACCACATGCAACAACCAAACACCCAAACACCAGATTCTCTCTTGATATCAAGTTTTCATTCCTCCAGCCCTCAGACTTGTTATAATAATTTAATTGGTTTTTGTACTTTTATTATTTTATCTTGTGCAAATATGATATGATATTTCAAAGTATTGAATTATTTTAGGGTTATGTGAGACTCTCTTGCACCCATCCCACCTTTCTCTTTGCTGCATTCCTTGTGCATGTTGTCTTCTCTTCCTCTACTGACATTTTTTTTTTTAGTTCCACCATAAAGAATCTAGGCCACCCTATTACAAGCCCTAACCATGCTTGATCTTGCACTGGCCTTTTATTGCTAGTTACCACCCAACCAGGTGGTAGTGCCATTGGTGATTAACCGCCCATGCCTTTTATATTTCAGATGTGGGAGTTCCAAAGATGCTTGGCAACTTCTTGATGAAATGTCTATGACAAATATTACTTATTGTGAAATATTGATTCTTAGTTATGAAGTTTTAGAAAATGGTGCCTAAATAAGTCTTTGGAGAGAAAGGCATCATTGGTGGTCAAGCTATAGAATGATAGCCATTTCCCCTTAATATAATGGATGATAGATACAAATTGGAATTTTGAAATTTTGAAGACATTTTATGAAGTATTTTGAAATATTATTTTCATGCCTTCAACCTAAGATTGTGAGCCAGCAGTTGCAGCAATCACCACAAACTTATGTAGCATACTCCTCACAAGCATGCAAGACATCTTATCATGATATCAAATACATCACAGTAAAGATAATTAAAAAAACTAAACATTAAAATTTATTTAATTAATAAATCTAACTAATAAATAAAATTTAAATATTTTACATCCACTGAACCTCAAATAATAATCCTATAAAATATAATAATAAATTCAGATCTAAAGTATGTTTATACTATCAAATATTGCTTCTAACACTATAAGAACTAGGAGTTTTGCCGATGCAAAATTTACCTACGTAAAATTTTGCATAGGTAAAGAGAACAATTAGCTACGCAAAAGGTTAAACATCGATAAAATTGGCATAATTAGCTATGCTAATGATAAAACATCGCAAAATATAATTAGCGACATAATGGTAGTATCGGTATTTAAACAAAAGCATTGATAATGGATGGTCTTAATTTTTTAATTTTTGATAAATATTTATCGATGCTATATTTGCGCAAGCAATAAGACTAATTACTTATGCTTATATCTTATGTAGGTAATTAAGCTCGAACGCTAAATTTGTATCGATAAATATTTTTTTATTAATTTTCTTATATTTATAAATAATTTATTGATGCTAAATTAGCATAGGCAATAAGACTAATTGCCTACACTGATTTCTTGCATAGGTAATTAGACTTATTTCCTACGATAAATTAGCATCTATAAATATTTTTTTATTAATTTTTTTATTTATATAAATAATTTACTAATGCTAAATTAGCATAGGCAATAAGACTAATTTTCTATGCTTATATATTATGTAGGTAATTAGTCTTATTGCCTATGTTGAATTAGTATCGATAAATATTTTTTTATTAATTTTTTTTATTTTTATAAATAATTTATCGATGATAAATTAGCATAGATAATAAGACTAATTATCTACACATATTTCTTATGTAGGTAATTAGTCTTACTTTCTATGCTAAATTAGCATCAACAAATATTTTTCTTTTTTATTAATTTTTTTATTTATATAAATAATTTTTTGATGCTAAATTAGCATAGGCAATAAGGCTAATTTTCTATGCTTACATATTACGTAGATAATTAGTCTTATTGCTTACACTGAGTTAGCATCGATAAATATTTTTTATTTTTATTAATTTTTTATTTTTATAAATAATTTACCTACTAATTACCTATGATTAATTCTTATATAGATAATTAGTCTCATTTTCTATGCTAAATTAGCATCGATAAATATTTTTTTATTAATTTTTTTTATTTATATTAATAATTTATCGATGCTAAATTAGCAAGGGCAATAAGGCTAATTTCCTACACTTACATATTGCATAGATAATTAGACTTATTTCCTATGCTAAATTAGCAATCGATAAATAATTTTTTTTAATTTTTTTATTTTTATAAATAATTTATCGATGCTGAATTAGCTAAATGCCCTATTTACCTATGTATGTTAGCATCGATAAATAGTTTAATATTTGCCTATGCTAAATTTGCATAGGTAAAGAGATCATATATCTACCCAAATTTAGCATTGATAAATAATTTACAAAAAAATAAAAATAAAAACCATTTACCTACGCAAATATTATGCAGAGGTCATTTGCTGATGCTTACGTTTGTGTAAGTAAATAAGTTAATTGCCTATGCTAACATAGCATCAAAAAATGGTTAAATTTTTTTATTTTTTTTAATTTTCATAAAAAATTTATCGATGCAAAATTAGCATAGGTAAATAGTTCATTTGTTGATGCAAAATTTTTACATAGGTAATTGTGCTCTTTACCTATGCAAATATTGCGTAGGTAAAGAGGTCATTTGCTAACACTTAAATGAAAAACTAATGATCAAAAAGGCCAAACGACATTCGATTATAAAGTAACTTTTAGATAAATGATCTTTGCTACTATTTTGATCATTTGTACAGTGATGATCATAAAATTTAAATCGTACATATATGAACAATCCAAAACTATGTCTTTTGATATTCATTCTTAAGGTCCTTAAGTAATTATACTTGTATTTTTATAAGATCTACTTAACATGGATAGTTCATATACATATGGTTTGAATTTTATGATCACCATCATATAAATGATGAAAGTAGTAGCAAAGATCATTTATCTAAAAAATCATCTTAATCGAACACCGTTTTGCCTTTTGATCACTCATTTTATTTAACGGCTAAAATCATCTGATACTAAATTAATCATGATAATGATGTCTGATTAAAATAAAATTTTGATAGTCTGCTATAAATATCATCAAGATTATTGCTACAAATTTTCAGATCCATCGATGGTCTCTATCTATCAGACCATCATACGATCATTCCTGACCATGAAAATCGAATTTTATTGATCGACATAGCTAGGGTCCGGGATCAAGCCAGACTTTTATGATGATACTTTAATGATAATTATTTAGATAATGAATAGTGAAGATGAGCTTTAAATTCTAAAATTATATCATATTTAGAGAAAACTAAAAAAAAATTAGCCCACTCGAGATAATCTTTGTATCCCCACTACCACCGCCGCCTCTACTCTTCCTATACTTTGCTCTACCTATCTCTATATCATGTGCCACCTTTTCCCTGCTCAGCTTGCTTGAGATACTCTTTGTATCCCTATTACTGTATTGGGTTGGAGAAAGAAAATATTTTATGAAAATAAAAATAAAAAATAAAATTATTTACTAACGTAATATTTGCATAGGTAAAGAGTTGAATTATCGACGCTCTATTCTTACGTAGGTAAATTCTCTATTTACCTACGCATGTTAGTGTCGGTAAATAGTTTAATATTTGCTGATGCTAAATTTGCATAGGTAAAGAGATCATTTACCTACGCAAATTTAGTGTCAGCAAATAGTTTATAAAAAATAAAAAAAAATTATTTACCTAAATAAATATTACATAGGTAAAGAGGTCATTTATCGATGTTATGTTTGCGTAGATAATTAAGTTAATTATCTACACTAAACTTGCATTAAAAAATGATTAATTTTTTTTATTAATTTTTTAATTTTTATAAAAAAATTATCGATGCTAAATTAGCATAGATAAATAGTTTATTTATCGATGCAAAATTTTTGCGTAGGTAATTATGCTCTTTATCTATCCAAATTTTATGCCAATAAATATTTGAAAAAAAAAATCCAAAATCCTTTTCCTGACTTCCCTCCGTTTTCATCTCTTGCCAAACCCACTCCCATCCTATTTTTTCCTCCATTTTTGTCTCCGATCATGCTCCCTCTCTCCCTACCTCTTCCTCGACTCTCTCACTCTCTCTCTCGCTGTCAGTCCTCAGTGTCGCCGCCGCCGTAGCTCCCACCATCGTTACCACTACTCCCATTCCCCCACTCTGCTCGGCTTCAATCCCAATCCACACCAATCAAAGGTAAGGCATTTTCCCTTCTTTCTAATTTCATTTCAGCTAGCTAGAGGAGGAGGAGGGGGGTGGCATGGTGTGGGTGGCTAGGGCCAGAGGATGCGGGGGTGAAGAAAAAAACTTATTTTCTAGGTTAGGTTCATTCAGATCTAATTGAATCAAGAGAGATTTTTCAAAAATTTTTTCTCTAAGATCCTAATTAGATCTAAGACTCTTCAGATCTAATTTTATTGATTTGATAAAATAAAAATAAAATAAAATAAAATTTTAATTTAATTTAATTATACCTTTATTTTGGATAATCTAATTATCCTGTGATGATCCCGATGTTTGTCTGAGGTTCTGGATGTAGCCACATAAGCGTCTGACCTCTACTGGTATCCACTCAGACAGAATCTGGAGATCTTCTTCTTCTCAATTAATTCTCTAAAAATCAGATCTAAATCTGATCTTGAAGGTCTTCAAAATTTTTTTGAGGAACAGCTGTTGTCTCCTGCAGTAGTATTGTCTTCTTTCTTTTCTAGCACCTTTCACTTGCTTGGTTCGCTCCTTAATCATGCCCAAAATCCCTTGGGCATGGAGAGGAGAGAGAGGACCAGAGGGTGGCATGGAGGAGGGAGAGAGGCTTTGTGGCATGGGCTAAAGGCATTAGCTCTCAATTCTTGGAGCAGATAAGGTTTATATAGATCCTGCTGCGCCATGCAGTGCCACATCATCCCAGCCAATCATGGCTCTTTATGCAATCAGATCTAAATCTGATTGATGGAATGACATCATCTGATCCAATTAGATGAGAGACCCTCGAAATCCTTCTTAGGTGGCATCAAGACTAGGTCAAATAAGACTTCTTGGTGCCACAGTGTTTAATCCCCTAAAGCAACCTGGAGTCCCATCTGTATGGGACTCCATCTTTTATCCTCGTGGGGTGCATGCCTTTCTAGGCATGTGCCCCCTTTCTATCTATATTTTAGTAGGAAGACAAGGCCCCAGGTACTCTCCTATGGGTGCATGACACATGGGCAGATGTCTAAGTATCCAGGGTTAACATTTGACCAATGTCCGAAAATAAGATTTAGCTGGCAACGAAAAATAGCAGATATTATCTCAAATTTATCTCATAAATTAAGACAATCCTTTTCTAACCTAAACAAGCTCCAGTCAGACCAAGTAAAGATTTTTGAGTGAGCCTAAATACATTTGGCTCAGTCTAGATAAGCTTTAATAATTTTTAAAGAAGAATATTAGGCTAAATCATATGCTAGAATGATTTTCTTGAACCTAATTGAATCTTATTCAAATCAATTGAACTAGATTGGTCTAACTGATAATATTCAGATCTAAATTTTTATTTGTGTGATCTAGTTAGGTTCAGTTTTATATGGTAATAGGATATATCGTGATCTCTATCATCGACATCATCGAAACATCTTTTGATGGATCAAAATTTTTTTGATTCAGACAACTAGTATGATCGATCATCCAAATCATTCTAATTGCTCTCAAAATCTATCAGTGACACCTAGCAGCATATGGTGGCAATCCATCAGAACTAAAAATGAACCTCTCGATGCAGTTACCTATGTAATTGATTCCTCTATCTTGAGCCCCGACCGGATTAGGGTTAAGATGATCTCATCAAATCCTAATTTTCATCATATGAATTAATCATTCGATTCAAGTCCAATGTGAAAATTCTAATAGAAACTCTTTTTATTATTTCACTCTGCCATGGCCATGGGCTTATAGACTTGATTCTCATGATTATCATAGGGCTGCTCCTTATCTATCGAGGTAAATAGATCTCCTATTGGTGCAATCCAATTCCTACAATGAACATGCTATAGCTAACATACACCTCAGGGTTCTGAATGGCTAGAAGATCGAGTTATGGTATAGTCAAACTATAATACCCTTAAGATGAACTGCCGATGCACCTCAGATCAAAGAACCAGATACACCACTATAACTTTGAGTCAGTCATTGACAAGATGGTAGACTTTCTCATGACCACTCGAGGTGGTTACGCTCAGTGCCCTTATTCTCTAATGAGTACCTGTACTCTTGCTCCGATGTTTTTATACCATAGATTCAAGACTCATCTATCCTAAAGAAGCGATCGTAAGGATCAATCACCATCCTCATGAGGATTCTATACTTGAAAGTATTTTATGAGTTAATAATGAAAATTCATGTCTTAAATTTTCAACTCTTGAAAATATGAACTATCATTACCATTAACTTAAGGGATGTATCACAGATACTTTCAAATACACACCGTGATAGAAAATAATCTATTTTATTATTTATAGTCAAAATTATAATTTTACCCTTAAAAGTGTATTACAAGTGTTAGCCAATCTGGCTTCTAAGGCACACATGTCTAATAGGGGGGTGGCGGATTGTGTTCCCACGGATGGCCGTCGAGGCTCGAGGGGTGAAGCCACGGGCTGAGAGGGGGTGGTCTGGCGCGGTTGAAAGCTACGGGTTGGGGGGGCGGCGTGGGTGGGAGCATGCAGTGCGGGTGGCCGGGGGCACCGGAGAAGGGGGTTTGTGTTCCCACGGACGGCCACCGAGGCCCGAGAGGACGATCAAGGGGTTGTGGATGGTGCCGGAGATGCAATGGCTGGCAAACCAGGGGCGGAGAGGCGAGGGTTTTGGGGGTGTTGTGGCGTGCGGGGCAAGAAGAAGGAAGGAAAAAAAAATATTTCTTAAAAAATATTTTTAAAAATTAATAATTTATTAATAAAAATAATTATAAATATTATAAAATAATAATAAAAAATAAAATAAAATAAAATATTTAAAAAAAATTTTTTTTTAAAAAAAATATTATTTTTTAATGAAAATAATTAGAAATTTATTGCATAAAATTTTTTGTATTACTATTTAGTCCCTGTCTGAAGTTTATAAATTGATTATAGTCCTTCAAAATATTTAATTTAATTATTTCACTGGCATATTGTACATTGCTTTTATTTGTTATAATTTAAATATTTTATATGTTATTTTATATATTTTTATTTTAATTTTTTATCATGTATAAATAACTGATTTTAAGCTATGCTATCAGAAGGACGATCTGGCAGGAGGGCCCATGCGGAGATATCAATATATCTCCATCTCAACAGCAATCTTTTGATCAAGCAGACACATCATCTCCCACCATGATAGGTTGATTATATATTATAGTTTTTTATATTTAATTTATTTTAAATTTTTATCATGTATAAATAATTGATTATAAACTATTTCACTAGGAGGATGATCTGATAGGAGGGATTGACATGAAAATGTCGATACCTCTTCATCTCAATAGCTGTCTACCAAGGTAAGCACATCGTCTCCTACTATAATAGGTTGATTTTATATATTATAATTTTTTTATATTTAATTTATTTTAAGTTTTTATCACGTATAAATAATTGATTTCAAATTTTTATTTTGTTGCAGCTGATATAGTAATTAGGCGGACTCGTGGAGCCGCCAGAAATGAGAAGTTGATACAATGATGACTACACCGATGATGATGATGATGGATGTCCTCTTGTGATCGATATTATTTTATATTATTTTTAATCAATATATTTTCATCATTTAGTAAATAATTAGTTTGCTAACTTAATTTTTTAATCTATTGTAGGTCTATGATACGGTTTGGCATGTGGAGATTTATTTTGTATGGATGTATATATTTTTATATGATATTTTATATAGTTGTATATATACTTGTTTTGCTACATGTGTTGTTGTAAAAATAAACATAATATATATATATATATATATTATGTCATTGTTAAAGTAAAATGAATTTAATTTTGGCATATGTGTGAATTAAGAAGGTAGTGTACATATTGTATTTATTATATATGTTTGTTTGTCTACAGGTTTATAGAAAAATATTAAAAAAATTGGTACAAAAGTAATTAATTTTTTTGGTAAAAGAATAATTAGCGATGCAAGATAAGCGTAGGTAAATACATTTAGCGATGCTAACTAGCATCGGTAAATATTATATAGCATCGCCAAAGGACGTGCCGGGATGTCGTGCGTGCCATCATTAGCGATGCTATGGGATATTTACCGATGCTAATTAACATTGCTAAATATATTTACCTATGCTTATCTTGCATCGCTAAAATTTTTTTCCGACGTAAACTTAGCATCGCAAAAGAGAGATTTTTAGCGACGTTTAATAAGCGTAGGTAAACTGAAAATTTTTTCGATGCAATGCTTGCATCGCTAAATATTTGTTGATGCTTTTTAAGCATAGATAAATTAATAATTTTTGATACTAACTTTGCATTGCTAAAAAGTTTTTACCAATGCTTTCTTTAAGCATAGGTAAATTTGTCAACGTAAAACTCTAAGCGTGGATAAATGGAATCAACGGCGCCCCTTTTGCTAATGCTTTTTTGCTGATGCATTTTACATCGGTAATTACCTTTTGCGATGCTTTTAGGATATTTAGATATACTTTTTTTGCATAGCTAATTATCTTATTTCTTGTAGTGTAATCTCATTTCCAAAGTAGCATCGACATCTATAACTAAGCATTTGAATCTATAAAAAAAAGAAAGAATGACAAGCTTGACATTTTAATAAGCAATGAATATTTTGACTAGATAATTCATGTAATGATATTTAATGCTATAGTCAAAATACTATTTATCATTAGCTAGCACTCAAATGTTATCAAAGTCATTTTCAAAACTCGAATTTAGTATTGTTAGTATCTTTCAAATATTCATATATATAATAATATATCTAATTTGAAATCAATCATATTCAATAACCCAATTCAAAATAAAGTCTATTTAACTCATCAGCCTTTAATATTAACCACACTTATACCACAGAGTTGGAGTACCACACCTATACCTTATGGTCAGGCCAAAATATCATACTTCTATCCTATAATAGGATCAGAATACTATACTTATATCCTATGACTAAGCTAGAATATCAAACTTATACCTTGTGGCGATATTGAAATACTGTACTTATGTCCTATGGCCGAGCCAAAAATAGAATCATAAGCTCAATAATTATTAGAGTGCCAATGCATAAGCCCTAATTAGTAGGGTTTATAATATAACCAGTGGCTCATCTATGGAGATGTTGACTTGAAAGTTGTGGGATACACTAATTTTAATTTTCAGTCAGATCATGATGATAGTAAGAGTGTATTAGGTTATGTGTTCATCCTAAATGGTAGAGCGAACTGCTGGAAGAGTTTCAAGCAACATACTATAGCCGATTCTGTATGCAAGGTGAAGTATATTACGACATCCGATGCTACAAAAAAAGCTATATGGTTATGAAAGTTCATCGATGAGCTAAAAGTGGCACCCTTATTGGATTGTTTGGTTCTGCTTTACTATGACAGCACTGGAGCCATAGTTCAAGCAAAAGAGCCAAAGGCATATCAGCGCACCAAGCACATTCTACTTTGCTATCATTTTGCATGAGAGATCATGGAGCGAGGTGACGTTGATATTCAAAAAATCAATAGAAAGAAAAATATGGCCGACCCATTTACTAAAATACTTGGAATCAAAGAGTTTGATAATCACAAATGGATGATGGGTATACGACACTATTCTAAATGGCTTTAGTCTAAGTAGGAGTTGTTGAAAAATGTATTCTAAAATCAATCATCTAGATTATAGATGGTTAAGCTGATTATAAATGTACTTAAATTATTAGAATAAATAAAATTATTATTTTGATATTTTCATCATTTTTATGCATTTTTCTGTAATGAACTCTTCTATGATGAAGTTCTTAGGACTATTTAGAATCGATAAAGAAGAATTTATTATTTAGTTCTTAAACTTATTTATGACCAAATGATACATTGTTATCTAGGATGACAACATATCGAGTGTAGGTCATTGTATGCCATATGCATTGGTTATCCTCTTAACCAAGGAGTATGTTGTACTGGTATGGCATGGAGGTGAAGTGTAGGGATACATTTTACTGAACATGATCCAACTACAAAGCTCTCTTCTATCAAAAGTTGCTCGCAAAGGATATGGATATAAGTATCCCTTAGACTTGAGATCATCATGGTGACTTGCAAGCAACTCACTGCACTTAGGTACCGAACTACCTAAATTTTTAATTTAGTGATGGTAGGCTACTAGGTGTAGTCAAGTACTTATGAAGTCAGTGTGTGAGTCAAAATAGGATTGACCCCTCCAAGTATTGAAGCAAGTGCATCATTGTATTGTAATTTAGCAAAACCTCGATCGAGGTGGTTCATACGATGGATGCTAAAATTTTGAAATAAACTATAGATGATTTTTCAGGATTGATAGTTAATCCCTAGGTCATCTTTTAAGCATTAAGGTCAAGGGGATGAATTATATGGTAACCATATGCCACAAGTTCGTCGATGTTGCATTATGACTATTCGACTTATCCGAACATCAGGTACCATTGCTAGATGGTCATATTGATTGGTATAGAGAATTGGTTTCTATGCTACTAGCTTAGAATTTGAATCTATGGGGTCACACATAATAGAAATTTCTATCTGATCTGATGGTTGATCATGAGTTTCAATAGTCTAAAACTCTATGATCAAGAGTTTCACTGAACTGAGACTCTATGACTAGGAGTCCTACTGGACTAAGACTTTACCTTCGTGGGTCCCACCAGACTGGGACTTTGATATTATTGGAAAATTTATTAGCAATTATATTGTTAATTAGTTTAATTTGATTGAGTAATGAGGATTCAATCAAATCTGATTGAATTTGACTTAATTGGTTTTGATCCGATCAGGACATGAGATGACCTAATCACTATGAAAGATTCGATCTTGATTTGATCAGGATCTAAACCTAATTAATTTTTAATTTGATTAAAATTTTATTGGATTGGATTAAGCCTAATTTGGTTGGATTTAATCTAGTCTAATTGAGTCTATACAAATTAGTTTGGTTGAAACTAATTTAAAAAGGTCAAAATTAGATTCGAATTTTGAACTTCAATCTCCTTGCACCACCCTACTTTGACCCTTACCCTTCTCACCCAAATTTTGATTTACGTGAAGTTTATCCATGCTAAAATCTATTATTTGTGTAGTATCCTTTGTCCATTTGATCTGGTCCAAGGGTTGGACTAGTTCAAATTAAATTTGAATTTTGAATTCAAGTTGTTGTGGAAGTTGAAACTAGTTGAAACTTGTTTATCCCTTCTCCATGCCTCTTTATTTTTTTGCGAGAACTTTCCATCTCTAGAAAGGGTCTAGTGCACCATCTCATTATAGGATTTGGTGTGGTGCTCCCAAGTCTTGGAAGGCCACGGGAGGAGTCAGGGTGTTGACTCCGAAAGTCTGGGATAGGTGTGGTCCTAGAGCTAGGATGAGAGTTATCCTAGTGTGAAGACGGCATGTAGCCCTACACGGGCTCGAGGTATAGGTGTGAGGACCTTGAGGGGGTCTGGTAGGTACTCCAGAAACTTGAAACACAAGATGGAGCAAAGGACCAAAGCTAGGAGAAGAATCAGCCAAGACAAGGGGCTGATATAATGGTGGGTTGGCTCGGATATGCAGTCGAGCTGGCTCAAACTAAGACCAAGCCAGCTTGGAGAATAATCAGACTGACTATTTTAGATAGATAGAAGATAAGATTTGGTTAAGATGCAGTCGAGCCAGCTCGACTGCTGACAGAGCCAACTTGATGGTGCATACAGAACATGATAGGTTTTCTATTTGGTCTTGGATTGGGATTAATCCAAGGGGTCTTAAGGCCTGTTCTAATAAGATCTTAAGGTGGCTAACTCATGTATGGGTCTAATTTAGATCCAAAAGATGAAAGCATGGGAGATATAGGTGTACATGGGCTCGGTGAGTACTTTCATATATTGGGTTAGCCTAGAAAAGTTTTTCAGCTAGAGTTTGGGTTTATTAGGATTTATATGATATAGCAAAAATTCTAGGATATATAAACCCAGGTATTATAATCTTTACAATAAGAAAAATCAATACAGAGTTTTTTTTCTAACTCTCTTCTCTCTTTTTTCTCTGGTTCCAATGCCAAGCCCTAGGTGCCACCATCAACTTTTGTTCTTCTTCATATTTCTGGATTAATACCCAGATTCGCATAAGAGATAGGATTTACGACTGTGGTTCCGAGTAGCCATAGGTACAACAATTGGTATTAGACCAGCATCAATTATTCCAACACTCATTTCTCTCCTTGACCTGATCCATGTGATGGATTAGATTAGGTACTCTTGAATTTTAAATTCAAAGTGATTTGTTAGTACCCTAAGTTCCTTCCTTATCCACTCTCCATGCCATTTTGGTTTTGTCGCCCAATTTTTGAATGGTTTAAAGAGTGTGCATGTTAATGAGAAGTCCCTCTATGTATTTCTTATTAGGACATGGCATTGGAAGGGAAAAAGAAGTCAATTTGAATTTCAAATTCAAGAAGGAGGTTGAAACAAGTTCAACCTCCACATCTTATCTCAACTCATGTGGAATTCCCATATGGTTGATGCCCATTTAAAAAGTGTTTTCACCTGGGCGTGCATGGTCATTGCATGAGAAATCTGAGGAGTGCATGGAGGCTTTCTTAGAGAGAGAAAATCAGAGAAGGGAACTTGTCCTAGGCGTGGAAAAGTCCAGAGGAAGAGAAAGATTCTCTTGCACTAATCTTTTTCTTCTCACCCATTCTTTTATATTTTTTTCTTTTGTAAACCATCTAAAATGTATTTTGACATTAGGTGTATGATAGAGGGAGAGTCCCTTTATCCTTGAAAATTCATTTCATGAAAAAATTCATCTGAGAATGGGCATGAGAGCATTCCAGATGTTAGGGTTTTTTGTGTGTGTAAAATTCTAGAGTTGGGACTCAGGGTTTGGATGGAGAGATTGAGCACTGTGAGTGCCCGATCACCATCAAATTTTGATACACCACCATATAATCCACCAAAGTATACCTACTGGTCTTCTAGAGCATCTGAAAGATCAAAAAGTAGATTATCGATCGGATCAATAAAAATCAGCCATCGAAGGCTCCGACGAGGAGCTAGCTCTCTGGTGGAGTTGGTCGGGATCAGGAGCTCTATATAGACCAACCATAGAGGCCGAATGAGTGTGCTGCTGTAGCATAATGCTAGAGCTTCTTTCGATGATTCAGATCATGGAGATCAGCTATCCACACAAAGGTATCGTATCCTTCACACGAATCAATCAGCAAATATGATTTACTGTTCAAATACATCTTATTTTCTAATTCATATTAGCATGTCTAGATTCTAAGTAGGATTTTATTGATTAGATCAATGCATGTAGTAAACTAATTTTAGATTAATTTTGCTTTTGCTGCAATAAAATTCAAAAAAATTTTGAAAAGCATGCTTTTAACCCTACTTGATTTCCAGCATTTGTATCCTCGTGTTGGCATTGCAACTCATTTGACATCAATGCCAACACATAGAATCTAACCTTGTTATCATCATCCAGTCATTTCTTATGAGATGCTCTCTGATCAATGGTTCGATGGACTAGTAGAGGGGGAAGGTCCTGGTCAATAACATAGGTTAGCTTTCCAAAACTCAAAATAATTTTCAAGTTTCTGAGCCAATTCTTGAAATTTGGTCCGATCAGTTTATTGATTTTCAAAATCCTGCCTAAGAGGTTGGAAATAGACATGATTCCTATAGAGAGTCAAAATTTTTAGTTAGACTTTGTATTAAGACTTAATCAATTTATTTTAAAATTTTATTTTTAAAGTAAATTAGGGCTTTCATTATTTTTTGGATCCCTAAATCCCCTTAGAAGAGATGCAAAAATCTCTAGGATTAAAGATTTTTAGTGGATGCTGTGGTCCATCGATTGGCTCACCACCTTACCTAATAGTTATTGGTGATGAGTCAATCGATGAGTGGATAACTCTTGTCCAATATTTTTCTAAATAAGTTGCAATCAACTTCGATCTCTAATTCATAAAGCTCACCGTGCTCGAAATATTGCTCCACTTCTTAGTTAAGTCAGACCAACCATTTGCACGAAATAGATTCATGATTGGGATCCTTACTATATTCAAAATATTGAGCCCAACCCATCCTCCATCCTGTAGCATCCAATGCCTAATTGTGTGATTGTATCTTTTCAGTGCAACTGAACCACTGTATCTAGTCGAGAATAATCAACTCCAAAAAAGGCTCACACAACTACAACATTGGAAGACCGCGTGACTTAATATTTTATAGAGAGATTTTAATTTAGGTCTAAATCTTAATTAGTTATAACTATTATTAGTAATCTAGTGGCATGGGTTAGCATGAATTATTGACAATTCAATATAGAACTAAATCCACTCAATTGGCCAGGTAAGTAAGATCGGTGGGAGAGATATGCCATTAACTCACCATAGATGAATTATGGGCGAGTAGCTCCCAATTAAAAACCATCGATTATATCTGTCAAACTTATCCTAGACACCAATTTATCAATTTAGAATTGACCGAATTTGCTTACAATCTAGGCTCAAACTATGGAGCCAGATTTGGTCTTGAAGTGATCGATAACATATGGCTCTTAATCGATCTTGACCAAACATACAACTATTGGGCTGGTCAATTGAGCACTCTTGATCCCATCCTAATCAACTCTTGATTTGATTTGATCAATCGCTTGAGCTAGACCTAATCAAGCTACCCACACCCTGAACCCATGTATTATGAAAATGTCTTAGATCTTTAATTCTCAATTTTTAGATCTAAGTTTTTCCATAACTTAATTCTTATTTAAGTGTAACAGGGTTCAAAAATAATAAAGTATGAAAATAGATCATAGGATTTTTGGACTAAGGTTCAATAGAAAGTAAGTTTTGTTTTCTTCTTCATGAGGATCATCACCCAGCATCCCTACATGCCATAAGAGAACCACATTGTATGGGAAGAGAGAGTTTTTAAACCCTTCTTTCTCTTATGACCGAATGGCCAAGGGGACTACCTCAATCAGAATACTTTTACTACTACTAACAAATCTAGATCTATAGCATGCATATGTCACATATATGAAATAGATCTAATCTAATCATGCTTTGCATACATCTCATGTATCTAAAAATACATCTCATGCATTTTAAAGTTCATACTATTTTTGATCTCATCAAAAATCTAATCTAGATCACCACAATCTAGATCTATGAACCTACAACCTAAGTCTAATACTAGTTGAAGGAACTTTTAGGTTGGTCGGATCGGATCGGATCAGATGCAGTGAAATTCAAAACATTTTTTGGATCTGATCTAGCCTAAGGTTCCTAAATTTGATTGCTAGATCTAGATATTATGGCATAAGAGGGTATAAAAAATATCACCTGATGCAGGTAGATGATCTATCAGCTTTGATGATCTAAATTCAATGTCGAGATTCATTTCCAACTGGCACACACATTCCATCTCTATCGGTATCTACTTGGATCAGATCTGGATGTCTTCTCCTTGCTCGATCTAATCTTAGAAAATCAAATTTGGATCTTCTTCTTCTGCCTTCGGTCAGATTGCCAATAGCACTTTGATCGACACACGATCAGAAGATCTCCTTCTTCTTGCATGGATAGCATTTTGACTCTCGAATACTCAATCAGCCTAGTACTTGGGTGTGGGAGAGAGAGGGAGAAATAGAGGATCTAGAAGAAGGGAGGAGGCATGGAGAGGATGGAGCAGAGCTTCACACTTAGTCATTGGAATGGCCAAACCCTTTGGCCTAGTCCCCTATTTATAGAAAAAATAAGAGACCTAGAGTCCTAGGGCATTAAGCATTTGACCAGGTCAAATTGCTTAAAGTAGAAGGACTCTCCATGAGAAGTGGCATCTCTTTAGGATTTTACGTACATTTTGTTGCACAAAATGCCTCTTTAGCATGCGTCACCTTATCATGATAAGGTGGTTTAGCGCCAGGATAAAACCTCCATTAGTTTGAACTCATTTGATTTATTCAAACTTATTTAAATCTCAACAATTTTTATTGGAATTTAAACTCCTCCTCCCTCTATCCTTATCTCTAAGGGGCGCACACCAGGAAGGGGCATGCATCCATCTGGGATTCTCTCTCTAAGGAATGTATAGCGCACACCCCAAAGGAGAAATATTAGGGGCATGCGCTCCCTTAAAATGAGGAGGCCGTTACTAGCATAATTTGAATATTCTTTATCTGCTCCTGCCAGATCATGTAGAGTGGGTAACAGCTTGGTGACGGCTGGATCATAATTGGATTATGGCTTATTCATGGGGTGGATTGCTGCACATGCTAAGAAACTAACTAGTTAAGGTAAACGAGGAGGCTCACATGCTAAATGAGTTGCTGATCATATTGAATAAAATATGTCAGATATGTGTATCTCAACTCAGCTTTTGGGTCGGCGACCACATGGATAGCTCAAGCAGTTTGGAGTGTTCGTGACTGTACGCTGATCCAAGGTATTTGTAGTACTAGCATGATCAATCCGAGGTATTTAGATTACCATCGTAACACTATCCCTTTAGTCTTGAGTCTGAGGATCAGGAGAAAGAACTATACCTAAAGTTGTACCTCAGATCTGAGAATGTGCGCTTATGTCTTTGGATGTGTTTTTTGACACTTAAAGCTAATGACATCAGCCTATCGTATGGGATTTTTGAAAACGACCGCGATTAGGGGGACCACCTAGCCAACGGCCCTTTCAAGAATTTAATTCAAGGGACATCTTTTTGTCTTCATCTTTCCTTTGTCTTAAAATTTGTTTAACGAGAATGTTAAGGAGACAACTGCGACAAAAATGACTACTATTCCTCTCACTTTGAGCTCTTGCTACAACCCTTAGAGGCAAGATGGATCCTATGTTATTAAGGAAGTTAGAGTTGTTGTCGGCCCAAATGAGACAAGCCAAAGCTTCATCTAACTATCCATTGGCTTTTGGAGGTGTTATTCCTGAAGTTCCGACCATTGTTCTCTCCCCACCTTCTTCAGTTCCAATGAATACAGAGGGTGAAAATCCTTCTTTGGTGGTTAGACCCATGATCTCAATGGTGGAGGCTATCATATCAATTCCTTAAGAAGAGGTTTCCATGGAGGAACCTCCGATAGGAGCGACTCTTGTAGAGGAGCTTCCAGCAGAGGAGACGGAGGCCATGGACGTGATCGAGCCCCCAGAACCGGTAGAGATGACATAAGTTAGGGATTCGTAGGAGCAGGTAGTCCCTAATCTAGGTCTTCCTCCAGCTTTGGCCTAGGTGGGATCTTCATAGCTGGCGCCTTCTTCTCCATCTGTAGTGGAGAACCTTAAGACCATGATAGAGTGTTTGAAAGGTTTCCTCTCCTCCAATGAAAGATGAGTTTTATAAGGACAAGAGGCTCAACGCCAGATAATTGGAGCCCTAAAGTCCCTTGCTCATGGGGCATTACTTAGTCAACTTTGCGAGTATTTGATAGAACATGATGTTATCGCTAAGACACCATATTTATCAATTTAATTTTAATTTTTCAAATAATTTAAAAATATATAAAAATAGCAAGTTCGATCGAATCCATAGGAAAGGCAATGCTTTGATTTAAAATTTTTAATTTTTATAAAAAAGATTTTAAAAATAAAATTGAAATCAAAAATAAAATTATAATTATAATAAAAATAATAATAATAAATTAAATAATATGAAAATAAATTTTTGATACTAAGATCTACTACCTAGATCCTAGCATTTACTTGCAACAAAATTAAAATTATAATAAAAAGTAAAAAGCTAAAATTTAAAGAGTAGAAAAATAAATTTTGCATTAATTTAAAATTTTAAAAATTAAATATATAAAATTAAAAGGATAAAAAAATAAATAGAAACTAGAATAGGTAATCTTAATCTCGGATCAATGTTGGTGTAGAGATGGCATAGAAGACAAGTTCTTCCTCTTGGCACCTTCTACCTCGAAGCAACCATCAACCCAAGCATGGCTTTCACCCTATATTGCAGCTTCTTCTTGATCGAAGACATTGAATTTTGGAGGCCTAAGGGTGTTTAAATAGATGCTAGAGAGGAGGGATCTTTTCTATCAGTCAATATGGGACCATATTGATCCTATGATTGATTTTGATGATCATAAAATATTGAGTAAAAATGTTATTAATCATGTATTTCAAGAATTAATATAGAAATTTTCAAATGCTTACATTGAAGAAGTTATCTTTGAAAGAAATTTTTTTAAGATGTCAAGCCAAAGCACTTAAAAAAAGGAGGTTTCATAAATTTGGATGGCTCATCAAAAAGAAAATGAAAGAGAAAAAAATAAATATCATTTGAAAGATTTAGGACCAAGAAATTTAAGTTTGGAAGGTCAAACAATGAAAAAAAATAAAATTGAAAGGTTTAGAGCTGACCCGCCTAAGAATCGAGCAAGCTCTAGCGCAAAATAGGATTGATATTTTAGTTTGACATGCAGTCGAGCTAGCTTGAATTGGATCCAAGCCAGCTCTCTCAAGGTGGTCGAAAAATTATTTTTTTATTCTGCTATTCGAACCAACTCAAATTGGATTTGAGCCAACTCTCTCAGGATGGCAAAAAATTATTTTTTTATTCTGCTATTCGAGTTAGCTTGAATTAGATCCAAACCAGCTCAAAGCCAGATTCGAGGCAGCTTGATGGTGTTTAACAAGCATAATAGCTAGTTCTAAAATGTATTCTATTTTATCCAAAACTTTTTTTAATGGCTATTTTTTATCTTCAATGACTATAAATGGCTAGAAATGAGTTCAAAGGCCATAGAACTTGTAGAAAATAAAAGAAAGACACAAGAGAAGAAAAGATTAAGAGGGAACAAGTGAAAAATATTTAAATTTGAGTGAGCTCATTGCACATCAAAAGAAGAGAGAAAAAAAAGAAACCAAGCAGTAAAATCATAGGGCATTTAAGAGATATCTTCTCCAACATTTAGTATAATCTTTTAAACATCATTTGAAGAGAAGTGAAGCATCAAAAGAGCATACATTTAGCAACTTCTTCGAGCTTCAAAAAATTTATACTTTTTATTTTTCTTTTGTGCTGAATTTTTTTATCTTTGTATTTTGTTTCTTTACAAATTACTTTAGGAGAAAGAAACTTAGGATTTAGATCGATTCAAGCCCATAAATGGACATTGTATAGATTTTGGTTGGTTGATCTGAAAAACCAACTGGATTGTTAGTGAACCCGAAAAACTATGGGTATAAGATTTTGATTGGTGCTCCTATAAAAACCAACTAAGTTTGTTTGTGAGCTTGAAAAAATAAACATGCTGTAATTAAGAGTAGATTATAGTAAAAATCTCAAGAAAAGCTTGAAGAATGGATGTAGATGTGGGTTATACCGAACCACTATAAAACTTTATATATTTGTATTATACCTTTGATTATTTTCATACTTACTTTATTATTTACTTGAATTAGTCTTTAAATTCCTGCAAAGTATTTGCATCTGCTGTTGCTTATATTGAACTCATCTCAACCATACTACTTAGGTAAGCACTTACTTATTTAGATTTTAAATTTGACTAAAATTTTAAAAGAACCCAATTCACCCTCCCTCTTGGGTTGCTACTCTGGGCAACAATTAGTATTAGAGTAAGTGCTCTAATATTTGATTGTTAACCTAGTGGTTAAAGAGTAAAAGTTCATGGCAACCCTAATTGGTTCATCATTTGCTGAGTCCAGTCCACATTTAGACCACCATTATTTAATGGCATAAATTACATGTTTTGAAAAGTTAGAATGAAAATTTTTATATAAGCTTTAGATTATGACATGTGGAGAGTCATAACTAGAGGACCACACACATCCATAATTAAAATTAGTGGTATATTTATTTTCAAATCAAAAAAGGATTGGGATGAATTTGATGAGAAGATGGCTCAATTAAATGCTAAAGCCATTAATATTCTTTATTACTTTCTTGATGTACATGAATTTAATAGAATATCTATATGTACATCAGCTAAAAAAATTTAGAAAAAATTAGAAGTAACTCATGAAGAAACAAGCCAAGTTAAAGAATCTAAAATTAATTTGCTTGTTCATAATTATGAAATATTCAAGATGGAATAACATGATTCTATTTCTAATATGTTTACTAGATTTATTGAAATAACTAATGCTTTAAATGGTCTTGGCAAGAAATATACTAATCATGAGCTTGTTTACAAGGTTTTAAGAAGCTTGCCAAAGACAGAGGAAGCAAAAGTGACAACAATACAAGAAATGAAAGATCTTACCAAGCTGTCCTTAGAAGAATTGATGGATTCACTCATGACTCATGAGCTGAATATGGCTCAAAAAGAGAAAGATGAAGAGCCAAGAAAAATGAAGACCATTGCCTTGAAATCCATTGCACACTATGAAGAAAGCGATGAGTCGAATGAAGAAGAAGAAGAAGAAAAGAGTGAAGATAATGAAGACATGGCATCTCTTTCAAGAAAACTCAAGAAGTTCCTCATGAAGAGAAGTATGAAGAAGAAAAAAGGAAGAAGAAAAAGAAAGAAAGAGTGTCACTTGCTATAATTACAACAAAAGGGGACATTACAAATCGGATTGCCTCCTACTCAATAAGCACTCCAAAAGAACCAACAAAAGAGCTATGGTAGGAATTTGGAAAGATAGTGATACTTCAAGCTCAGATGAGGAAAAGGAAGCGGCAAATCTTTACCTCATAGCTATGGAAATTGAGGTAAATTTTGAAAACTTCTTTGAGTTTACATTTGATGAATTGTTTGAAACCTTTAATGATTTAATGGACGAATTCAAAAAATTAAGATTAAAAAATAAAGAGCTCCAAAAGTCTAATATTCTTTTAGCTGATGAAAAGAATAAGTTATTGAATGAAAAAGAAGATGTCTTGATAGAAAAGAATGCTTTGACTAAAGAAAAAGAAATACATTTTAAATATGAAAAATCTTTAATTGAAGAAAATATTAGGCTAAAGATGAAATTTGAAAAATTAAAACTTTATATTGAAGAAAATGAAAAATTAAGAAAAGAGATTGTAAACTTGAAGCCCATACATGAGAAATTTACTATTGGATCTCAAAAGCTTCAAGCAATTATACATAATCAAAAGATCATTTTTGATATAGCAGGAATTGGTTATAATTTATTGAGAAAATAAAAATTTATCAAAAATATGTTTGGCAAAGCTTTATTTGAAAATCACTCAATTACATGTTTCAAATGTAACAAAGTTGGCTATAAAATTTTAAAATACATTACTAAAAGAATCAGCCAAACTTTAATCAAATAAATTTAGATTCCAAAAAAAATCATGTGCTTTAACATCCATGGATCCAAGATAACTTGGATACCAAAGATTAGCAAATGATTTTGTAAGTATACCAAGAATCTAATGGAATGAAAAAGAAAAAAATATTATTGATTGATGCCTTGGGAATAAAATTGGATTGATGATGATGTTTGATAAAATTTAAACTTTTCTCACATCATACCATCATTATGTTGATTATTAATTAGCATAATTATTAAATATATTTGATTGATTTTGATGATTTATTCATGCCTATAATGATCATACTCCATGACTTGAATATTTTGATGTATTGCTTAAAACTAGTATATCATTTTGATTGTTTATTTTTAAGCTTATATTTTTATCCTAAATTTAGCATGCTTATTCAATTTCTTATATCATGTTATCATTTCTTTGAAAATTGAAAATAAAATAAGCATGATTATATAAGGATCTTTTTGATTACAAAACTTGCAAATTGAATTAATTTTTGACAATCCCATATAAGTTGCTTAATTATCAAAATTCTTCTAAAAATTGTATGATCTAAGTATTTGAAGATTAGACATTCAATCATAAAAATCAAGTGCTTGATTAATATACATTGCATCCTAATTTGATCTTTAAAGATTTGAAAATTTTCTAGTTAAACATAACTCTTAGAGCCCTTATCTAGTTATTTCTTCATTTAATCTTATTTAATTTGATTATTGGAACCTCCCCCAAATTAATATGAATATCCATCTTGATCATTGATTTGATTGTTTTTTCTTATCTTAAAAGAGAATTTATTGATAAACATTCATACTTTGCTCCAACTGATTAATTTTAAAAATTAAATTTGAAAAATGCTCTTCTTGAATCTTTTGAAGTTGATATCAAACAAAATATTTTAAGAAAGCTGTTATTTATTTTTAAAAATAAATATTTAAAGAGGACTTCATTTTTAATAAATTAGTATCGAATAGCTTACTATTTATTCTATATTTAATTAATTTATCATTCTCAAAACTATTTGATTTGAATCGATTCATTTTTATCAATTCAAAACTAAAATAATTGGTATCAAGCCAAACTTGAAAGATTTTAACTTTGAAAAATGAATTTGATTATTGTAGAGAAATGAATTTAACAAATGTTCCTTTTAAATCTTTAATAGATATCAGAGAATATTTTTAGAAAATTATCAATTGATTTAAATTTTAAAGCAATTGATATTATAATTCTCATAATTGATATCAAATAGTTTATACTTACCTTAAATTTTATTGCCTTATCTTTTGACAAAAAGAGAAGAATATTTTATCTTAAATTTGATTTTGCATAGCTAATATGATATCGTTTGAGATAAATTCAAAGAATTTAATATATTTTCTAAACTTAATTGAGTGATATCTCTTAAAAAAAGAAAGATTTGAATTTAAATAGAAAATCTCTCTATGATTTATTTTGCATGATCTATTGATATCAATTAAAAATAATTTATCAAAATAATTTGATCTAAATTTAATTAATTTATCTTTTTCAATCAAAAATTTTAACAATTAGTATCAAATAGACCATTCTTGCCTTGCACTTTATTAAATTACTTTTGACAAAAGAATTGAATATTATATCTCAAATCTATTTTGTATTGGTATACTCTTGATGTGATACCATTTGAGATAAATTTAAAAAATATATGCCTCTTCTGAGCTTGATGGATTGATCCTTTTAAAGAAAAGAAAAATATTTTTTTAAAAAATTAAACATGTCTTATACTTGATTTTAATATTTAAAATCTTTAATAGTGAAAAGCTCTATCCTTTTTTAATCTTTAAAGCTCAAAGCATTTTTCTAACTAAGTTTAAGAAAATATTTTTGCATCCATATTTTTGGGAATGGGAAGAAGTGTTATTAGATTTATTTTATTCAAAAATCTAATTAAAACATATTTTCTAAAACTAGCCAAGTTTGATTTAAATATTTTTTAAAAAGAAAGAAATATTATTTTATTTTATCTCAATTTGATATAAATTTTTGATTCTTTCAAAAAAAGAGAAAGAAATTCAGTCTAAATTTGCTGCAAGCTTTCAAATAAGGAGAGAAAATATTAAAAAAATGATTATTTAATTAAAAAGACTTTTGAA
The DNA here is from genome assembly GCA_006176705.1 of Cocos nucifera. Classification (NCBI taxonomy): domain Eukaryota; kingdom Viridiplantae; phylum Streptophyta; class Magnoliopsida; order Arecales; family Arecaceae; genus Cocos; species Cocos nucifera. The sequence goes on along the minus strand of QRFJ01002978.1, from coordinate 108,725 downwards.
ATTTAAAATATTTTTTAAATTTAGAAAATCTAAATTTAGTAATTAAATTCATATTAAATATGCTTGACTTAAAAGAAAAAGAAAGAGAAAAGTTGAAAGGTAAAATAATCTAGCTATAATTATGAAAAATAGGAGGAGATATTGTTATTAAAATATTAAAAGAAAAATAAATTCTTGGTATCTCCAAAATAATGGGAGAAATGATTTTTATCTTGATTGAAAATTTTGATTAATCTATATTGAAAAAAATAAATTTTGATCTTAAATTCTTAATCAATTACTTTATGATCTTCATAAATTAAACTTTCATGTATTTATTCAATTTATTTCATAGTCTAATCATTCTTGATAATTAATTAAAGTTAAATTGAATTTGATATATAATCTTACTCCAAAAATTGAATTTGATACACACTTCTAATTTTAAAATTAATTTAAAAATTTGAATATAATAAACAACTTTTGATGTGCTTTGAAAATTCTTATAAAATTATTTATATCAAAGTAATTTTTACTTAAGAAATAAATTTGAAAAAGTAATTCTCATTTACTTTGATACTATCAATGATTTGCTCGATACATTCTCGATACATGTCTTTTTTAAATTTAAATGATAAATTTTTATTAAAAAAATAATGAATATCGATGTACATATTATGCTTAATTTCATGTTCAAATCTTTTGAAAAGCTCTATTCCTCTTAAAGCTTACAAGTGTATATTTAAAAATCTAATTAAAAAATTATATTTATTCAAAAAGAGAAAGAGCCTTTGATATTTAAATTCAACCTAATTTTTGAAAAAAAAATATTTTAAGCATATTTTAATCAAAAGATAAGTTTTCAAAGAAGAGAGGATTCATTTGAATTGATTTTTTGAATTTGATACATCTCTCATTTTGATACATTCTTACATATTATTGATTTTGATGATTTTTATTCAACCTTCCCTTGAGCTTTTTAATGCTGTGAAAAAGGAAAAGAGGAATGTTGAGTATATACTTAATGAATCAATTCTTAAGATGCTCATTAATTTGATGTTTAAAATCTTAATACTCATTGATTTGAATGGAGATATTAATTTGAAATGAGCATATGAAATATGTGTAATAAACTAAATATGTGCAATGAACTAACGACTAATTGAGAACATTCATGAAGTGTGTATTTATGTATTTGATCTAGTATTTTATGATATATATTGGCAAAATATACTAAAATATATTATTTATTTATTGTGCATATACTCAAAATTTTATCATCATAAAAAAAGAGAGATTGTTGATCCTATAATTGATTTTTATGATCACAAAATATTGAGTAAAAATATTACTAATCATGTATTTCAAGAATGAATATAGGATTTTTCAAATGCTCATATTGAAAAAATTATCTTTGAAAGAAATTCTTTTAAGATGTCAAGCCAAAGCACTTAAAAAAAAAGATTTCATAAATTTAGATGGCTTATCATAAAGAAAATGAAAGAGGAAGAAACAAATGTCATTTAAAAATTTTAAGGCAAAAAAATTCATGTTTGGAAGGTCAAACAATAAAGAAAAATAAAATTAAAAAGTTTAAAACTGATCCGTCTAAGAATTAAGTAAGCTCTAGTATGAAATAAGATTGATATTTTGGTTTGACATGCAACCGAGTCAGCTCGAATTGGATCCGAGTCAGTTCTCTTATGATGGCAAAAAAACTATTTTTTTTTTCTACTGTTTGAGTTAGCTCAAATTAGATCTGAGATAGCTCTCTCAAGATGGCAAAACAATTATTTTTCTATTCTGCTATTCGAGTTGGCTCGAATTGGATCCGAGCTAGCTCTTTAAGTGAGCCAGCTCGAAGCCAGATCTAAGCTAGCTCGACGATGTTTGACAGGCATAATGACTACTTTTGAAACATGTTCTATTTTGCCCAGAACTTTTTCCAACAGCTATTTTCAATCTCCAATGGCTATAAATGATTAGAAATGAGTTCAAAGGCCATAGAACTTGTAGAAAATAAAAGGAAGACCCAAGAGAAGAAAAGCTTAAGAGGGAACAAGTAAAAAATATTCAGATGAGTGAGCTCCATTACAAATCAAAAGAAGAGAGAAAAAAGAGGAATCAAGCAATGAAATCAAAGGGCATTCAAGAGATATCTTCTCCAACATCTAGTACAACCTCTCAAGCATCATTTAAAGAGAAGTGAAGCTTCAAAAAAGCATACATTCAGCAACTTTTTTTAGCTTCAAAGAATTTATATTTTTTGTTTTTTTTTTGTGCTAAACTTCTTTATCTTTGTATTTTGTTTCTTTACAAGTTTTTTTGGGAAAAAGAAACTTGGGGTTTAGATCGGTCCATGCCCGTAATTGGATATTGTATAGATTTTGATTGGTTGGTCTGAAAAACCAACTAGGTTATTAGTGAACCCTGAAAATTAATGGTATAAAATTTTGGTTGGTGCCCCTATAAAAACCAACTGAATTTGTTTGTGAGCCTGAGAGAATAAACACACTATAATCAAGGATAGATTATAGTGAAAATCCCAAAAAAAGCTTGGAGAGTGGATGTAGGTGTGGGTTGCACCGAACCACTATAAAACTTTGTGTTTGTGTTGTATCTTTGATTATTTCCTTACTTGCTTTATTATTTGCTTGGATTAGTCTTTAAATTCTTGCATAGCATTTGCATCCACCGCTGCTTATATTGAACTCATCTCAATCATACTACTTAGGTTAAAATTAAAGCACTTGTTTAGATTTTAAATTTGGCTAAAATTTTATAAGAATCCAATTCACCCTTCCTCTTAGGTTGCTACCTCTGGGCAATAGATCAAAAAAATACAGAGAGAAGTCTAGGTGATATTCGAATTAAAACAACTCCTAGATCGATTTGACTGTCAGATCTGGATCCAAAGGCTCAAAAAATCACCAAAATCCCTATTTTATTACCCTAGATCTAATCAAATTTGATACTGGCCACTAGATCGTGTTAATCAAGCTAATCTGGACCCTTGGATCATGCTTAGGTTGTTCGAATTAGGTTGGCATCTTTCGTCAACCATTCGATCGCACTTTGGAAGAGATCTAACCACTGGATCTCAGTCGGGAGTACTATGAACCATCAGATGATGTACTGTGGAGCTGAAGAATTTTGAATCAAAATAGGAAATGCCCTGCACCGTTAGATCTTGGCTAGAAATGACCTGGACTACATAATTGCACCATTACTATTCATGTGGACTACATGGACTGGGCATTGTTAAGACCACAGCGAATCAACGTTTAGCTTTGCCTTGAAATGACCAGAATGCCCTTACATCCCATGGTGAGTCACATGATTTGTGATGTCATGTTGACGTCATGCTGGCTGGGCGCTAGGCTAGATTAGCTTTTAGGCGTGCGTGGGCTTGCGAACTGGCAAGCTGCTGTGGGCTAGCCTGATGCGCTTAACCAAATATTGGGCCACCCTCAACTGAACTGGGTGAGTTTTAGGCGATCTGGCTGGTTGAACCAATTTTTTATTTTATTTTATTTTATTCTTTTTTTTCTTTAAATCTTCATATTGGAGTCAATTTATATTGGATTCGCTCCTAATTTACTTCATTTTAACTAAAAAAATGAGCCTTTTTTATTGATAAATATTTTTTATAAATAATAAATAAAAATATTAATTATTAAAAATAAAAATAAATTAATTCATAAATTAATACTTTTACTAATGAATTTATGATAATTATCATACCTCCCAACTTAAGCTTTGCTTGTCCTCGAGTAAATAAAAAATTTAGTTTTAAATATCTTTTAAGCTTAGTATTTTAAATTTTACCAAGCAATTTTCAAAATGACTTTTGATGTTCAGTAGAGCACAAATAGGGCATATCATTGGAGTATTAGTACTTAACCAATATAAAATTTAGTGAAGAATATTAAACTTTTTTAAACTATTTCTAAATTATTCCTATCTTTATCTCTAAATCGTCTAAATCTTCATATGGACAAGTATATTGTTACTTCTATTCTTCATTTATTAAAAATTTTTTATTATTTATATTGTTTACTTTTTGATATGAATATCATTGCTTACTTAGGCAACGAGATTTGATTACTCAACAAAAAATTAATATTTTCTTAAAATATTATACTACTATTGAGTGTCTTAACCTCTTAAGCTTTTTATTTGATCAATATAGCGAGTCTTGGATCAATGACTCCCAAATCAGTTAGCTTTAGGGCACTAGGTATAAAATATCCTTCAGGCTTACTAGTTTAAATCAAATAGGTTATAAGTTAAAACTAGCTTTACAACGAGCTTCTTTATCTTTCTCATCTTTTGATGCGAACTCAATGCTTGTTTAGACAAAAAGATCCGATTACTCAATGAGAAGTACTTAAAAATTATTTTATTTTAAAAATAATTTTTTATAAAAAAAATATATAGTTACCCCACACAAGCCCATAAAAAGTAAACACTTCTTTGATACTGTTAGAAAAAATAAAAAATACTCAAAAAAAATTATTTATATTCTACACTTAACTCTTTATTAGATTTTTTTAATACTTGATCCCTCAATATCTCACAAACTCTCTGATTTATGCATCGATTTTTTTTAAAAAAAATATTTAGTTCAACTTAATTCTTAAGTACAATCGAATATCTAAATGCTAAATACTAACTTCTTCGAGGACTTAAAAATATTTTTAAAAAAGATTTAATTATTCTTCCCTCTAACTTATCAATATTATTCTCAATATAGAAAAAAAAATAAAGAACGTCATAAAGAATATGAAAGAATACACTTGACTCAATATATTTCAGTCCAGCATGTGTCTTTGAAATTTTAGCTCTCCCTCCAACTTATTCAATATGTCCTAAAAAGAAAGTAAACTAAAAAGATAGATTAGATGCAAAAAATAAATATTGAATTTTCTTCCAACAAGTGCTAAGTTTACCATCTTTAGCGAGATATGGTACAGCTTACTTATTCCATGTCAAATACTGGATTGACAAATTTTAATGGTTTTGGATTGCCAATCTCAGAAAGATAACTAGTATTGATCCCTTTATTAATAAATTTATTGTTAATTATGGAAAGATAGTTTATGACCCCAACCTCAAATCCTTATTTATCAAAAATTTCTTCTATTTATTTTTCTAAAATACTCATGAATTGAGTTTTCTGATTAGGAGTTAAGTCTGATGTAATGGGTACTGGAAGGATGACTAAAGATGACTTCAATTCTGAAGGTTAATTAATATGATCTTGCTTAAACAACTTTATTGGCTCTTTGTTACATGCCTTTAGCTTTTTGTATGAAGAACTGGCTTCTAAGGTTGAAGAGAATGGTACTTTTGGTTTATAGATCTTAAATAAATCATCTGCTCTCTTCTTTCCTATGTTTGTCTCATTTAAATTGGAACCAGTATCAGTTCTAGCTCTAGGCTCAAGTTCTTTTATGTGGTTAGTTTCAGTACTAATCTCTTCTACTAAAATTTTTATTTTGGTTAGCATTAGTACTAACCTTTATCACCTGATCTTGGTATGGGTCCTTAAGAATCCTATCACTTCTAAGCTCAGAAATTGCTTTAGCATTTTCAAATTAGGGATTCTTAGATGGGACATTGGATTAATAATTTAATTCAGGTGTTTGATAGAAATTAGATGGGTTATTTATGGGATTTGTAGTCGATTGGCTGGGAAATTGATCTATTCTCTTCTCATGCTAGACTTAGCTAATTATCCTATTTGTGCTTCTAGCCTAGCGATGGATTGGTGTTGCATCAAAATTAATTATTGAAGTTGATTAATCATATCATCAGCTAGATTGGTTTATTGAGGAGATGGATATAATGGCTGATTGTAATGTAGTGGCTAGGTAGATTGACTAGGCTGACCTCTATTATAAGCATAGATTTGTTATTGGGGCCTATTTTGATAGTTTTGTATCGATGGAATTTGGATCTAAGCCTGAGTCTATCACAGGTCTCCAAGAAAATTAAGATGGTTCCTCCAATCTAAGTTATATAAGTTTGAGAATGGGTCATTGACTAGCTTGGAGTAGCCTTGGATAACTTGGACTTGTTCTTGGATGAAAGGTGAAATTGTGCAGCCATAGAATATTCACTCATATGATAGATTGGGCTAGTATAGATAGAATAAATCTCCTGATAATTAGAAGGTGATATCAACTATGCAGGAGATTGTTAATCTAGGGTTAGAAATTGATCTAATTTTTGGATAAGAAGATTGATTTTATTTAAATTTTGTACTATCAGGTTCAAGTCAGCCTTAGAACTAGAGTCTGGATATTTGATCTCATAGATTTCTATCCGATTTTGGTGAAGAATCAACTTTTCATAGAAAGATAACGAAGCTTGGTTGATTGAGTTTTTACTTAAAGTTTTAAATAATACATAGACTTCATCCTCACTTTTACTCATGAATGAACCTCCATAAGATGTATCTACCATCTATCTATACTGGTCTCCTAAACCCTCATAAAAAGATTGAATAATTTGCCACTTAGATAGACCATGGTGTGAGTATTTTTAAGAAGTTTCTTAAGTCTCTCTCATGACTCATGAATTTGTTCTCCTAAATGTTGAGCAAATCTAGTGATGCCTTACCTTATAGTGATGGTTTGACCTATGAGATAAAATTTCTTAAGAAACTCATTCTGCAATTCAGCCCAAGTTTGGATTAGTTTTTCTATTATGCCAGGTCAGTACTTGGCTTTATCTTTTAACGAAAAAGAAAATAAGATCAGTCTAAGGACATCATCAGTAAAATTTTAAATTTTCATCAAATAGCAAACTTCTAAAAATTCATCTAGATGATTATATAGATCTTCATTGGTGTTTCCATAGAAGGATGGAAGCATCTAGATTATGGTCAACTTGATCTCATAATGTCTTGCAGAGATATCAGGCAAGTAGATACAAGTCGATGGATTATAGATAGAAGGAATAAAATATTTCTTCATCTACCTAGATAGTTCTCTATTATTTCTAGCTATTTGATTATTTGGTTTAATATGAATCAATGGCTCAATTTTTGAATTGGATTTAACTAGGCTAGAAAAAAATGATCTCCTAACGTGCATATATTGGTGCAACCTGACGTGTGGTTTAAAATTTTTTAAAATTTTTAAAATTATTTTATTATTTTTTATTATTAAGTTTTTTTATTTTATTATTATTTTATTTTTAAAATTTTTTATTTCTAAATAAAAATTTATTTTCAAAAATTTATTTATTATTTTATTATTTTTAAATTTTTTTATGATTTTATTATTATTTTTTATAGTTTTATTTATTTTTTTATTTTATTATTATTATTATTTTTTATTTTTTATTTTTTAATTCAATTTAATTTAATATATCTTATTTTATTTTATTTTTAATTTAATTTAATTTTTATTTTTTGAAGAGAAGAGGAGAAAAGGAGAAGAAAGAGAGAAAAAAATTCTAAAAAAAAAAAAACCTAAAGAGTCCTAGAGCTAAGAAAAAAGAGAAGAATTAGTTAAGTTTATATTTGATGTTTATTTAGCAATCAAGTAGATAATCAATCATGATAAAGATTATCCTAGATCTAGATAGCTCCTAACTACCTGGATCATCTTCAAGCCTTCTAAGTGTAAGATCAGCCACTCGACTGGCTAGATAAGTATAAGATTGGTGGAAGTCCCCCCATTGCTTTTCTTAGACATCAATTATCTTGGTTAGATAAGCTAACGGAATCAATTAAATAACTATCTTCCTTCAAGATGTAGTTTCTGAACCACTTGTCTTAGACATCAGTTAAACTGACTAAACCTAAACTAGTCCAACTCTTAGGATTCCTTATCCTAATGAGCTTGAGTACCTAGAGACAATGTCTAATTGATTTTAAATTAAAGGCTTAGATTAATGAGGGATGTTGATTGGTTGTTTGTGGGCTAAGAAAAGATGATCAAATCCCCATCTTATCTTGATTAATGGGTATTGCTCTTAAATTGATTTAAGATGAATATGCACCATCAATTTCAAACAAGGAGTTCTATACAACTAAATTAGATGCATGAAACTAATTAGACTTTGAGATGCTCATCTTATCTCTAGCAATCACTAAAAAAAATAAAAGTAAAACTAATATAATAGATGCTTTAAGCAATTAGAATTTTTACTCTTGTCATGAGATTTTTAATTAGATTTAAGTGAGTATTTTTTAAATTAATTTAAAAATAAAATAAAATAAATAATACTAAAATAAAAGGTCTAGGGTTAGGAATGATTTCATCAAGCAAAATTGGAAGCTATCTTTCTTCTCCTATTTTTTGCTTTTCTTCTTTTATTGCAAAATAAACAAGAAAAGTTAGTAAGTTGTTATAAAAAGTTAAAAAAATTAAAAATTTATTTATAATTTATTTATAAGAAAATTAATGAGATTACAAAGTTTTAACGATCATGCCATCCTCAGTAATGATGCCAAAAACTTAGTGTGTTTGCCAGAATTATTTCTTATTTACAAGAAAATAGAAGAAACCAAAAAATATTAGCATCTATTTAATTTTTGGGTAACGGTGTCAAAAACTTGATAAAATATGATTTTATCGTTAAGACACCATATTTATCAGTTTAATTCTGACTTCTTAAATAATTTAAAAATACATAAAAAGTAGTGAGTTGGATCAAATCCATGGGAAAGGCAATGCTTTGATTTGAAAATTTTTAATTTTTATAAAAAAAATTTTTAAAAATAAAATTAAAGTCAAAAAATAAAATTTAAAATTATAATAAAAATAAAAATAAAAATTTAAATAGTATGAAAATAAATTTTTGATACTAAGATCTACTACCTAGATCTTAACATCTACTTCTAACAAAATTAAAATTACAATAAAAAGTAAAGACTTGGAATTTAAAAAGTAGAAAAATAAATTTTATATTAATTTAAAAGTTCAAAAATTAAATACATGAAATTAAAAGAATAAGAAAATAAATAAAAATTAGAACATATGATCTTGATCTTGGATCAGCATTGGCATAGAGATGGCATAGAAGACAAGCTCTTTCTCTCGGCATCATCTACCTCAAAGCAACCATCAACCCAAGCATGGCTCCTATCTTATACTATAGCTTTTCGTTGATCGAAGACATTGAATTTTGGATATCTAGGGGTGTTTAAATAGATGCTAAAGAGGAGGGATATTTTTTATCAGTCAATATGGGATAAAAAAAGTATGAAGAGGAATCTAGGTGATATGTGAATTAAAATAGCTCCTAGATTGATTTGACTGTCAGATCTGGATCCAAGGGCTCAAAAAATCACCAAAATCCTTGTTTTATTGCCTAGATCTAATCAGATTTGATGTTGGCCATTGGATCATGTTGATCAGGCTAATTTGGATCCTTGGATCATGCTCAAGGCATTTGAATCAAGTTAGGGTCTTCCGTCAGCTATTCGATCGCACTTTGGAAGAGATCTAGCTGCCAGATCTTAGTCGGCAGTACTGTGAACCATCGGATGGTGCACTATGGAGTTGGAGAATATCAAATCAAAGCAGAAAATGCCCCGCACTATTAGATCTTGATAGAAAATGACCTAGATTGCACGATCATGCCATTACTATTCATGTGGACCACATGGACCGGGCTTTGTCAAGACCATAGTGAATCAGTGTGCAGCTTCATGTTGAAATGACTAGAATGCCCTTACATCCCGATCCATGATGAGCTGCGTGATTTATGGTGTCATGCTGACATCACACTGTGTTGGGTGTTGGACTAGATTGGCTCTTGGGTGTGCATGGGCTTGCGGGCTGCTGCGGGCTAGCTGATGCTTACGACCGGATGCTATGCCGCACAAAATGAAGACATTGAATTTTGGAGGTCTAGGGGTGTTTAAATAGATGCTGAAGAGGAGGGATCTTTTTTATCAATCAATATGGGACAAAAAAAGTATGAAGAGGAATCCAGGTGATATTTGAATTAAAATAGCTCCTAGATTGATTTGCCTATCAGATCTGGATCTAAGGGCTCAAAAAATCACCAAAATCCTTGTTTTATTGCCTAGATCTAATTGGATTTGATGTTGGCCATTAGATCATGTTGATCAGGCTAATTTGGATCCTTGGATCATGCTCAAGGAATTTGAATCAAGTTAGGGTCTTATGTCAGCTGTTCGATCGCACTTTGGAAGAGATCTGGCTGCCAGATCTTAGTCGGCAGTACTGTGAACCATCGGATGGTGCACTATGGAGTTGGAGAATATCAAATCAAAGCAAAAAATGCCCCGCACAGTTAGATCTTGACCAAAAATGACCTAGATTGCACGATCACGCCATTACTATTCATGTGGACCACATGGATCGGGCTTTGTCAAGACCATAGTGAATCAGTGTGCAACTTCATGTTGAAATGACTAGAATGCCCTTACATCCCGATCCATGATGAGCTGCATGATTTATGATGTCATGCTGACATCAGGTTGTGTTGGGTGTTGGACTGGATTGGCTCTTGGATGTGCATGGGCTTGTGGGCTGCTGCGGGCTAGCTGATGCTTACGACTGGATGCTATGCCGCACAAAACTGAATCGAGCGAGTTTTAGGTGAATCGACCTGTTGAACCAGTTTTCTTTTTTAATTTTATTTTATTCTTTTTTTTAAATCTTCATTTTGGAGTCAATTTATATCGGATTTGCTCTAAATTTACTTTGTTTTAACCAAAAAAATAAGCTCTTTTTATTGGTAAATATTTTTTCTATAAAAATAAATAAAAATATTATTTTTTAAAAATAAAAATAAATTAATTTATAAATTAATATTTTTATTAGTGAATTTATAGTAATTATTAGTATTACCTTTTGGGCATTAGCTTTGGAGCTTGTAGAGGTGAAGGAGAAGATTGATGACCTAAAATATCTTCTGGAACAGGAGAAGGTTGCTAATGCTAAGTTGGTCAAGGAGATTGATTGCTCTAAGGAGGCTCTTTGATGCTTGTTGTTATAGCACAAATAAAAATTAAACCTGATCTTACTATAGGTTAGAATAGTAGTGAGTTGGGTATTGATTTTCTTGAAGATTGAAGGCTAAATTATGTTTAATTTTAATTAAAAATAAAATTTTAAATTAATTTTTAAAGTAAAAATTTAAATAAATAAATTGAAGAGGATTAATTAAGATTTTAGTAAATTAAAATAAAAGAAAGTAAATTTTAATTAATTAGGTGTTTAGAATTAATTTAAGATAAAAAAAATTGTCTAGAATTTTAATTTCATCTTTCAATATTCAAGTTAATAATTGATTTATGCAATCTTTTCATTATCAATATGTAATCTTATGAGATGTATGTTCCCTTGATCCAATTCTAACATAATCTATTCTATCGAGTATGGTCCATATCTAACATGATCATGATCCATCTCACAGACATAGATTATTTAAATCATGCAATCAAAGAATATAATCATAAATCTAATTAATTCTTATAATTCATCCTAATCTGAGCACAGACTATATCTTTCTACAATCATGATCTGTCTTCTTAGTATAAAATGCAAGAAACTAAACATTAAAGCATTAATAAGAAAAACATGTTAATAATAAATAATCAAACTTTATTTCTTAATAAAAATATAAATAGGGTTTAAATTATAAACTCTCATAATTAGAAGACTTTCCTTACTCCCTAAGACACGAGTCCTTTAGCTGCTTATGATTTTGATCTTTCTAGCTTTTGGAATATTCAAACCTCCAAAGATAAAGAAAAAGAAAATAAAAAGAAAAGAAAAAGAAGAAAGAAAGGAAGAAGAAAAGAGAAGAGAAGAGAGCAGGAAAGAAAGAAGTCTTGGAGGGCCTGCAGGCTTATTCCCCCCACAAGGGAGGTCTCTACTGAGAGAGAGGCATGATGAGGGATTAAATAAAGGAGAAATTGGGGTTTTAGAATTATTTTCGAAGTTGTATTTGGAGTTTGAATCAAATTCAATTTTCTACAAAAATTTGGCCATCGATCTATGATCAAATGGCTTAAAAAAAATAAAAAATCCACCATCCAACCTTTAATTCATCGCTAGATTGATTCTGGCCCGTTCGATCGATTAATCAGAGTATTTTTGGCCATCGGATCATGTCAAAATGGCTGAAAGAATCTTAGATCAAGTCCAAAATTTGTCTCCACTATTGGATTTCAGTCGGCTGTGATATCAGTCATTAGATGGCACATCGCCCATCTATGAGCTATGGGTAGACTAGGTTCTATGTATGCTCCACCAAATCAGAACCTGTCACACCATGCAAAATTACAAATTTACCCTGTGAGCCACATTTTTTCATGGTGAGCCTATTAAGGGTCCATAGTATGCCAGATACTGTTTCGATCCATATTGGACCGCGTGGAATGCGATGTCGTGATGACGTCAGGGCTAGCGGGCTGGGCTATGCTATGTGGGCTAGGGTGATCATGTGCGGGCTGGGCTGCTGGAGGTGGGCACTAGGCCATGGGCTAGTTGGGCTAGCCTAGCCAGTTTATATTATTATTATTATTATTATTTATATTATTATATTTTTTGGTCTTTATTTCTTCTCCATTTTAGCACTGATTTATGTCAAATTTGATTCATTTTAACTCATAAATTGAGCTCTTTGCATTGATGAGGCTTTTCCTACAAAACATAAAAAAAGCATTAATTCTTAAAATAAATATTAAATATTATATATTTTAATATTTTTTATTTATAAATTTATGGTATTTATCACTTTTCATGAAGCTCGAGAGGCGATTGATTGTGGAGATGATGAGGTGAGAAGGGCTAATATAAAGAATGAAGATCTTAAAAGGTGGAGATCAGAGGTTGAGTGGGATTGTCTCCAAGCCCATGATGACATCGAGCATCTAAGAAGGACGCTCAGAGAGAAAAGAAGTTTTCCTCAGGAGGTTCATTCTTTAAGGAGCCCTGACAAGAGTTTGAATAAAAGGCCTAGAACTTTCGATAGAGGAGATCATAGAGAGAAAACATCTTAGAGGTTTGAATATTCTTCTTCAAAGAGGGTGCAGGCAATTCAGGAGTGATCTGTATCTAAAACTGAGCTTCAGAAGGCTCTATCAAGAGTGGAGTACTAGGAGAAAAAGTTGAAGTTGAGCGAGGAGAGTTGGACTCTCCTTCTTAATGGATTTTTTGAGATCTTCTAACCTCGACCACTCTAAGGAGATTTGATCGGTTGGTCAAGAGGGGGACCAAAATTATGAGTTGGGCCTGCAAGTTAGCATTCTCTACAGGCTTTGAGAGATGTAAAATAATGGCTTGAATGGACATTCCAATAGATAGTGCCGAGGTTCTATAAGTTAATTTTTCAAATAAAAGTTTGAAGGCCATGATAGATGACAGCATTGAAAAATTTATGAAGACATTTGAGCATGTTGCTGAAATGAACAAAGTTGATGTGGCTACTCAAACGGAAGAGATCATCGATGCACAAGAAGGTTGCTCAAATTAGCAAGATAGTTGTGATATGAATAAGTTCTGGGCTATAATTTCTTCTTCCCTCCCCTTTTTTTCTTTTTTTTTTTTTATCTGAATGCTATAACCAAGTTTTCATACAAATGAATAAATTCATTTTTATCAAAAATGCTTGCACTTCATTAGTAAGATTTTGAGCTATGTTAACAGTCAGATTATAATCCAAGCTATGGCTCAAACTCTGGTTCGAGACATGTTTATTGCTTCAAAAATATTTACTAAATAAAATTTAAAAAGATTTGAAAAGTTTGAAATTCAAACCACTTTTGCATGGCTAGTACTATTGCACGTCTTCACATGTTTCTTTAAAAGTGGTGCAAGGCATGATTTGTCTACCATTTGCATTAATTGTTGTATCGACAGTAGAGACTGTGCTCAATTGGCATCCGCCACACATCCAAAATCTATTGTGTTGCCTAGCTAGATAACCCAAGAGGGGGGGGGGGGGAATTGGGTTATTAAAACTTTTAACTAAACTGAAAGAAGATATGCAATGCAGAGATGAAAATGTGTTGAAGATGTAGTGATCTAAAGAGAAGAAAATAAGTGCAACAAAAGAGATATAATGCACACATACAAACACAATAAATTTATAGTGGTTCGGTGCACCTCTTGCACCTATATCCACTCTCTAAGCGATTCGTTGGTAATTTTTACTATAATCACTCGATTATAGCATGTTTGTTTTCATCGAGCTCATAAACAAATCCAATTGATTTTAACCCAGGTCAACCAATCAAAACTTTTATAAGCCTTTACCCAAGGCTCCTCTAAACTAATTTAAATTTGGTACAACTTTATCCCTTCAAGTTTCAGCCCCTGCTAAAACTTTTACAATAGATTTGAAGTAGAAAGAAATACAACAATAAAAACCATGTTATGGTTGGATGGTTGATGATGAAGCTTTCTTTTGAGGAAGCTTTGAATGTTGACAATGAATGCTTTTTGTCCTCTTTGAATGCATTTGAAAAAATCAAGAAAGAATTGAATAGGAGTTGGTGAACTTTTTTAGAAGCTATTGAATGCTCAAAGTGCTCTTTTTCTCATGAAAATAGTGTTTAACAGTGTTCTTCCTCTTTTTCTTTTATCCTTTATTTATTTTCTTAAGGCTCAGATTGATTTGACCTTGATTCTGGCCATTTATGTCCATTGGAGATGAAAAATATCTATTGGAAACCTTTTCTGGGTGAAGACAAACTTTGTAGAGCTAGCCATTGCACCATCAGACTTCGTCAAGTCAGCTCGAATCTAGCCTCGGGTCAGCTCGAGCAATATTTCTTCACAAACCATCATTCTATCTTACTTCGGATTAGCTTGAATGATAGATTTGAAAAATTGCATTTCTACCGACCTGAGAGAGCTAGCTCGAATTTGCATTGGGCTAGCTCGAACAGCAGATTTGAAAAATAATTTTTCTATCAACCTGAGAGATTTGGCTCAGGTGTTACTTCGAGCTAGTTCGAATAGCAGAATTCTAAAACTACTTTTCTGCTATCTTAAGAGAGCCGGCTCAGATCCATTTCGAGCTAGGTGGACTGCATGCCAAGCCAAAGTGTTAAGGGTGTGCCATGCTAGAGCTAGATTGATTCTTGGGTGGGTCGGCTCAGATTCTTTGAGTTGATTTATCTTGTACTAAAATTCTTCAAAAATAGTTTCTCTTGACTCAATTAATCTTCAACCAAATAAGGAGTCTTTCAACAGCCTTTTCCTTCTACAAAAATATTCTTTGACATACTCAAAAAATATTAGTATAAAAATTATGCTCCAATATTTTATAATCATTAAAATCATTCCTGGGGATAATAATCTCTTTCTTTTTAATGATGACAAAATATTGAGCAAAAGATAGTTTATATATTAAAAGAAATTGTTAAAAGTGAAGAAATATATAGTGTAAAGTTTTACATTTTAATATGCACAAGTAACTTTTGATTTGATAAGCTATGTGGAAGAGTTGTATTTGTTACAAAGTCAAGATATATGAATTTTTTATTAGCTCCCCCTTAATGAATGCATTTTATGTTTGAGTTGATATTTCAATTAATTAAAGTTTATTATATGTTCAAATAGTTGTTCTCCCTCTTTTGTCAACATCAAAAGAAACATTCAAAAGAGCAATACAAGTAGTACAAATATGATAAATATTTGATTTAAGCTGAAGTAATGTTCATTGATAGATGATAATGATTACATATTTGTATTGTTTACAAAAAGATACCAACCAAACATACAACATTTGATTACATTTCAAAACATAAGTAAGCAGACTAATAAGATAAAGCTAGGTCCAAAGATGACTATTCCTCGTATGAGGAGGAAAATTTAATGATGGGACCAGAGGAGGAGGTGGAAGGTGTAATTATTTGCTCTAAATTCTTGCAAAAGGCTTGGGGTGAGAAGTAGGGAAACCAGTGCTGGATCTAATAGTGGCATTGAAGGAGGGTCAAATAGAAGATTGGTGAGGCTGGCTAGGAAAAGGTCTAGGCTGAGAGGAAGGAGGAAAAATTCAAGAGCCTAGGTCACCAAGCTTTGCTTCAACTCTTCGAAGTGCAACGATGATGACCTCTACGCTGCCATGCTCAATAATAATTAGCTCTTCAACTCTTCTAGTAATCTTGGCAGCCTCCCCAATCAGTTGCTCAATCTATCCAAAAGATCCATTCTACTCCTTTTCTAGAATTTTCAATCTTGGAGACAAGTTACTAATTTGCTGACTAAGCATATCGATCTATTCCTTAGATGAAACTCTCTACTCCTCTAGATTCTAAGTGATCTGCAATTTAAGATCTAAGAACATGTCTTCCATTTTCTTAGAGATATGCTCTACAACCTGCTCCATAATTCTATTAGCAGAGAAACTATAAAACAAAGCAGGTGTGCTAGGGGAGATAGAGGGTCCAAGGCCGGTATAGGTGATGATGGTGTAGCATCATGTGCATGAGAGGATGGCCCGATAGAGTTTGAAGGAGAGGAAGATGATCCAGAAACATGAGAAAGCATTCCTTCAATCTCTCTGACCCGTACATCATTTTTATTTTTGAATTTCACTCGATGAAAAGACTAAATGGTGTAGTAATCAGTGTGAGTGAGGGACTTGGAATCCTCACCATCCAAGTCAATACCTACATTAGTGAATACTAATGTGAATACCATGCCATAATGGAAGTAGGCTTTCTCTTTTGATCTCTTAGCTGCACTGTTGATCTGCTTAATCATCATAAAAGGTAGATTCATTGCAATCCCTTCAACTAAGTAAAATATTACAGCTAAGTCCCTTGAAGACATCCAGTCAAATCTTTCAATTCTTGGAAAAAAAGATTCTGCATATCATGCTGTGAAAAAGCTTCAGTTCGATAGGCAGAAGATTTGCATTATAAATATCTCGGTTATCCACATTATCTTTGCCTAAGAGTTTTTTCAGTCCCTTAAAATCATTTTCTAGTTCAGCAGCCTGAATTCCAACATATGGCATTTGCAAGATATGCCCTAACCTTTTTTTATCCAAGACTATTGCAGTTTCTTTCATAACTGACCAAATAGAATCAGAACCAATCTTCAGATTCTCAAAATATTCCATTACAAGATAGGGATAAGTGGGTACATCCAATGAACAAATCTTTATTCAAACTTGCTGTCTAATCCAAGAACCAATCCAAAAATTTTCTTTGTTTAGGAACTTAAAACTGATCTTTCTTCCTACGGTAACTACTCATGATGCCATGGAAGGTCGATTAGGAGAAGCAGAGGGTGTTGAGCTCATCGTTCCTACTTGATGTCTTTTCTTCTTTGAGCAGACATCAGGTTGTTCCTCTGTGTGGCACTTCTTCGTGATAGCTGTGTAGGTTTTTGGTGCCATTGCTTAGATTTTCATAGATTAGGGAGATAGATAGAGAAGTGATGGGATTTTGGAGGGTTTAGGGATAGAGCCAGAAAATGGTTGAGGTGGGGCAAGCTCAGAATGGTGAATAGGGTTTTAGAAAAGTCGAATGGTTTTAAATTAAAAAAATTGGGCCCCAATCATCAAGCAAGCTCGAAACCCTATTCAGATCAGCTCAATAGCTAAGCTAGCTTGAAAGTATAGTCGAGTTGGCTCAAGCCAAAAGAAATCTAAATTTAATTCAATTTAAACTTTTGAAAAAAAATGAAGATTAAGCTAACCAATATAAGCGCAAAAAGGATACTGAGGTGAATTTTCATTTAAAAAGGATTACACATTCCTAACTCACCTCTAATTACATTAAATCTATCTTCATTCAAAGGTTATTATGAAAATGTCAGCTAATTGATTTTCAGTTGAAATAAATTCAAGTACAATGTTACTATTTTAAATATGATCTCTGATAAAGTGATGTCTAATTTTAATATATTTTATTCTAAAGTGTTGAATGAAATTTTTAGTTAAATTGATGGCACTTGTGTTATCATTTAAAAAAAAATATTTTATTTAATGCCATAATTCTTAAGTTGTTGCTTAATCTAAAGAAGTTGAGTACAGCAACTTTCAGCTACAATATACTTGATCTCAATCATGAACAATGCTATCAAATTTTACTTTTTAATAAATCAAGAGATTAAGTTTAACCCAAAAAATTGTATGTGTTGGAGGTACTTTTTCTATCAATTCTATAATCTTCATAATCAACATCAGAAAATCTAATTAAATTAATTAAGATTTGCTTAGAATACCGTAAACCTAATTTTTGTATTCCTATCAAGTATCTTAAGAATCTTTTAACAATAAGAATATGAGATTCCTTAGGATTAGATTAAAATCTAGTATATATGTAAACACTAAAGAGTATGTCAGGTCTACTAGTAGTTAAGTATAGTAGAGTACTAATCATACCTTTATAAAGTTTTTGATTGATGCTCTTACCATGTTTGTCTTTATCCAATCTGCATGATGGGCTCATGGATGTGCCAATTGCCTTTGTATTTTCCATCCCAAACTTATTCCATATTTTTAGAATATACTTGGTTTGGGAGAGAAAATATTTTTTCTTTGTTTGTTTGATTTGAAGTCCAAGAAAAAATATTAGCTCCCCCATCATGCTCATTTTAAATTCATCCTGCATTAACTTGGCAAATTCTTGGCAAAGATTTTTATTAGTAGAACCAAAAACAACATTATCCACATATATCTGAATAATATGCAGATCTGATTTCTTTCTTTTCAAAAATAATGTAGTGTTTACACTACCTCTAGAAAAGTCATTGTTAAGCAGAAATTTACTTAGTCTATCATACCACGCTCTTGATGCTTTTTTAAACCATATAATATTTTATTAAGTTTGAAAATATTATTTAAAAAAGCATGATTTTTAAAATCTGATGATTATTCTATAAAAAATATCTTCAGCAATAAAATTATTTAGAAATATATTTTTTACATTCATTTGATATAGTTTGAAAATCATATAACAAGCAAAAGTAAGTTGCAATCTAATGTCTTCTAATCTAGCTAAAGGTACATAAATTTCATCAAAATCTATTTTTTCTTCTTAATTATATTCTTTAGCTATTAGTCTTACTTTATTTCTTATTAAATTATTATTTTTATTAAGTTTATTTTTGAATACCCATTTAGTGCTAATAATTGGATGATCAAGTGGTCTATCAACTAATGTCCAAACTTTATTTTCTTGAATTAATTTAATTTTTCTTGCATAGTAATTGATCAATTAGGATTATTTTTAGCTTCTGCAATAGTTTTAGATTCTATTTGAGAAACAAAAGCAAGATAATCATGATATTATCTATAATTAGATCTAGTTCTTACACCTTGAGATGGATCACCAATTATAAAATCTTTAGGATGATTATGGGCATACCTTCATTCTTTGGATAGATCTTGATGTTTTTGGTTAGTACCTTCTTCTTAGATTTCTTCATAATTATTGACATTTGACTCTCATTCTTCATTATGATTGGATTTGTCCTTCAAATTAAGCTCTTTTACTCTTTTTCTAAGCTCCCTGCATTATCATCAAAACCATCTTCTTTTCTTGATGAAAGATTGTTAATTTCATCAAAAATAATATGAATAGACTCTTTAACAACAAAGATGCATTTGTTGAAAACTCTGTATGCTTAATGTGGAGTATCCAAGAAAGATACCCTCATTAGACTTAGCATGAAACTTTCGAAGATTGTCTTTTTCATTATTCAAAATGAATCATTTACATCCAAATACATGAAAATAGTTAGTATTAGGTTTTCTTCCTTTTCAAAGTTTATAGAAGACTTTTTTAAGAATAGGATGGATCAAAACATGATTTAAAATATAGCAAGCAGTATTTATAGCTTTAGTCCAAAAATATTTTGGAAGACTTCCTTCACATAATATAGTTCTAGCCATTTCTTCCAAGGTTTTATTCTTTCTCTCAACAATACTATTTTGTTCGAGTGTTCTAGAAGCTGAAAAATTATATTTTATATCATTTTTATTATAAAAAAATTTAAAGTTTTGGTTTTCAAATTTTGTACCATGGTCACTTTAGATTTTAATAATTGTAGAGTGTTTTTTTCAATCAAAACTTTTCTATAGAATTTTAAAAATATAAAAAATGCTTTATCTTTATGTACCAAAAATAAAATTTAAGTAAAATGAGAAAAATTATCTATGATCATAAATCTATATTTCTTTCCTCTTAGGCTTATAGTCCTAGTAGGTCTAAATAAGTCCATATGAATTAATTCAAGAGATCTAGAGGTTGAAACTATATTTTTGGATTTGAAATTCTTCCCAGTTTGTTTACCAAATTGGCATGCATTACAAACATAATCATTTTCCAATTTAGGAAAATCTTTAACTAAATCTTTTGCAATTAATTTTAATAAAATATGCATGCTTGCATGATCTAACCTATGCTGCCATAGTCAAGTAGTTTCTTTGATATGATATCTTTAGTAAAAAGATATTGGCCACTTTTCATAGCTATCTCATCAAGATCAATCATGTAGATATTGCCATGCCTATATCCAATAAACTTGATGCTATCATCAAAGGGACTAGTGACTATACATAAGAATAATTCAAATATTACTCTAAAGCCTTTGTCATACAATTGACTTATGTTTAATAGGTTGTGCTTTAAGTTATCAACAAGTAAAACATTCTCAATAAAGGTGAAGAGAGTGATTTTAATTTTATCAATTCCAATGATTTTTTCTTTTCTATTGTCACCACTCCATTTTTTTCTTGATTTGATCTTTGTCACCCGGCATATATCTTGAACAACTGTTATCTAGATACTAAGCTCTTTTATTTTCATTGACTGCAAGACATTCTTGCAAAATAGTCTAGTGGCTAATTTAGGTACCTAAGTCTTCTTAGATCCCTTAGAGTTAGCATTTGTGGTTTCTTTTGGAATCCAATTTTTTTTAACTATATTTTCTTCAAATTTTTTTAAGTTGCATGCATATGCTTTATATCCTACTCTACCATAGCTGAAGTAAATAATATGTGAAATGAAATGTGATGATGATGAACTAGTATAAAGATTTTTTAAGAACTTTTATTTTTTGTTAGGATTAAAATCTATACCAGTACTACAAGAATCTAGACTATTAGTGATAGTGAAATACCATTGCTAATAGCTATGTCATTGCTAATAGCATTATAAAAGTCAATCTAAAAAATTCTTGTCGCTAATTGCCACTATTAAGAGTCATAGTTAATAAGACTATTAGCGATGGCTTTAGAGATAAAATAATTTCATCTTTAATTACTTTTTAATATTTGACTTAATTTTTTTTAAAAAAATTATAAATATTAGCGATGGTATTTTCGTGGCTAATGCCATCACTAATAATTATTGACAATAAAAAAACCATTGCTAATGCCATCTTTAATTTTTATAAAATTTTTAAATAAATTAAAAAATATTACTTAAAAAAATATTAGAGATGAAAGTTTGGTCTTTAATGCCATCACTAATAGTCATTAGTGATAGCAACTACCATTACTAATACCGATGCTAATAGTTAATTTTATTTTCTTTAAAAAATAATAATAATATTTTTTAAAATTTATTTTAATTAATCATAATAAATTATGTTCCTAATACTTATTATAATTAAAATCCAAAGATAATATGATAATCAAAAATTAAAAATTACTTATATTATATTAAAAATATAAATTATATAATTTTTTTATAAGTAGTATAAAAAAATATAATGCATAAAAATAATTAGGTATGATCCTCATCATCGTCTGCCTCCTCCTGCTCCTCTCCAATAACTAGTGGATAAGAGTCGGATGTCCCAGCATCCTATAATAAAGAAATAAAAAATAATAGTAAGTTTTGATATGAAGGCATATCTTTCGATACACTCTTCTAATTCTTGAATAAATTATTTTTACATATTTTATTCGATGATATGAAACTATAGACACCTCCGACCCATCAATTGGAGGGTTAGATTGAATTTTTAGCCCCCAGATCTTCTTTTCGGACTCAAACATATATATATATATGAAGCTTCTAAATATGAAAACTTAAAATAAGTAAAAAGATTTAATAATATAATTATTTGATGTGATGGTTGGGATGATGAGCTCAATTGGTCGTACAGCTGTGGGTCCTAAAGAAACTCCACAATCGTATTATGGATGGCATCCAGGAGGCTCTGAGGTCACTAGCTCAGAAGCCTTTGCACAACCTCCTCCATGTACGCGTTGCTTTAGGTTTGGGTCATCGAGGCTTGTCAGAACACCGAAGGATATCGAGTTGGTGGAGGATCGAAGTTGTGACCAAATCCTATGACCCAACTCCTACTCACCCCTTGAGTGGCGCTAAGCCATCCCTCAAGGTCAAGGGAGGCTGAGAAGATTGGTCATCGCTGTACCTCTCAGTAATGTATGTCGCATAACATATTTGCACAGTTCAGAAATATATTAGTTCTAATATAAAAATTAGATCCTATAATAACATAATTATTAAATAAAGTTTGAAGTTATTACCGTGATCTATTACAATGTAGAATCTAAAAAGTCATTAGTCCTCCTAGACTGATATGTAGCCCACCATAACTATAGCTAGTCTAGTGGATGACCTAGCTACTATGCCTATAATAAATAAATAAGAAAATTAAATTAATTAAAACATGCATATAAGACTTTTTACATTTCTAGTGAAGAGTTTTAGTATTAATTTTTTACCAATCTATTAGCCACAATATGTGTATCGATGGGGCCACCCGTGTGCTTGATCAAATCCTGGTGGACTATCCAATTTTGTCGGACCCTCTATCATCTACCAGAGTACTTTTCGCTACTCCACTAGTTATAGAGAGCCTACCATATATCCGCCCGCATCTAGTGATCTATGAAGGACCTCTAGTCCGATGGTGACTAAAAACTGGAGTGCTGGATGATGGACTGCCTGAGGCTATAAAGGCCATCTCAGAGCCTCCATGTAGCCACCTCCTCGAAGGTTTGATGGCCAGCCTCTTCATTCTAGAGAGTCTTGAATCGATAGTACTCCTGCAAGATAAAAACAAGCATGTATTAATATATAATTAAAATATCAATATATCAAAAATTTAAAAATTAAACTAGTTTTGACTTACTAAAAACATCTTCTAAGATGCATCATAAACTCCAAACAACTAGCTGGAGAACTCATTCACTGACCTCAGCATCAAGTATCGTATGATGTCAGTAATCATATGAGATACTCCAGCCTCTCTAAACATACTACAAAATTGATTTTAAAAAATAAATGTTAATTTTAGAATGGCTAAATTCTAAATATATTAATTAAAGTTGTAGTATTTACTAGTGGCTCCAAACATAAATGAGCTATCTATCCTTCAGTCGAGTCGAAGGTGCTGCAAGCTGGCGGGTCCTCAACCACAACTCTATGTCTGAGAGCTGATCACTAGTATGTGTGACTATGGGGTCACTAGTGATCCTCTATTATCCGAACCTAAGCATAAAAAATCAAATATAATGAATGTTATATTATTTAGCAAAGGATAAAATAACATAAACGAGAATATTTAAAGTGTTAGAGTTTACCATCTGGTGTGAGATGTGTGGAACCATGCAAACTGGCCGCATGATCGTTCTCTCCTCGAGAACTCTATCTTTAGCTAGAATGGCTCTGACCTCTAGAAGACATGATGTATAATCTTTAAAAATAAAAATAAAAATCAAAGTAAGTAGATGACCTAAAAATTGGTTCAAACAAAATATCTATCAAAACATAACAAATTGATCAAAATTTAACTCACGTGTAACAAAGATTGTTTGTTAGCATCTACAATGTATCAGCAAAAAAATAATTCTCATCCAGTAGTACATGATAATATATTGATCTGCTGGTCTTCTAATTTAGGTGTTGTTTGATTCTTATTCAACGGTACATGATAATCTTAGTACATGAAAATATGAAGAAGGCTCAAATTTGCCATTGAAAAATAAGGTATTGCAAGTTCCTCTGCACCTTTAACCATAAGGTGGCTGCAAGTAGTTGTCTGCGATGTAATAGACCATCCAAGCTTGCCCTACATTACAAGTTCCTTTGTACTTTTATCCATGAGGTGGGTGCAAGTGATTGTTTGCGATGTAACAGACCATCCAAGCTTGACCATACAATAATAAGAACAGAATGCATCACCTCCATTTAGGCGCATCTTGCACAAGCAGTCATCATAGCCTCTCTAAGCCCCCAGCCACCTCCTCAAGCTACAAACTAGAAGTAATTTTTTTAAAAAAATAAAATAATAACTTAAAAATAAAATTCATGTGCTCATGTAACCCAATTATCTGGTAAGCTCCAAGCCCACATGCACGGGATGTACGTGCATCCTGACCATCCTCATTTGCAATAATGTCCTTTACTTCTATGATTATGCTTTTGGAAATGTTGTACTCTTAGTTTAAGGATGGGCTCGTTGTCTTTGTAAGAGATGTGTCAATAGAGAAATGCTTGATAGGGATACAATAGGTGCCTATTTATATACTAATGGATTTATACTAAACCACAAGCATTGGTAATTGCATGGAGAGACATGGGAGATAATATGTGCGGACAGGAGGCTCTACTTGTCTAACACATTTGCTGATGTGCAAGAGCTTAATGGTGATAGACTCGAGTAGATGATTAGCACATTTGGTGGATTTGATCTGGTTATCGATGGAAGCCCATATAATAATCTTTCAGGTAGCAACCATCATAGCCATGATGGACTATAGAGGTTGCTATAGTTATAGCCTTGCTTAGCCTCTAAGGGATAGCAATCCTATAGAGGGTAAGCATGACTATAACCATAGAAACCCTATAGTTTATCATGACTATAATAATTGCAATTTAAAAAATTATTATATGAGCTTCCACCAATAACCAGATTAAACACATCAAATATACTAATCATCTACTCGAGCCTATCACTATTAAGCTCTTGCACATCAGTAAGATCTTGGCTATGTAGAGCCTCTGAAGCTCTTATAATTGTCTCCCACATCTCGATCTCCATACAGATATCAATGCTTGTAGTTTGGCATAAATCTACTCTTATATAAATGGATAACTATTGTATCTCTATCAAGTATTTCTCTATTGATACATCTCTTATAAGGACAATGAGCCCATCCTTGAACTAAGAGTGCGGCATTCCTAAAAGCATAATCATAGAAGTAAGAGACATCATTGCAAATGGGGATGGTCAGAATGAGCATCTCGTACATGTGGACTTGGAGCATGCCAGATGACTAGGCTGGATGAGTACACCAGAATGGCATCCAAGCAAATCCCATCTTGGAGTCCAACCCAAAAATTTAAAATTAATTAATTTAAATATTATTAATTTAAAACTATTTTTTTTAAAATTAACACCATCGGCCTGAGCGTGCAAGGCATGCGAGGGATAGATATCTTGCACGCCAACTAGGACCTGAGATCAGAGTATGCAGGGCATGCCCTGGCTCCATGTTTGCAATGCTGTTCGGAGCTTCTGTCAGTTCGAACACTCTGCATGCCGAGATTTGAGCACACAGGGCATATCTCGACCTCGTATTTATAATACTATCTTGAACTTTTTTTGATTCAAGCGCTCTGCATGCCAAGACCCAAGTCTCATATTTTTTTAATTAAATTAATATTTAATTAATTAATTTTTTAATATATACTATATTTAATTAATATAATTTAAATAAAAAATTAACTTTTAGTGATAATATTAGCCGTTGCTACTACTATTGCTAATACTTACAACAGAAGATAGGCTACCATACAGGATTGAGGCATAGGCTAGCATGCAGGGATTGAGGTGGGAGGAGGCATAAGCTAGCGAGCAAGATTGATTAAGGCTCTAAGATGCGACCACAGATGGGAGCTTGAGGTCGGGGAGGTGGGGCAAGGGCCACAAGGTCAGGGCTATAGGCTAGGAGTAGTGGGGTAGGGGCCACAGAATGAGAGCATAGGGACAGGTCGGGGGGAGGTGGAAGGCGATCGAGAACTCAAGGAGGCGGCTGAGAACTTAGGGAGGTGGTAGGGGAGGGCAGGCTAGGTTGTAGCTAGGAAGAGGAGGCCAGGGGCTCAAGGAGACAGCAGTAGAGAGGTGAGCCAGAGGGAGATGGGCTGGGGGAAGGTGGGAGGTAGCCGCGGAGAGCAAGCTGAGGGAAGGTGAGCCAAGGGAGACGAGCGGCGGCTAGGGACGTAGAAGGCAGTCGGGGGCTCGAGGAGGCAGCCAAGGAGAGCAAGCTAAGGGAAGGTGACTAGGGCTTGGGGGAGCAGCTGCGGAGTGGTGAGCCAAAGGGGGGCAAGCTGAGGGGAGGTGGGAGGTGGCCGGAGAGGTAGGAGGCAGTCGAGGACTCGGGAGGTTAATGCATAGAGGTAATCCAGGAGGAGGTGGTTGGGGCTTGAAAAGGTGGCTGTGGAGAGACAAGCTGGGGGGAGGTGGCCGGGTGGAGGTAGGAGGTGGCTAGGAGAGGTGAGCCGGAAGGAGGCAAGCCGGGGAGGTAGGAGGCGGCTGCAGAGAGGTGAGCCAGGGCAGGTTTGGTCGGGGGGAGTAGGAGGTAGCCGAGGGCTCGGAAGGTAGTTTGAGGGTGTGGTGGAAGCCGGGGGGAGGCAGATCGAGTATGCCAGGGGAAGGTAGGCCGGGTATAGCCCCGGGGAGGAGGTCAGGGGCTTGGAGAGCAGCCATGAAGAGGCAAGTCGGGAGGAGTGGGAGGGTTTTCGAGGAGGGAGGAGGCTGGAAGCTCGCGGCCAAGGGCTTAGGGATTGGGAGGCGGCTAGAGGCTTGAGGAGGCAGGTCGTTGGGGGGTGGCTAGGGGCTTGAGGAGGCATAAGGCAGATGGGGGCTCAGGGAGGGCGGGCTGGTGCAGTCGGAGGAGTAGCGGGGGAGGTCGCGGGCTGGGGAGAAAGGGGTGGCAGGGGGACCAAAGGGTGGGGGAGAGGGGGTTGGTAGCGTGGGATAAAAATGCAAGGGGTGGTGGGGAGGGGGGGTTGAAGAACGTGGGGGTAGTCGGGTGAGGGAAAATGAGAGCATGCAGTGGGGTGAGAGAAAATGAGGCGAAAAGATTGTTAGCAATGGTAAATTATCATCACTAATAATATTTTTTCATCACTAATATTTAAAATTAATTAGTGATGACAAGATCTCCATTGCTAAAGCCATCACTAATAATCATAATTTTTAAAATTATAATTTAACATTAATTTTTTTCTTCTAGGTCATTTTTTGGATGGTTAAAAATTAATATTAGGTTTTAGTAAATTTTTGGGCTTAATTATTTTATTGATCAAATCCTAATTGATTTAAATTAGACTTAATTTAATTAGGCTTGACTTAATTTGAGGCTAATTGAATTTTAATATTCTAAATAAGGCTTGGATTCAAAGTCTAATTGAATTAGGCTTGATAGAATTTTGAATTAGAATCAAATTGAATCTAAATTGAAAATCATTTTGTCTGGTTGATATAAATCAGATTAAATTTAATTAGGCTTGACTTAATTTGAGGATAATTGGATTTTACAATCCAATTAAGACTTGGATTCAAAGTCTAATTGAATTAGGTTTGACATGATTTTGAATAGGATTTGAATCGGGTTCGAATTGGATTCAAATTGAGTTTGAATTGGATTCGAATTAAACCCAAATTAAAATCTAATTTCTCCTAATTAATTTAAATCTACTTTAATTTGATTAATCTTGACTTAATTTGAGGCCAATTGAATTTTTAGTCCATGTAGGATTTGGATTTGAAGCCTAATTGAATTAGGTTTGATAGGATTTCGAGTTAGATTCGAATCGAATTCGAATTCAAATGTAATCATGGATCATATTCTAATTGATTTAAATTAGATTTAATTTAAGTAGGCTTGACTTAATTTGAGGCTAATTGGATTTTATAATCTAAGTAGGACTTGAATTCAAAGTCTAATTTAGTTTGGTTTGATAGGATTTTGAATTGGATTCAAATTGAATTTGAATTAGATTTGAATCAAACCCAAATTGAAAACTATTTTCTCCTAGTTGATTTAAATCAGCTTAAATTTAATTAGGCATGATTTAATTTGAAGGTAATTGGGTTTTACTATCTAAGTAGGATTTGGATTAAAAGTCTAATTGAATTAGGATTGACAGGATTTTGAATTAAATTTGAATTGAACTCAAATTGAAAACCATTTTCTCCTAATTGATTTAAATCAACTTAAATTTTATTAGACTTGACTTAATTTAAAAGTAATTGAGTTTTACTATCCAAGTAGGACTTGGATTAAAAGTCTAATTAAATTAAGATTGATAGAATTTTGAATTAGATTCGAATTGAATCCAAATTAATTTTTTTTTAATTACTTTAAATTAAATTAAATTTAATTAATTTTGATTTAATTTAAAACTAATTAGATTTTATAATCTAAATAGGATTTGAATTCTAAGCCTAATTAAATTAAGTTTGACAGGATTTCGAATTAGATTTGAATTAAATTTGAATTAGATTCAAATCAGGCTCAAGATGTGTTCTAGATTATTAGCAATAGCAAATGTGCCATTGCTAAAGCCATCACCAATAACATTTTTTAAATAATTTTTTAATTTATTATTTTTAAAAAATATTAGCAATGGCATGATTTTTATCGCTAATAGGGAAAATTCATCATCACTAATATTTATTTTATATTTAAATATTACAAAAAAATAAAAAATTTAAATAATTTTAGTGATGGCATCATTAATAATTAAGTAGCCATCGCTAATAGTTAATTAGTAGTGATGGCAAGATCTATATCATTAATAATCCAAATTCACCATCACTAATATTTTTTTAATATTTAAATATTTTAAAAAACTTATACTTTTAGAGATAGTACTTGCCATTGTTAATAATAAAATTGCTATCGCTAATAGTATTAGCGACAATAATTTTTTTTATCGATATTATGATGGCAAAAAGTTATTATTAGTGGTAGAAATTTTTTTTATCGCTAATACCATCGCTAATATTTAATTTTCTTATAGTGTAGCTTTATCGTAGATTGTCTTTTGGTTGTTTAAAATCATTTTTAGTTTTTCAAAACTGCATGTGAGTTTTTCAACCAAAGATTTAAGCACTTGAACTTCCTTTCTTAATGAGTCATTTTCTTCTACTAATAGTTTGTTTCTTTGTAAGATTTCTTCTTTTTCTTTGGATAAGGTTTCAGTCTTTATCTTCAGGCTTTTGTTCTTACCAGTTATTTCATGATATTCATTTATTAAATTATGAAATATATCTTGTAGTTTCTCAAAAGTAAAATCTAGGATAATTTCAGAGGTTATCTTATCTTCTTGTACCATGAGACATAAGTTCACTACATTTTTATTCTCTTCATTGGAGCTAGATTCATTGCTATCGCTTCAAATACCAATAATTGCTTTTTTTCTGGTCTTCTTAAAACTCTTCTTCAAGTTGGGACAATCAACCTTGAAATGTTCTGATTTTCTATATTCATAAATAATGGCTGCTCCTTTTCTTTTTCTTATTTTTGCTTGAATCACCTTTAATTAGAGGCTTCTTCTTGAAACATTGCCTTCTTTTTCTTATAAATTTCTTAAATTTTCTTGTAATCAGTGCTATATCCTTATCTTCATCATCCTCATCAGTTGACTCTTCTTCTTCATCAATTATAGTAGATTTGAGGATGATGGTCCTCTTTTTTCATCCTATATCTATTAGATATGTGTGCCCTAGAAGCCAAAATTGGCTGATACTTGTAATACACTTCTAAAAAAAAATTATAATTTTGACTATAATAATAAAATAAATTATTTTCTATCACATATGTGTATTTAGTGTCTGTGATACATCCCTTGAGTTAATGATAATGATAATTCTTATTTTCAAGAGTTGAAAATTTAAAGATAAGAATTTTTATTATTAACTCATAAAATGCTCCTGACCGTAGGATTATCATGAGGATGGTGATTGATCTAGAAAGTTAGTGTACAATCACTTCTTTATAGTAGATGAGTCTTGAGTCTATGGTGTACGAGAAGAGCGAGAGTACAGTCTCGTTAGGAAATGAGGCACGTGAGCGTGACCACTCGAGTAGTCATAAGGAAGTCTACTTCTCATCGATGACTGACTCAAAGCTGTCGAAGTATGTCTTGGTTCCTTGATCTGAGGTGCACAGTATCACACCGAGTGTTATAGTTTGACTACACCATGACTCGATCTCGCTAGCCATTCGAACCCTGAGGTGTTTGTTGGCTATAACCAATATATGAATTAGAATTGCACCAGATGGAATCTATCTCCTCGATGATGAGAGTAGCCCTATGATGATCATGAGAATCAAGTCCATAAGCCATGGCCATGGCGAGAGTGAATAATAGAAAGAGTTTTTAAGATTTTCACATCGAAATTAATCGAATGATTAAATCACATGATAGAATTAGGGTTTGACGAGTTCTCTGTAACCCTAATCTAATCGGCGCTCAAGATAGAAGAACTTAATCACCAAGTAGTGCACCGAGAGGGTTCATTTTTTAGTTTTGATGGGTTTGCCACCATACTGCTAGGTGTCACTGTGTGGATTTTGGAGCAATTAGAATGATTTAGATGATCGATCATTCTTAGTGTTGAATCACAAAAGTTTTCGATCCATCGAAAGGATAGTTTCGATATGTTGATGATGGAGATCACTACATATCCATTACCATACAGAACGAACCTAACTTAGATCATACAAACAAGGTTAGATTTGGATATCATCAATGACAATTCAGCTTATTGTGTTTGATTAGATTCAATTAATTCAAGATGAAAAATCGTGCTAGCACATGAATTAAGCCTAAATCTCCTTTATTCTATCATTAAAAGTTGTCTCAACCGAGCCAAATGATTTATGATCACTAGGTACTTTACCTGGTCTGACTGAAGTTGTCAGGTCAGAAAGGATTGTCTTAATTTATGAGATATTTTAGGCACTACCTACCATTTTTCATCACCTGCTAATTCTTATCCTCGACTTTACAAACACTGACCTTTGATCCTTGGACATCTGGCCATGGGCATGCACTTATTGGAGAGCAGATGGAGCTTGTCCCCCCCTGAAAATTCAGAATGAAGGGGGCACATGCCTAGGATGGTGTGTGCCCATGGATAAGGACGCCTGAGTCCATATGGATGGACTCTAGGTCCCTTCTTGGATACAAATAGTGACCCTCACCTATAGCTTTGACCAGTCTCAGTCCCACCTTAGGATGAACCTAGGGGTCTCTCACTCCTTTTAGATTAGATGATTATCTCACCAATCAGATTTAGATCTGATTAAACGAGCAACATGATTGGCCGGGGTGAGTTGGGACTGCATGGCACAGTAGGTCTAATAAAGACCTGGTCTGCATCAACTTTATAGACTTCTTCCTAGCCATGCCTCCAAGGTATCCCTCTCCCTTCTCCATGGCACCTTAGGCCATCTCTCTTCCCTCCATGCCAAGATAGTTGTGAAGAAACTCTGACTTCGCCGATCTAGGTTCGTCAAGATCTTGATCAGATCAAGAGATAATTTTATAAAATTTTTCTTGATCCCAATCAGATCTTGATATATTTCATCTAAAAAATATTAGATTTGAATGTTTTAAATTAAAATTTAAATATTAAATTAAATTCTAATCCTACCCTGAGGGTATCCTGCTTATTGGATGATCCTGTTTGCAGCGGAAGGTTCTGGATCTAGCCATGCAAGTGCCTGGCCTCTACCGATATCCACTTAGGCTAGATCTAGAGATCCTCTTCTTTTCTATCATGTCTCCAAAAATTAGATCTGGATCTGATCTGGAGGATCTTCAAAACTCCTTTTGAAGATCAGCAGTCGTCCTTTGCAGCAGCGCAGCCTTCTACTTTTGATCGCCTTTCTCTCATCTGATTGCACCAACCAAGAATCCAAACTCTTTGGACATGGAGAGGAGAGGGAGAAGGTGCTTTGGCATGGAGGAGGGAGGAGAAGGAGCCTTGGGGCTGTGGAGAATTGTTCATTGATTTTAATCTTAATTTGAGTTGGGCAGGGTCTTATTTATAGACTAGCTCTGTGATCCAACTCCTCTTCTTCCCAACCAATCACAACTCCTTTGTGAAATTAGATCTAAATCTGATTGGTGGGAATAGAGTCCCCTGGATTCCTCCTTAGAGGGCCTAAGACCAGTCAAAGTTGGTTCTTAGGAGAACTCTAATTGGAATCCAAAAAGGAGATGGAGTCCTTGTCCAACAAGGACTCCTAGGGCGCCTCCAACTTGGGCACACGCCAAGGGTGGCGTGCGCCCTCCTCCTTGCCAGGTTCTGGTAGGGGGACAGGCCCCCACCAGCTCTCCAATAGGTGCATGACATGTGGTCAAAAGTCAAAGTATCAATGGTCAACATTTGACCAGTCAAAGGTAGACTTTTGACCAAAGTCAAAGAACGAGAAATGGCAGGTGACCAAAAATGGCAGGTAATGTCTTACAAAATAAGACAACCTTTTCTGACTTGGACAACTCCAGTCAGACATAGTGAAGGCCTCTGATTGAGCACAAACTCCTTTGGCTCAGACAGGACAACTTATTTATGATAGTAAAAGAAGAACGTTAGGTTCAATCGAGTGCTAGCACGATTTTCCTTGAACCTAATTGAATCTCATTCAGATTCAATTGAACTAGATCAGTTCAATTGATGATCACAGATTCAAACCCTTATTTGTGTGACCCAGTTAGGTTCAGTTCTATATAGTAATGGGATATGTCATGATCTCTATCATCGACATCATCGAAACCTTTCGATGGATCAGAACTCTTCTGATTCGAACACTAGAATGATCGATCATCTAAATCATTCTAATTGCTCCCAAAATCCACCAGTGACACCTAGCAGTATATGGTGGCAACCCATCAGAGCTGAATGCGAACCTCTTGGTGCAGCTACCTGTGTGATTAAGTTCTTCTATCTTGAGCCCCGATCAGATTAGGGTTAAGGTGAACTCGTCAAACCCTAGTCTCTGTCATATGATGTAATCATTCGATTCGAGTCCAATGTGAAAATCTAAATAGAAACTCTTTCTATTATTTCACTCTGCCATGGCCATGGGCTTCTGGACTTGATTCTCATGATCATCATAGGAGCTGCTCCTCTACCACCGAGGTAGATAGATTCCATCTTGATGCTATCCAGTTCCTACAATGAACATGCTATAGCCAACATACACCTCAGGGTTCCATATGGCTAGGAGATCCGAGTAATGGTGTAGTCAAACTATAACACCCTCAAGGTGAACTGCGATGCATCCTCAGGTCAAAGAACCAGACACACTACTGCAGCATCGAGTCAGTCATTGACGAGAAGGTAGACTCCCTAATGACTACTCGAGGTGGTCACGCTCAGTGCCCTCGTTCTCTAACGAGTACCTGTACTCTCGCTCTGGTGTCTCCACACCGTAGACTCAAGACTCATCTACTAAAGAGAAGCGATTGTACACCAACCTTCCGGATCAATCACCATCCTCGTGATGATCCTATGGTCGGAAGCAATTTTATGAGTTAATAATGATTATTCATGTCTTAAATTTTCAACTCTTGAAAATATGAATTATCATTACCATTAACTCAAAGGATGTATCACAGACACTAAATACACATATGTGATAGAAAATAACCCATTTTATTGATTTAGTCAAAATTATAATTTTGCCCCTAGAAGTGTATTACAAGTGTCAGCCAATTCTGGCTTCTAGGGCACATATATCTAAAAGTTGGGCTCAGTTAGTGTGATTTCCTGGAAGAAAAAGGCTGACAAAAAAGGAAAGAAGGCACACTGTTGGCAGAGACGACTGCTTATCTTCCGGAGGAGTTTTTGAAAGATTCTCCAAATTAGATCGCAGATCTAATTTTGGAGACAAGAATAAAGAAGAAGAAGATCTCCAGATTCAGCCTGAGTGGAATAACTGGTAGATGGCCGACACTTGCGTGGCTAGATCCAGAACCCTCAAGGTAACAATCAGCAAGATCATCAACGGATAATCGGATTACCCATATCAAATAAAATTTAATTTAGAAATTTAATTTAATTTTAAATTTTTTATTTACTAGATCATAAAATTAGATCTAAAAAATATTAGATTAATTAGGATCTATAGAAATTTTTAAATATGGCCTCTCGATTTCAATGCAGTATGCTAAACGACAGCCTGAACCCCAAAAAATCAAGATTTCTCCTTCACGTGGTTCAAAGTTCAGGTTCTTATAAATTTATTACGATCTAATTTAATCTAATAAATTATTATTTTAGATATCATATGAGATATGATTAGATCTAAAATCAAAAAATTAGAATATTAAAATTAATTAATCTAGATCTAATATGTATGAGATACATAACTAGACTAGGAATAGAATTATTCTATGTGTAGTCTAGCATCATAATTTTTATTTGATTAAATGTGATTTTTTTTAATCTATTTATTTATTATTTTGTGATCTTATAAATATTATAATTAGGTTTTAAAAAATAAAAAATAATTAAATTTAATTTAATTCCATATGAGATATGATAGTTGCATATTTAGACTAGTATAAAATAGTTGACAAATAGGTTTAAATTAAATTTTATTTGATGAGATCAATTTAAATTAATTTTTTAGATGATTAATGAGATAATTTAGATCTACAAAAACATGCATATATGAAATAATGAGAATGTATGCATACAATGTTCAAAGATCTAATCTTATGATTATGAGAATATATGCTTAGATCTAATTAGTTTTTTGTAGATTAGTTTATTTTTGATTAAGGCAATTTCCTTGGCCATCCGGTCAAAGAACAAAGTAAGGATTTAAAAGACCCTCTCCTTTCATTCGATGGGGTTGTTCTTATGATGTGTAGGGGTGCCTGGCACATTTCCGTCCTTAAATCAGATAATGAAAACTTACTTTCTGCAAATCCTAATCCTGTATATCTAGGATCTTATTTGCATGTTTTAATTTTGTTGTAACCTAACTTAATTGAGAATTAAGATATGAATTATATTAGGTTCCCAAAATTGGAGAATTTCAAATCTAAAGACATGTTTCATAAAAATGGGTTCGGGCTTGTAGCTCAATTAGGTCTAGCAGTTGATCAATATTGAATACAAGAGTTAGTTAGATGGACAACAATGGCTTAAATTGACCCAACCTAATAGGATTAGTCTGGTCAAGATCATCACATGAGTGATCGATTCAAGCTAAGACTAATTAGGTCTGTGGTAAAGAGTCTGGATTGTTAGCTAACCTCAATTAATCATGGCTCAAACAATTTTGGTGTCTAAGATAAGTTTGCAGATACGATCGATATGATTTTTTATATGAGGAGCTATTCGATCTTCGAATGCGATTCTATCGAATTAATAGCATATCCCTTCCGATCGTTCTCACTTATCTTGCCATGTTTGTTGACTCAGTTATATCTAAGGTGGTCAATAATCCGAGCTACCCATGCCACATAGGTATAAGCATAATGGTATTAGACTATTCAAGTCAGTTTAAAGACCTGAATTAAATCTTCTCTAAGAAAAAGATTAAAATTCTAAAGGCTTCATCATTGTAGATGTGACAGGCCTTCACCGGGTTGATTATTCTCAGCTGTATATCAATAGGCTATAAGTATGTAACCGAAAAGATCTAATCATAGAGTCGTATTAGGCATTTATGTGTAGACGCGAGGATGGATGGGCCTCAATATTTTGGAATATGGTGATTATGACTTCTATATTAGAAATTTCAATCTGTGCAAATGGTGGGTCTGGACTTAACTAGGAGTGGATCAATATTTTCGGACATGTGAATTCCATGAATTAGAGACCAAGTTTGGTGCATTATGATTAAAAGAATCATTAAACAAGATTGTTCCTATTTTTCATTGGCTAACCCATCACCATAAGTAACTGTTTGAGATGAGGTGATGAGTAAGTCGATGGGAACTACATCACCTACTAGAATAATCAGTAATCGTGGATGATTTTCGCATCTCTACAGAGGAAGTATAGAAGAATCCAAAAAAAAATAGATGGAGGCTCAATTTATTATATAAAAATATAATTTTAAAATAAGATAGATTAAGTCTTAAATTACAAGTAGTCTAATTAGAAGCTTTGAAACTCTCTATAGAACAGAATACTCTGCCATTCAAAACCCACCTAGCCACGCAACCCTAAAACCACCCATAGATCCTGACGCGGACCAAAATTTATAAGGATTGGCCTTTAAAACTTCAAGAAATTATTTTAGATCTTTGAGAAGTTATAACTCTGTACTGGGACCAGACCCTCCCACCTTACCAGCTCATCCATCGCTGATAGGAGCATCTCTTGGATATAGGTGGTACCAGATGGAAGATAAACAAGGTCGATACTTACATGTTGGGCTCAATGTTCTGATGAACATTCAGACCAACTAAAATATCTAGATTTGCTCTGCTCAAATGTTGGGCTCACCTATAGAAAGTTGGTTGGTGAATAGAGTCATGCATGCCAAGTATCAAGTCACTAAATGAACTATTCATAGGCTAAGATTGCACCGTGATGGATAAAGATATCAGCCAAGATATTGTCAATGATACAAGGACCTGAAAGAGCTGAAGAAGCTCAGAGTGAGGTTTGACTTGGATCTGTCGAATGAATATATCTGCAATCTGACATGATGCGTATGGATCAGATATCATCATGAAACTACCATATGCATACAACTTCAAAACTACACCTGGTGGACTTATGAAATATGCTGATAGTTACCGCTGAGCTTTCTAGAAAAGTTTCTAAAGGCTCAGTACTATAACAATGGAATAGACCTTCTTCAAGAGAAGATCCTATATATAGAAAAGCAAGAACAGAAGAAGTCATAGATGAAAACAAAACAGTAGAAGGTGGAAGGAAGGAAAGAGGAAAAAGACATGACTGAAGAAGAGGCCGATCTGATAAAGAAAAAGTGTTTTCTAAATAGCAAAAGACGCCACTAAAGTGAACTGCCCGTTCACATTACCTGGCCACCTCTATTAGTAGAAGAGGGGTGGGTTCATTTCTGGAGGTATTGACTCGTTATTTGGTCTTAACCTTATGGTTTCTTTCTGCATCCAATTAGTTGCTTGATCTCTGTTGTTCTGAGTGCTTGTCACTGATGTCCTTCTATGCAAGATCTTGAGCATAGCAGGATGGCTTGAGGGTAGCTGGTGGTATGGATTGCTGTAGCATCGAACATATAAAGCAAGAGTTGCTTGTCGTGGCCGTGGATATATCATATCCCTCTTTTAACTACCATCTGGTTACGACTAGTATTTAAAGACTATTATTATGTGCCTGCATCAAGTAGGAATTTGATTTCATATTTGGCCTTGCTATTAGAAGGCTATGTAATTAGTTTTCTTAAAGGACCATTGTAACATTCTTTTATGAAAGAAGAATATAAAAATTGTAAGTTGGTTTCCTTTATTAACGGTTCTTTATCAATGTTAACATGGTTGATATATCTGCTTTAATTTCGAGCAATATCGTAACCTATTACAACAAAGACGAGTAGGGATAGTCAAATGTATGTATCTATAGTGAGCACCTAAACTAGTTGTTCATAAGCTAGTAAGATAGGGTAAAGACAAAGTAAGGAATAGTATTGGGCTATGAGTCGTTGGAGCTTTCGGATGTCATATCCAATTTTATGTATCTTCTTATTGGAAAAATGCTAAGCTTCCTTTAGTAGGACTATGGTAGAACGGCCACGGATCTAATCTTAGCCCTATAACATAATGGGATGTGGTGGCCCAATTTGGATGTACTGGCTAGAGGCAACTTTAAGAAGTCTTACTTCATAATCTTACCGATGATTTTTATCTAAGTATGGGTATGTGTATCTTATGAGACATAAGTCTTGAAGCTTTGAAAAGTTTAAAAGATTACAGGACATTTTGAAGTAGAAAAGGGCAATGTATAAATCTATAAGGTTTCTTGATCAGATCGAGGAGGTGAATACCTATATACTGACATATATCCTGGACTATCATCAGCAAAAATGGCATAGTCCTTCAATTGGATCCTCTCACCAGGAACACCTCAACTCAACGACAATCTCAGAATAAGGAATTGGATCCTATTAGATCATGGTCCGATCATGATGAGCCTTCAGACCTCCCTAATTTTTTATGGGAATCTGTTTGTTATACTCAATATCTTATCTGGAGATGATTTCTTTTAAAGCCGATTCCTACCAATATCGATAATGAGATATGGGCCAATGG
This sequence comes from Cocos nucifera, assembly GCA_006176705.1. Lineage (NCBI taxonomy): Eukaryota > Viridiplantae > Streptophyta > Magnoliopsida > Arecales > Arecaceae > Cocos > Cocos nucifera. The sequence goes on along the minus strand of QRFJ01002978.1, from coordinate 70,525 downwards.
TAAAGAACACACCAAGTCTGAAGTCATCATAGATTTGAGATATGTTATGAGCTACTATCAAAAGATAACAAGGCGGACAAGTTAAGACTTTAGGATTCCATTTAGACTCGATCATAGAGATATTCTAAAAGATAGTCATTAGGATATTAAGTTTCTACATTTCCAGAAGATCACAATGTGATTATTGAGTCGACATGCCATTTTCTTAAAAATGTTATTCAAGATGGCTTAGTCTGGAAAGTAGATTAAGCCTTCAAAAGAGGAAAGTCTCACAAGATAACAAGCTAAGGACCAAATGAACCAAATCAGGTTAGCAATCAGTCACTACCCTCTTCCATCTCATAGATCGAAAGGATTTTCCATCCCCTGAGAGATACTTTAGGTACTAATTTCAGAGGAATGTAGAGAAAAATGTTCCTCATAGGTAATGGGTTCATGGTGATGATCCCAAAAATCTATAACGAGGCGTATCAGTACTTTGAGATGGTTAGAGTATAATGAAAATCAGAAAATTGACATCGATGACTCAAACCAAGTCTAGCATCTTGGTAGATCACAGAAGTATAATACCTATTAGATGTAAATGGATCTACAAGAGAAAAGATTAATTGTAGATAGAAATAGTGAGACATTCAAGCTAGATTAAGTGGCAAATGGTTATAGTCAATCCGAAGGCATTGACTACCAGCATACCTTTTCGCTAGTAGCTATGCTAAAATTCCATTTGCACATTGTTGTTTGTTGCAAGCCTTTTTGATATGAAATATGGTAAATGATGTGAAAATAGCATTCTTAAATGGATATCTATAAGATATCTATATGAACAGCCCACTAAGTTTCAACATCCAATGATGATGATCATAAGATTTGCCAAGCTGCGAAGGTCTATAATATGGACCTATGCAAAGCATCTCGGAGCTGGAATACTCATTTTTAATGATATATCAATGATTTGACTATTCAAAGAATGCGCGGAGGAGCCATTTTCTTCAAATTATTGTCAGGTTGGGTAGTGCTGTTTGTCTTCCTCGTATTGTACGGTGATACAATCCTCCTTATTGAAAATTATATTCCCATGTTGACAATAGTTAAAATATGGTTATCTATAAATTCTCCATGAAAAACCTAGGAGAAGCATCCTTATCTAAAAATTAAGGTCTATATAGTAGTGACCAAATATGATGCTACGGATTTTCACAGAAGATGTACATAGAGGAAGTACTAAAGAGGTTTAATATGGAAAACTCTAAGAGGGCCTTTAGCATCCTTCAGGCATGGCATTCATCTTTCTAAGAAGATGTGCCTAGCACACCTGAGGAAATAAGAACGCATTGAGGCAAGTCCATGCTTCAAATTAGTGGAGCCTCATGTATGCCATGTTATGTACACGATCTGATATAGCTTATGCCATGAGTGTCACGAGCAGATATCAGTCGAATCCAGGTGAAGAACACTGAACTTCTGTGAAATATATCCTTAAGTACTTAAGAAAAACTAAGAATATGTTACTGGTCTTTGGCAATGAAGAACTTCAAGTTTAGGGATATACAGACTCAAACTTTATGTCCGATATAGATGATCGAAAGTCAACATCTAGGAGTCTGTTTGTATGTAATGATGGAGCTATCAATTGAAAAACTTTCAAGCAGACAGTGATAGCAGATTCCACCATGGAAGCAAAATATATCACTGCGTCAGAAGCAGCAAAGGAGGCATTCTGGTATAAGAAGTTTGCCACGAAGATCTGAGTGATGCCATCAGATGCCATTCCTCTATACTGCGACAACAATGGCGCCATAGTCCTTACTAAGGAGCCGAGGTCTCACCAAAAATCTAAGCACATCGAGCGGTGATACCACCTTATCCATGATTACCTCGAGAAGGGTTACGTCCAGATCAAGAGAGTCGATTTCTCGTAGATAAGTGACTAGCAGAAGATCGAAGCCCACCTTAAGAAGATGGGCTTACTTGATGTAGCCAATTGCGCTTTAGGTGAAGTAAAGTTTGTTAGTTATGTGTGCCTAGAAGCTTAGAATTGTCTGATACGAAATACACTTCTAGGAGCTATAATTATATAGTATAATAAATGAATAAATATTATATTTTCTATCACATAATATTGTATTTAGTGTTTGTGATACATTCTTGAGTTAATGTAATGATAATTCTTATTTCAAGAGTTGAAAATTTAAAGACAAGAATTTTCATATTAATCTCATAAATATCTCCTGGACCGTAGTTATCAATGAGATGTGATTGTTGGAGTAGATTAGTGTACAATCGTTCTTTATAGTATAGATTTGAGTCTATGGTGTTGTGTAGAGACACTAGTGCTGAGCGAGAGTACAGTACTCTATAGAGAATGAGGGCACTTGAGCTGACCACCTCGAGGTATCATAAGGAAGTCTACTCTTCTCATCGATGACTGACTCGAAGCTGTAGTGGTTGTCTAGTTCCTTTGATCTGAGGTGCATTGGCAGTTTATCTTGAGGATGTTATAGTTTGACTATACCATGACTCGATCTTCTAGCCATTGCGAAATCCTGAGGTTATGTTGCTATACATGATCATTGTAGGATATATGATATGCACCAAGATGGAGTCTATCTACCTTGGTGAATGAGACAGCCCTATGATGATCATGAGAATTCAATGTCCATAAGCCCATGCCATAGCAGAGAGTGAAATAATAGAAGTATTATAAGGTTTTCACATCGACTTGAATCGAATGATTAAATCATATGATAGAATTAGGGTTTGACGAGTTCATCTTAACCCTATCTGATCGGGCTCATAAAAACTTAATCACAGAAGTAGTTGCACCGAGAGAATTATTTTTTAGTTTTGATGAATTGCCATCTATATCTGCTAGGTTGTCAACTGGTGGTTTTGAACAATTAGAATGATTTAGATGATCGATCATTCTATATCTGAATCAAAAGATTCGTATTCATCGAAAGGAGTTTCGATGATGTTGATGATGGAGATCACTACATATTCCTTACCATCAGAAAACCTAACTAGATCACACAAATAAGGATTTGGATCTGGATATCATCAATAGAACTAACCCAGTTTAATTTATTTGAATTAGATTCAATTAGGTTCAGGAAAATCATGCTAGCACACGATTAAGCCTAACATTCTTCTTTTTCTTTCATTAAAAGTTGTCTTGATCGAGCCAAATATATTTGGCTCACTCAAGGTTACTCCTATCCGTATCAGAGCTTGTCAGATCAAAAAGGTTTGTCTTAATTTATAGATAAATTTAGACAACATCTGCCATTTCCATCACCTGCTAATTCTTGTCCTTTGGCTTGATCCAACATTGACCTTTGACCATTGGACATCTGCCCATGTATCATGCCTATATTTGGAGAAGCAGATGGGATATCTACTCCTTTTGGAAATTAGAAAGAGGGGGGCACGCCTAGGATGGCGTGCGCCCATGGATAGGGATGCCTGGAGTCCATACGGATGAACTCCAGGTGCTCTTCTGATTCAAATTAGACCCTTCACCTATAGACTTTATCAATCTCAGGTGCCACCTTAGGAAATGAATCTATGGTATCTTGCATCTGATTGATTAGTGTATCTATCTCTATCAATCAGATTTAGATCTGATTAAATGAAGCAACGTGATTGGCCGGGGTATGTGGCACTGCATGGACCACAGTAGGGGAGTTATATAAACGACCTGTTTGTGCCATCTTTTTATAGACTTCTCTCTCATCCATCCCAAGGCTGTCCCTCCCCTTCTCCATGCCACCTTCAACCATCTCTCTCCTCTCTATCCCAAGGATAGTTGGGCTTCATATTAGTGTAGCACTGCTGTAAAGAGATAACTGACGAGAAAGGAAGAAGGCAGTACTGCTGTAGAGATGACCGCTGATCTTCAGAAAAAATTTTGAAAATCCTTCAAATTAGATCTAGATCTGATTTTTGGAGATGAGATAAAGAAGAAGAAGATCTTCAGATCCAGCCCGAGTGGATATCGGTAGAGATCAGGCACTTGCATGGCTAGATCTAGAACCTCAAACAATCAGCAAGATCATCAATGGATAATCGGATTACCCATATCAAGGTAAAACTAATTTAGATTTAATTTAATTTAATTTTCTTATTTACCAGATCATAAAATCAGATCTGAAAAATATTAGATCTGATTAGGATCTAAGAGAAAATTTTTAAAATATGCCTCTCGATCTAATCAAATCTGAATGAACCTGATCCCAAGAAATTAGGATTTCTCCTTCATTATCTTCATTATGCTACCTCATTGTTAATTCATGCATTATTAAGGATCCAATTAGCTCTTCTAATGGCAGCTTATTCAAGTCCTTTGCCTCTTTTATTGAAGTGACTTTCACTTTTCAATACTTTGGCAAAGACCTAAGAAGTTTTCTTACCAAATCATTATTAGAATATATTTTTTTAAGATTTTTTAAACCATTAGTGATATCAGTAAAGCATGTGAACATTTTAGTGATTGATTCAATGTGTTCCATTTTGAAAAGCTAATATTAGTGCATTAGCATGTTAATTTTTTATTCTTTTACCTGATTTGTGTCATTATGAGTAACTTCAAGTCTATCCCAAATTTTTTTTGTTGAATTACAAGTAGAAATTTGGTTAAACTCATTGGCATCTAAGGCACAATATAAAATATTCATAGCCTTAGCATTTAGCTAAATTGATCTTTTATCTTTTTTACTCCAATTCTTTTCAGGTTTGGATATGTTAATGCCATCGACTATAATGATGGGTGTGTGTGGCTCATTGATTATGACCCTTCATATGTCATAATTAAGAGCTTGAATGAAAATTCTCATGTGAGCTTGTCAATATGTGTAATTTGTATCATTGAAAAATGATGGTCTATTAGTGGATTGCCCTTCGATAAGTAAACCTCTCAAATGTATTATCATGATCTTTATCTCTTGATCATTAAATCAATATTCTAGCTGAAAATCAGGCTCTGATACCACTTATTGTCCAGCTAGATTACCCAAGTGGGAGGGGGAGGGGGGTGAATTAGGTTATTAAAACTTTTAACTAAATTGAAAGAAGGTGTGCAATGCAGAGATGAAAATATACTGAAGATGTAGTGATCTAAAGAACAGAAAACAAATGTAATAGGAGAGATAAAATGCATATATACAAATGTAGCAGATTTATAGTGGTTCGGGGCACCTCTAGCATCTATATCTACTTCCCAAGCAATTTCTTGAAAATTTTTACTATAATCACTCAATTACAGCATGGTTGTTTTCACCGGGCTCACAAATAAATTCAATTGGTTTTCACCTAGGTCAACCAATCAAAATCTTTAAAAGCCTTTATCTATGGCTCTCCCAAACTAATCTAAACTTGGTACAACTTTATCTCTTCAAGTTTCAGCTCCTGCTAAAACTTGCATAATAGAGTTGAAGCAAAAAGAAATACAACAATAAAAACCCTATTATGGTTGGATTGTTGTCGATGAAGCTTTCTTTTGAGGAAGCTTTGAATGCTGACAATGAATACCCTTTGTCCTCCATGAATGTACTTAGAAAAATCAAGAAAGAATTGAATAGGAGTTGGTGAACTTTCTTCGAAGCTATTGAATACTCAAAGTGCTCTTTTTCTCATGAAAATAGTGTTTAACAGTGTTCTCCCTCCTTTTCTTTTATCCTTTAATCATTCCATTAAGGCTTAGATTGATTTGACTTTAATTCTGGCCATTTATGATTGTTAGAGATGGAAAATAGCCATTGAAAATCTTTTCTGGGTGAAGGTCGACTTCTGTAGAGCTAGCTATTATGCTTGTCAAAATTTGTCGAGCCAGCTCAAATCTGGCCTCGAGTTGGCTCGAGTAGCATTTCTTCACAAACCATCATTTCGTCCCACTAAGAGGGCTGGCTCAGATTTGCTTCAGGTTGGCTTGAATGATAGATTCAAAAAATAGCATTTTTATTGACCTGAGAGAGCTGGCTTGAATTTGCATCAGGCTGGCTTGAATGGTAGACTTGAAAAATAATTTTTCTATCGACCTGAGAGAGCTGGCTCGGGTGTTGCTTCGAGCTATCTTGAATAGCAGAATTCTAAAATTGCTTTTCTATCACCCTTAGAGAGCTGGCTTAAATCCATTTTGAGCTGGCTCGACTACGTGCCAAGTCAACATGTCAAGGGCATGCTGTACCAGAGCTGGCTCGATTCTTGGGTGGGTCAGCTTGAATTCTTTGAGTTGATTTATCTTGTACCAAATTCTTCAAAAATAATTTCTCTTGACTCAATTAATCTTCAATCAAATAAGGAGTCTTTCAATAGCCTTTTCTTTCCACAAAAATATTCTTTGACATAGTTGAAAAATGTTAGTATAAAAATTATGCTCCAATGTTTTGTAATCATCAAAATTATTTCTAGGGACAACACGTCAATTCATGCATCTAGTAATCAATATTCTGAGAAGAAGGATTACTAAAAAATTCTCTAGACCTAAGTCTACATAAACTTTAGACAAGATGGGAGCTAAAAGTTTCCATCTTGTCTTCTTCCACTACTGGTCTTTCAGCCGTAGGTTCTTCTTTATCTTCCATTCTTCTTTTGTTCTTTCTATGAGGAGATGGCTTCTTCTGGCAACTATGACTTTGCTCCAATTACTTTCTAGTTTGAGTTAACGAAGAGGGATCTAGACTGATTCATAATCAGTTTCACATCCCTCTAGAGTTTTAGTTGAAAATTCTGGGAGTAGAGGAGCAGGTTTACTATCCTCCCCCAGGTTAGATGAGCCTCTATGAGGAGTGCTTCCGGACTGGGTTGAGGCTTCCTCTCCATGCTTTCTTTGTTGTGCTTTTTTAGTTTTTTGAGATGTCGCCATGCTCGATAGTCCTGAATTCGTAGCAGCATATTTGCGGTTTTACCATAGTGTGCATGTTGGCTGAGGTTGAGCCTAGCGTCATACTCTTTCATCATTTCTTTACTTTTAAGAAATATGTCGGGTCACATAGATGATGGTACGTATCATGGTGGAAGAAGAAGACTGCCTACCTATTAATCCAAGGTGCTCCTTTCGCTATTCATGGTTGGAAGGGGCACTTTTTATTTATTTCTTGAATATCAGGCGAGGGATTGGGGCTTTGTCAATTGGGGTGAACCTTAGGATTCTATGCTGAAGGAGCTAGTATTAGATCAAGGTTTGAGGCAAGATTTGGAGATCTTGCATGACTTTGTAGTTCCAAAATTGAAAGAGCTTCTATCGAAGTAGACTTTGTTCAATGTTGGCATCAGCCAAGTTGGTCCCTAAGGTGTGCACGGGTCAGTTGCCTCAAGGGCATGTGTTTATTTGATATCTGGATTTAGTACTAATCATTTGGTGATTTGGATTGCAAAGATGAACTCAAGTTTATTGAAGAAGTTGGAGTAGAAGACTTATCGAAAATGGGTAGTAGAGCCCGCGAGTGGTCGAATCACCCAAGGCAAGATTGAGCATCTTCCTACATCGTCGACCTTTGGGTCAAAGGAACCTAGATCTCATGCTTCTAATGATTTTAGAATTGTGAGAGTTCAACTCGATTCAACTTCTTCGGCTTTGGATAGAGATCGAAGAAGTTAGACAGGTCTGGTCCTTGGCAAGGCAATTCTAAGCTTGCCAACTCCTCAAGTTCTCAACTTCTTACTAGATGATGAGCCAACTGACATAGTTGGGACTTCCAGGATCATGCCAGCCAACCTAAAGCTCGAGGCTTCTGCCTTAGAGGATTACAAGTTGGTGCATGAGATGTTCACTGGGATGCTCCTCCTGGCTGATGCAAATAAGCTACTGAGCGAGCCGCACAAGGTGATAAGGAAAAAGGATGTAGAATATTTCATCTAGGTAAACCAAAGTTCATTACTATGCTATTTCATTCATTCCTTAGTATATATTTTCCGTGTTAAAGTGAAAGAACTTTTTAACAGCTCGATCATTACTTGAATGGGTACATGGAGCACTCCCTTGAGCTTTCGGTAGAATCAAAGAAGTATAAAGTCGATGCCAAAACACTTAAGGAGATGAGGGATAAAGTAATAAAGGAGGCTAGTGAAGCCTCCATCAGGGCTGCTGCTGCTGCAAGGAGAGCTGAAGATGTCGAGGCAGCCCTGAGAGGAGCCATCGAGGAAAACTTCTGGTTGTTGGGTGTTCAAGAAGCAAAAGCAGCAGAAATAAAGAAACTTAAATCTCAGTCCATGAAAGAAAAAGAGCTTGAGGCCGAGCCGGAAAGGAATAAAGCTATGCTAGAGGCAGTAGAGAAGAAAATAGCTGAAGTTTAGAGCAGCATGGAAGCATAGGTCAAGGTTGCTGCTTCCAAAGCTATCAAAGACTTCCAGGGGTCGGAGAAATATCATGACGAGAAGGTCGAATTCATGATGGAAGCTTATGCTGTAAGAAAGCAATTAGTTTGGAATAGAGTTGCTGCCCAATACCCAGAATTAAATTGGGATTTTCTAGATGAGGTTTGGGAACCCCCTGTAGCTGACATAGCGGCCGCCTCTACACTAAATGCTACCTCTTAGACTTTTATTTTTCTTTCTTGTTTTTGTACGTGGACTTATTATGGTCGTTGTAAAAATTTTTGAATGAATGAAAATTTTCTCTTTTAAGTGATTTGTGCCATTTATCTTTAGTAATTTTTGTTTGCATGTTTTCACTTAACGAGTAGGAATTAGCTCTGATCTAAGGAGTCTTGAACAAGGCAATTCAAATTAGGGAAATTCGAATTTTGAACAAAGGAACCTTGGGTTAGAGAACTTTGATCAGAGGAACTATCGATTCCAACCAAAGGAATCTTATGAAATGTGTTCTAATCAAAGGAACTTTGGTTTTTGAGCAAATAGAACTTGGGTTCTGAATAAAGGAACCTCGGATAGGGCCGTTCCAATCAAAGAAACTTAGGAGAGTCAATCTGAAGGAACCAGATCTAGGGTTTCATGGGTAGATCTTAAAACATTTTTCAAGATCATGCAGCGAAAGACTTAAATAAATTAAATATTTATTTAAATAAATATGTAAACACCTAGATCTCATATCTATTATATGATCAAGGCATAATATTAAATTAGAAATTAAAATCAAACAAGAAAGAAAAGGTTGATCAAATCAACCTAGATCTACACTACATCAAATGTAGGTATGAAGTTAATAGATCAGATCTATTATCTGAGCAAGTTAGATGTTCTAACTTGTTGATCCAGGCTTGAGGATGAAGTCATAATCCGCACATGCATCCGGCCTCTAGGAGTTATCTACACGAGCCCACGAACACGATCAGAGATTCTAATGCAGGAAATCAGCACAGTATACTAGCACTATGCTGATCTCTCTTCGACGATTGATCCGATGCTTTCTTCTTTGAAACTTGGACACTCTAAAATATCAAAAGAAAAGAGGAAGATTTGTGATACTGAGACACCTCTCAAAAGCTCACCAAAAAGAAAGAAAAAGATTTAGAACAAAAACCCTAGAAGAGGACCCTCTTCTTCTTCTTTGTTCTTTTTCTAGACATCCTGATTTGTGTTTTCAATATCTCCATGACCTAGATAAATTTTTCTCTAATTTTTCTACACAAAAGAGGCCTCTCAAATGTCTACAATCTATAAAAATTTTAGCCAATTTTCTTTTTTAAATAAAGAGATATGCAGAGTCCAAGTTAGGTCAGAAACTTAGACTAAGAAGGACCAAATAAGGGAAGTTGTTGGGGCGCCCAACTCTTGGGCGCCCCCACCTTTTTTTCTATCATGGACCAGAAAGGGGGGCACACAAAAAGATATCCTCTTTTACCATGAAAATTAAAGAAAATAAGGAAGGATGGGTCGGCACACTTATGGGAAGAGTTATGGTTGACAAGGATTTTATCTCATAGAATCCTTAAGCAAAACTAATTCTCCTTTTGACTTGGTCTTCCAACAAACTTCCATATAAGAAAAAGAAAGAGAGAAGGGAGGCATGAAAAATCTTGGGCATAGAGATTATTCACGTAAAAATACAAAGAGAAAAGGATGGTGCGTGAGGATTAGGTGGTGCAAGGAATAGGGAGTCCTAGTCATACTAGGACTCCTGTTTTGACTTGGTCAAACAAGGTCTTTTAACCAAATAAAAAATAAGAGTAAACCAACCTAATTAAATAAGTATCTAATCTATTTAAAGACTTAATTAAATTAGATTAAATTAAATTTAATTCTAATTTAATTTTTTAATCAAATTAAAAAATTAGGTTGATCCGAGTCCTAGTTAGACTAGGACTAGTTCTTCCTTGCACTTGACTTATCCAATAAGCCAATTGGACTTGATCCAATCAAACCCAAACCAAATCTAATTTAATCATATTTAATTAGATTTAATCTCAGCTTTCTGGCTTAATCAAATTAAGCCAATTAGTAATCAAATTGCTAATCGATCCTCCTATAACACTTGCACTTGGTTAAACACCAATCGTATTGATTGTTTAATCCTAAAATGATTCTAAATCATTGATCAACCATCCAATCAGAACATGAACTCTAATGTGTGTGACTTCATAGATCCAAATCTAAGTCAATAGTATAGAAATAAATTTTTGTACCAATCAAAGTGACCATCTAGCAATGATACCCGACGGTCGGATAGATCGAAAAGTGTAGAACACCATCCTTAGAATCCATGCGAATATAGTTTTTATATAATTCATCCCCTTAATTATAATACTCATAGGACACCTCAGAGTTCAACTGTTAACTCTGATTAGGTTATCCACATTGTATTTCAAAATATCAAATCCATCTGATGGATTACCCTGACCAAGGTTTTGCTATATTGAAATACAGTGATACATTCTTCTCCAACTCTTGGAGTGGTCAATTCCATCTTGATCACACTCCAACTTTGCAAGTACTTGACTATGTCCAGAAGCCTTCCATTGTTGAATTAAAAATTCAGTTAGTCCTATACCAAAATATAATGAGTTGCTTGCAAGTCACTGAGGTGATCTCAGGTCTAAGGGATACTTATACCTATATCCCATCAGAGATATTTTTGATAGTAGAATGCTCTGAAGTTGGTCACATTCAATGATGATGTACCCATATATCTCATCTGTATGCTATACCAGTATCTCCACACTCCTTGGTTAAGAGGATAATGAACCTATATGGTATATAGCGACCTATGCTCGATAGATGCTGTCATCCTAATTAACAGCCTATCATTTGGTCGTGAAAGAATTTAAAAACTAATTGATAAATCCTCTCTTTATCAAAACTAAATAGTCCTAAGAACTTCATCACAATAATAGAGTTCATTAGAAGATGTAAATTTATGATGAAAAAAGATGTCAAAATATTTTTTATTAATTAATAAATTAATTATAATATCTCAACCGTCAATAGGCTGATGATTGGCTTTGGGAACATAATTCTCAATAACTTCCAATTATCCTAAAGCCACTTGGCATAGTATCTAATACCCATCTTCGACTTATAATTGCCGAACTCCTTGATTGCTAGGACTTTAGTGAAAGGGTCGACTAGATTCTCCTTTTCATCGATCTTCTGAAGATCGACGTCACCATGATCCATGATGTCATGGATCAAATAAAAGTAGTGCAGAATGTGCTTTGTCCACTGGTGTGCCTTCGATTTCTTTGCTTGAGCTATGGTGCCAGTGCTGTTGCAGTAGAGCAGGACTGGACCATCAATGGAGGATGCTATTCCAAGCTCGATGATGAACTTTCTCAGCCACATAGCTTCCTTTGCTACATCTGATGCTGTCATGTACTCTGCTTCACAAACAAAGTCAGCCATTGTATGCTGCTTGAAACTTTTTCAATAGATGGCTCCACCATTTAGAGTAAAGATATACCCCGACATACTTTTACTGTCATCATGGTCAGATTGAAAGCTGGAGTTTGTAAATCCCATAAGCTTCAGATCTGACTTACCATAAACTAACCATTGGTCCTTAGTATTTCTCAAATACTTAAGGATGGTTTTAACCATCTTTCAGTGATTTTTTCTAGGGTCAGATTGGTATCTACTCACTACTCCTAGTAAGTATGCCACGTCTGATCTCATACATGTCATTACATACATAATAGACCCTACTACTGAAGCATATGGAATTCTACTCATATGCTTTCTCTCTTCAGGAGTTGTCGGATAATTCTTCTTAGAGAGAAAAATTTCTTAGCCTATCAGAAGATAGCCCTTTTTAGAATTCTCCATACTAAACCTCTTCAGCATAGTTTTTATGTACGTGGACTGGGATATACCAAGCATCCTTTTAGATCTATCCCTATAGATCTTCATCCCTAGGATGTAGGATACTTCACCTAAGTCCTTCATGAAGAACTGTGATGACAACCCGACTTTTATTCCTTGTAGTATGGGTATATCATTCCCAATTAAGAGAAAATCATCCATGTACAAAATAAGGAATACCACTACTGGACCATTTGTCCATTTATAAATACATGGTTCTTCTCCATTCTTAACGAAGCCATACGTTTTGATCACTTTATCAAAATGCATGTTCCAACTCCGAGATGCTTGCTTTAATCCATAAACAGATCTCTAAAGTCTGCATACCTTGGACTTATCTATAGATGTGAACCCCTCAAATTGTATCATATACACCTCTTCGGTTAGCTCTCCATTTAGAAAAGCCATCTTCACATTCATCTGCCAGATCTCATAGTCTAGGTGGGTAGCTATTGCAAGCATTATCCAAATGGATTTGAGCATTGCCACTGAGGAGAATGTCTCATCATAGTCAATACCATAATGTTGACGATACCTCTTGGCAACCAGACAGACTTTATAGATCTCCATCTTTTCGTCTGTGCCTTTTTTTCTTTTGAATATCCATTTACACCCATTAGATTTAACCCCTTCAGATGGGTCAACTAATGTCCATACATCATTGACCTTCATGAAATTCATTTTGGATCTCATGGCTTCTAGCCATTTCTCAGAGTCGGATATCTGCATCGCATCCATATAAGTGATCAGATCCTCATCATTCTCATCGAGTTCGATGGGATCATCATCCTGGATCAAGAATCCATAGTATTTATTCGAATGGTGCAGTACTCTATCGGATTGCCTTAATGGTGCGGATTCACTAGGCTTCAGATCTGATCAGATCAAATCCAACTTAAATTCATCATTCTGTATCGGACTTTCTATTTATTGAACTTCATCAAGTTCAACCTTAGAGGTAATAGTTCTTTCATCAAGGAACTTCTTTTCCAAAAAGGTTGCCCTAAGGCTGACGAACACTTTTTGTTCATCAGCATGGTAGAAATAGTATTCTTTGATCTCTTTTGGGTATCCTATGAATGTACACTTATCAAACCAAGGTCTAAGTTTATCTATAATTAACCGTTTGACATAAGTTGGGCACCCCCAAATCCTAAGGTGTGAAAGTGCTAGCTTACACCCTGTCCATATCTCATATGGGGTTTTAACTACAGACTTACTTGGAACCTTATTTAATAAATAACAAGTTGATTTGAGTGCATATCCCTAGAAAGATATTGGCAAGCTGGCAAATCCTATCATGGATCGGACCATGTTTAATAGAGTTTGATTTCTTCTTTCAAATACACCATTATGCTGTGGTGTTCCAGGAGGAGTCCATTAGGAGAGAATCCCATTCTCTCCTAGATATGTGAGAAACTCATCAAAAAGGTATTCTCCTTTTCGATCAGACCAAAGAGTTTTAATACTCTTTTCAGTTTATTTTTCTACTTTACTTTAGAATCGTTTGAACATTTTAAAAGAATCCGACTTATGTTTCATCAGATAGACATATCCATATTTGGATAGATCATCAATGAAAGTGATAAAGTAGATATATCCACCTCTGGCACTTATGCTCATTTGTCCACATACATCAATATGTACTAGACCTAAGAGCTCATTGGCTCTCTCATCTTTTTTAGTAAAAGATGACTTGGTCATTTTACCAAGAAGATAGGATTCATAGGTTGGAAGTGATTTACAATCACTGACTTCGAAAATTCTCTCTTGAGTCAACTTGTTTATTCTGTTCTTGTTTATATGACCTAGCTTACAGTGCCATAAGTAGATATCTAATACACTATCTAATCTAGGGTGCTTGCTAGTAGAATAGACTACATTAACAGATTGTGATAACATATATACACCATTGTTCAATTATCCACAGAAAGTAGTAACACTATTCATAATGACATTACAAACTCATTTCTTTATTAAAATTTCATAATTATTCATGGCCAAAAGGCCTACAAAAATAATATTTTAAAAAAAACTAGGATAGAAATGACAATCACTAAGAACAACGGTATGAGATTCAAATACAAGTTTCAAAATTTCTAAAGTTAGAACTAGAACTGGTCTTCCATCTCCAACGTTCAAGAATCTCTCATCTTGCTCGAATCTTCTACTAATCTGCAACCCCTATAATGAATTACAAATATGGTAAGGGCTATCGATATCCAATTCCCAGTTAGTAATATCATAAATAGAGAAATTACGAGTTATCATGTAAATATCTTGTCCAGCAATAGCTTGCTTCTTTCTTTACCTATTCGGATCCAAGGAAATAATGTACTAAGGATAGTTCCTCTTTCAATGCCCCCACTTCTTGCAAAAGAAGCATTCAGCTTGACTTTTATCAGGCTTGATCTTTCTGGTCTGGCCCTGCACTGATGTCCTAGCTTGAACTTGCACCTTCTTTGTTTTTTTCTTCTTGTTCTTCTTTCCTTTCCTAAAGAGTCGAGAACCAGAAGACAAACCTCCCACTAAGTTCACCGACTCTTTATGGAGCTGGTGATCCTTCTCAAAGTTCTGAAGTAACCCCAGTAAGCCATGGTAGTTTATTTCAGGCTTTATCATTCTATAATGAGTAAGAAAAGGAAGATAGAACTTTGGCAGTGAGTTCAGTATTGCATCTTTTTCAAGTTGTTCATGCAAGAAAAAGCCGAGTTTGCTCAAGTGCTCTATCAGCTCGATCATGTATAGTACATGATCAGTGATAGAGGCTCCATCCCATATTCTGGCATTGAAGATGGTACAACTAGTCTTATGCCTCTTAACATCATCGGGTGTGCCAAAAGAATCCTCCAACACTTAGAGCATTTCATTTAGCTGAGCTATCTCAAACCTATGATTGAACTCATCACTCATCGCAGCCAGCATAATGCAGCGCACCGTGGTTCGATCACTAAGCCACTTTTGATAAGTGTCTCTAACTATTCCATGTGCATTGACAGCGGGCTCCTCAGGTGCAGGATCCGTCAATATTATAGGTGAAGGAAAATCCTGATTTCTCGGTCCAGGTTCGTTCAGATTTGATCAGATCAAGAGATATATTTCAAAATTTTTTTTCTTTGATCTGTATCAGATCTAGGATGTTTCAGATCTGATTCTTATTATTTTAATAAATAAAATAAAATAAGGATAAATTAAATCAAATTTAATTTACCTAATTTGGATAATCCTATTACCTTGTTGATGATCTTGTTTGCAGCGGAAGGTTCTGGATCTAGCCACGCAAGTGCCTGGCCTCTACCGGTATCCACTCAGACTGGATCTAGAGATTCTCTTCTTCTCTATCATGTCTCCAAAAAATAGATCTGGATCTGATCTGGAGGATCTTCAAAACTCCTTTTGAAGATCAGCAGTCGTCCTTTGCAACAGCGTAGCCTTCTTGCTTTTGATTGCCTTTCTCTTGCCTGAATCGCACCAACCAATGATCCAAACACTTTGGACGTGGAGAGGAGAGGGAGAAGAAGGTTTGGCATGGATGAGAGGAGGAGAGACAGCCTTGGGGCATGGGGAAACTTTGATCTCAATCAATCTATCACAATCTGAGTTGGGCGCAGGGTCTTATTTATAGACTACCTGTGATCCAACTCCTCTTCTTCCCAACCAATCACAATCCTTTGTGAAATCAGATCTAAATCTAATTGGTGGGAATAGAGTCCCCTGGATTCCTCCTTAGAGGGTGCCTAAGACCAGTCAAACTAGATTCTGAGAAGAACTCTAATTGGAATCCAAAAGGGAGGTGGAGTCCTTATCCAACAAGGACTCCAGGGCACCTCCAGCTTGGGTGCATGCCTAGGGTGGCGTGCACCCTCCTCCTTGCCAGGTTCTGATAGGGGGACAGGCTCCTACCAGCTCTTCAATAGGTGCGTAACATGTGGTCAAAAGTCAAAGCGCCAATGGTCAACGTTTGACCAGTCAAAGGTAGATTTTTGACCAAAGTCAAAGAACAAGAAATGGCAGGTGACCAAAAATGGTAGATAATATCTTACAAAATAAGACAACCTTTTTTGACTTGGACAACCTCCAGTCAGACCATATGAAGGCCTCTAATTGAGCATAAATTCCTTTGGCTCAGATAGGACAACTTATTTATGATAGCAAAAGAAGAACGTTAGGTTCAATCGAGTGCTAGCACGATTCCTTGAACCTAATTGAATCTCATTCAGATCAATTGAACTGGATCAGTTCAATTGATGATCACCAGATTCAAACCCTTATTTGTGTGATCCAGTTAGGTTCAGTTCTGTATGGTAATGGGATATGTCATGATCTCTATCATCGACATCATCAAAACTTCTTTCGATGGATCAGAACTCTTCTGATTCGAACAGCTAGAATGATCGATCATCTAAATCATTCTAATTGCTCCCAAAATCCACCAGTGACACCTAGCAGTATATGGTGGCAACCCATCAGAGCTAAATGCGAACCTCTTGGTGCAGCTACCTGTGTGATTCAAGTTCTTCTATCTTGAGCCCCGATCAGATTAGGGTTAAGATAAACTCGTCAAACCCTAGTCTCTGTCATATGATGTAATCATTCGATTCGAGTCCAATGTGAAAATCTAAATAGAAACTCTTTCTATTATTTCACTCTGCCATGGCCATGGACTTTTGGACTTGATTCTCATGATTATCATAGGGCTGCTCCTCTACCACCGAGGTAGATAGATTCCATCTTGATGCCATCCAGTTCCTACAATGAACATGCTATAGCCAACATACACCTCAGGGTTCCATATGGCTAGGAGACCGAGTAATGGTGTAGTCAAACTATAACACCCTCAAGGTGAACTGCCGATGCACCTCAGGTCAAAGAACCAGACACACTACTGCAGCATCGAGTCAGTCATTGACGAGAAGGTAGACTCCCTAATGACTACTCGAGGTGGTCACGCTCAGTGCCCTCATTCTCTAACGAGTATCTATACTCTCGCTCCGGTATCTCCACACCGTAGACTCAAGACTCATCTACTAAAGAGAAGTGATTGTACACCAACCTTCCGGATCAATCACCATCCTCGTGATGATCCTATGGTCGGGAGCATTTTATGAGTTAACAATGATTATTCATGTCTTAAATTTTCAACTCTTGAAAATATGAATTATCATTACCATTAACTCAAAGGATGTATCACAGACACTAAATACATATATGTGATAGAAAATAACCCATTTTATTGATATTAGTCAAAATTATAATTTTGCCCCTAGAAGTGTATTACAAGTGTCAGCCAATTCTGACTTCTAGGGTACATATATCTAACAATAGGATCCATTCATGCTCTAGGATAATCTTCAACTTTCGATATCAGCTATCAAAGTTGGATCCTACCAACTTATCATTGTCCAACAATAATCGGAGCGATAGGGAAGTGGCCATGTCTGCACAAAAAAAAACCAAAACCTAATTAGTAATTGATTTATTAAACCTAAAGATTTGGATTTTAATCAAAAGATTTCTCTAACTATTTTATTCGAATTGGTAGCCACTACCTCCAATTCAAAAAATTATCCTAATTCTTTAGTGGGTATTAGAATCCACATAGACTGCACATGAGCCCAACTTTGGTTGGCCAACCCATGTACATCCAAGGATTGGTTCATAACCAATTGTTTCTCCAAATAATTTTTAGTAATTAAATTTTGCCCTAGCCCCTGATCAATTGGCTTTGGCCTTCTCAGAAAAGGATCCAGTTAGGTCCAACCATTAACATAACCATACTTAGCCCATCTAACCAATGAATGATTAGGCCCAACTTTGGTTGGCCCACCTGACCACCATTTAGAAAGATGTATCAAAGAGATCATATAATGAATGATAATTCCATCAACCGATAAGCACTAGGCCTTTGGGCCTCCAATGATTATCTAATTGATGGACTCATTATCATCCACATTAATGGAAGGCTATGATCCAGTTATCATATAACTATTTTATTTTAGGGACCTAATAATTTTAAAGGATTTATTTATAGAAGTGAGTAGGTCAGATTAACCAGCTTGTCATGATCATCCCACTGACTTTACCAAGTTAGCTTAAGGGAGACCACTAATAGACTGGTCTAGGAGCACTTAAATCAGTCACACTGATTTACCTAGCTGATATGCATCAGTTCGAATAGTCAAGTGATTCAATTAAAACATAATCTCACCAAAAGGCCAGATAAGTTCGATTGGTGGGAGGGTCTGCCAAAGCTTGCCTTAGACACCATAAAAAATGGCCAAGTAAGCAGGCTACCAATTAAAAACTATCGGTTTGGTTTATCTTAGATACTAACTTATTTAATTAGTTTCAATTAGATCAACCTAACAGTTCGTGCTAGACCGCGTAGCCAAAAATCAAGTCTATCTTGGGTCTTGTTAAAGATATGGACTTGACCAACTACAACTATTATAATTGATCTAGAGAATCCTTGATCTAATCTAAGATAATAATTGATTAGATTTAATCAATTTTATAATTAAGTCCATTCTTTAATCTAACCCTAGGTCTAACCCAATTAATGGACCTAATCCCCACCAACTCATTTAACCTAATGTATTATGATTTATATCTTAGAATCTTCAATTCACAATCCTAGATTCTAATCAATCAACTTCTTAATTCTCAATTAAGTTCTGGGTTGAGGGTTGGGTTCAGCTTTTCAAAAATAATTTTTATGTTTGTAAAATATTTTTATAACATATTTCTATCAACCAAGTTGCATGTTTGATTCATAATCAATATGCAAGTAAAATAAATATAAAACTACTTTAAATCTAATCTAAATAGGTTCATGTAATTGAAATAGTTTCAATAATAATCAATCATAAATCTTTTTAGATCAAATCTAATATATTTATGATGATTAAAATTAGATTAAAATATTTTTAATCAGATTATAAAATCTCTTAGATCTAATCTAAAATTTTATGATCAATATTTTAGATCAGCACGTACTAGGACAACCTATTCACTGTAAGGGATAAACCTTACAGCAAGACAATCTTATGACAGTCCGTGCAATCTAAAATATTTTATTTTTAAATTTAAAACTATTTTAAATTTATTAAATTATAAATAAAATTAGATCAAATCTAATAAATTTATGATTAGAGTCAGATCATCACGAACTAAGACAACCTTTTTACTGTAAGGGGTAAACCTTACGTAGGACAACCTTATGACAGTTCGTGAGATCTAAATTTTTTTTAAAAAAAATTAAATTTAATAATTAGATTATAATTAAATATAATCTAAAAAATAATTTAAAGATACATAAAAATTATATAACAAGAATCTGGCTCTGATACCAATTAAAAGGAACAAGATCTAGGATTTCATGGATAAACCTTAAAATTTTTTCAAGATCATGCAGCGAAAGACTTAAATAAATTAAGTATTTATTTAAATAAATATATAAATACCTAGATCTTAGATCTATTACATAATCAAAGTGTGATATTAAATCAAAAATTAAAATCAAACAAGAAAGAAAAGGTTGATCAAATCAACCTAGATCTACACTACATCAAATGCAGGTATGAAGTTAATAGATCAGATCTATTACCTGAGAAAGTTAGATATTTTAACTTATTGATCTAGACTTGAGGATGAAGTTACGAGCCGCACATGCATATGACCTCTAGGAGTCATCCATACGAGCCCACGAACATAATCAGAGATCCTGATGTAGGAAATCGGCACAGTATGCTAGCACTGTGCTTATCTCTCTTTGACAGTCGATCCGATGCTTTCTTCTTCAAAAATTGGACTCTCCAAAATATGAGAAGAAAGAGAAGAGTTTTCTAATCTGAGATTATCTCAAAAAAAAACTCAAAAGAAGGAGGAGAGATGAGGAATAAAATAGTCCTAGAAGAAGACCCTCTTTTTCTTCTCTTTTCTGTCACCTAGACACCTAGTTTGGTGCCTATGGAACCCCCATGCCCAAGAATCCTCTTCCACTAATTTTTGCACACTCCAAACCTCTCCTAAAGCTATATATTTTATGAAACAATTAGGCTAAAATTCATCCTAAATTTATAGAAAAAGAAGAGTCCTTGTCTAGGTCAAAAACTAGATAAGGCAGGACTAGTGGCAAGTAGTTGGGGCGCCCAACTCTTGGGCACCTCTCCTCTGATTTTTTTTGGTAAATCCAGCAAGGAGAGGATCACAAAAAACCTCTCACTCATATAGAATTAGGGAGGAAAAATAGGAGATGGACGGCACACATGGAAGGAGATGTTTTGGTTTATAAGGATTCTATCTCATAGAATCCTAAATCAAAACTAACTTCCTCTTAGACTTGGTCAACCACCAAATAACCATATGAGAATAAGAGGGAGAGAAAGGGCATGCATGAAGACTAGAAAGAGACTCTCTATCCCATAAAAAAAGAGGGCATGGGGCGTGGAGGGCTAAGGTGGTGTAAGGTGGAATCCTAGTCTCACTAGGAATCCATCTATGACTTGGTCAAACATGATTTCTCAAACTAAATTAAATCAAAATTAAATCAACTAAATTAAATTAGGTTCTAACCTAATTAAGGACTTAATTAAATTAAATTAAATTAAATTAAATTAAATTTTAATTTAATTTTTTAATCAAATTAGAAAATTGAGTTGACCCGAGTCCTAGTTAAACTAAGACTAGTTCTTTCTTGCACTTGACTTATCCAATAAGCCAATTGAACTTGATCCAATCAAGCCCAAATTAAATTTAATTAAATTATATTTAATTAAACTTAATCTCATCCCTCTGACTTAATCAAATTATGTTAATCAGCAATCTAATTGCTAATCGATCCTCCTGCAACACTTGCACTAGGTTAAACACCAATCGTATTGATTATTTAATCCTAAAATGATTCTAAATCGCTGATCAACCATCCAATCGAAATATGAACTCTAATGTGTGTGACCTCATAGGTCTAAACCTAAGCTGATAGCATAAAAATAAATTTTTATACTAATTAAAGTGACCATCTAGCAATGATACCTAATGGTCGGATAGGTCGAAAGGTGTAGAACACTATCCTTAGAACCCATGCGAATATAGTTTTCATATAATTCATCCCCTTGACCATAATGCTTGTAGGACACCTTAGAGTTCAATTATCAACTTTGATCAAGTTGTCCATATTGTATTTTAAAATATCAAATCCATCTGATGGATTATCCTGGCCAAGGTTTTGCTATATTGAAATGTAGTGATACATTCTTCTCCAACTTTTGGAGTGATCAATTTCATCTTGATCATACTCCAACTTCATAAGTACTTGACTATGCCCAGAAGCCTTCCATTGCTGAATTAGAAATTCAGTTAGTCTGGTACTAAAGCACAGTGAGTTGCTTGCAAGTCACTGAGGTGATCTTAGGTCTAAGGGATACTTATACCTATATCCCATCAGAGATATTCTCAAAAGCAGAATGCTCTGGAATTGATCACGTTCAATGATGATGTATCCATACATCTCATCTGTATATCATACCAATATCTCCACACTCCATGGTTAAGAGGATAACCAACCTATATGGCATATAGCGACCTATGCTCGATAGACGCTATCGCTCTAATTAACAGCCTATCATTTGGTCGTAAATAAATTTAAGGACTAATCAATAAATTCTCTCTTTATTGAAACTAAATTATCCTAAGGACTTCATCACAATAATGGAGTTCATCAGAAGATGTAAATTTATGATTAAAAAAGATGCTAAAATATTTTTTATTAATTAATAAATTAATTATAATATCTCAATCATCAACAGACTGACGAATGGCTTTGGGATATAATTTTCAACATTCTAAATCCAAAAGTGAGAGAGTCTAGGTCTATTGTTGATCCATATCCTATATGGAATCTATGCGATAGATTTACTCAGAACCTTTTTCAGAGTAAAACTAGTAGCCATAAGAGCACAATCCTGAAATAGGCAGACAAGTGAATCCTATAGTAGATTGAATCATGTCTAACAAAGTTCAATTTCTTCTTTCAGATACACTATGTTCTGAAATGAAATCCACTTGAGAGAGAATCCAATTCTCTCCTAAATATGTCAAAAACTCACTGAATAAGTATTCGCCTCCTCGATCCGATCGAAGAGTTCTAATATCTTTTCAATTTATTTTTTTATTTTATTATTAAATTATTTAAATATTTTAAATAATTCAGGTCAGATGCATTCGTGCCTAGATAGGTCATCTGTAATAAAATATTAGTATCTTTCCTTGGCACTTAAGTTCATAAGTCTACATACATCACTATATATGAGACTTATAACTTTATCGGCTCCATCTTATTTAGTAAAAGGTGACTTTGTCATTTTTCCAAGAAGATAAAATTCATAGGCTATCAATGATTTACAATCATTGATGTCGAGATTTTTTTTCCAAGCTAACCCATTTATCCTGTTCTTGTCAAGATGACTAAGCCTATAATGCCAAAGATGGATATCCATGACATAATCTAACTTGGGTGTGTACATTACACTTAACAGACTGTATAAACATTAAATATTATTTTTTTATTATCCATGTATTACTGTAATATTATTCATAATAATATCAAAATAATCCTTTTCATTGATAAATAATAACCATCTTTGACCAAAAGGCCATCAGAGATCATATTTATCATAAACGATAGACAATAGTGACAATCACTCAAAATGACCTCTATTGAAAATAAGCTTGATAAATCCTAAAGCAGGATTAAAACAAGACTTCCATCCCTAATGTTCAGGTATTTCTCATCATTTTCAAATATCCCACTTACTTATAGTTTTTGCAACAAATTACATAAGACTACCGGCATCTAATACGCATATAGTAGAATTATTTACAGAGAAATTTTAAGGTGTTATCATATAATATCTTTAATGAGTAACTTTTGCTCCTTTCTCTTATTCAGCTTGTTATGGTCAAGTGAAGCAAGATAATTCTTCTTCCTATGTTCCTGCTTCTAACATTAGAAGCACTATGCCTAATTTGGATTAACCTTGGACTAATTATTTTGACTGGGCTTAGAAGCCTCAGTATGAATCCATTCGTACTACTGAACCAAATTCAACTCTCGATACTAATTATTGAAGCTGGGTCCCATAAGTCATCACTATCTAACAGTGATAGGAGCAATTAGGGTTTAGCCTTAATTTGAGAAAAGAGAACATTGACCTATGTATATGAATTATATTAAGCCTAAAGACTTGAACTTTAGTCTAAAGGTTCTCCCACTATTTGATCGAATTGGTAGACTCTACCTCCAATTTGGAAAATTACATTAATTCCCTAGTAGATACTAGAATCCACATAGACTACACATAAGCCCAACTATGGTTGGTTAACCCAGTACATCTAAGGATAGGTTCATAATCAATTATTTCTTCAAATAATTTTTAGTAATTTAATTTTGGTCCAGAAATCTAATCAGTAGACTAGGGCCTCCATTGTAAGGATCCGATTAGGTCCAACTATTAACATGAGCATACTTGGTGCATCTAACTAACGAATGATTAAGTCCAACTATGGTTGGTCAACCTAACCACCATTAGAGAGATACATCTTAATCGTCATATGATGAATGATAATTTCATTAGTCAACAAGCACCAGGCCTATGGGCCTTCAATGATTATTGAGTTAATGGACTCATTATCAAACACCTTAATGGAAGGCTATGACTCGGTTATCTCCATAACTTCATCATTTTAAGGACTTAATAATTTTAGAGGATTTGTATTATTAGTAATTTAAGGATAGAAAGGACATGGATTAATTTGCTTCCACTGACTTTATCAAGTCAGGTCCTCCCATTGATTTCACAAGTCACTAATGAAGATTAGGATCAATTTTGGTCCATGGGCACCTATATCAGTCTCACTGAATGAAATCAGTCAAACTAATTTTCTATGTGACATGGGTTAGCTCGAATCAATAAGCAACATAATCAAAATTTGATTAACCACATTGGTCAGGTAAGTGAGATCGATGGGAGGGTCTGCCAAGGCTTGCCTTAGACACCATCAGAAATGACTAGATAAGCAGGCTGTTAATTAAAAATCACCAATCTAGAATATCAGACTTAACTTAGATACCAATTGGTTTGTCAGTTTTGATTTGGTCTGCCTAAAGATTCGGACTCAACCATTGAGCCACGATCAGGTCCATTTATTAGATATATGGATTTTGATCAACTACAACTATTGAATTGATCTATAGAAAAGAAATGACGTAATTCTAATTAACTATTAATTAGGTTTGATCAATTTCTTAACTAAGTCCATATTTAATCTAATCCTAGGTCTAACCCAGTTAATGATCTGATCAAAACTAACCCATTTAATCTTTAACTCAAGTTTTATGAAATTATCTTAGGATCTTCAAATCACAAACCTAGATCCTAAACAATCACTTAATTCTTAATTAAGCTCAAAGTTTGGATTTATGGAACCTCAAAACTAGTTTCTGATTTTATTATTTAAAATATTTTTAAATTATAAATAATTTATATTGAATTATATTCAATATATGGTTTTAGATCTGATTTATTTCATTATTTAGATCATATCCTTGAGTTTTGAATCTAGAGTTTTGCAGAAAGTAAGTTCTTAATTTAAATTTTATAGAATAAATATGTCATATATATACATTCTAGATTCAAAATAAAAATTACATATCAATATATGCAATAAGAGGATCTAGATCTAAACATAAAACACATTATGTGGATCAGATCATAAACCATTTAAAATTAGATTTAAAATTTAAAAATAAATGATAAAATACTTTAGATCTCATCTAATATATTTATGACTTAGGTTTCTTAGATCAACACATACTAGGACAATCTTTCTACTATAAGGAAAAAATCTTACAGTAGGACAACCTTATGGTAGTATGTGCAATCCTGATATTATTTAGATCTAATCTAAATAATATAAAATAGATCAAATATATATTTAATTTTATATTTAAATTAAAAAAATAAATCATAAATTTTTTTAGATCTAATCTAAATTATTCATGATTCAGATTCAGATCAGCGCATACTAGGACAACATTTTTATTATAAGGGGTTAACCTTACAATAGGACAATCTTATGGTAGTATGTGCGATCTTTAATTAATTTTAATTTTTAGATTTAATCTAATATAAATATGATCATGTTATAAAAGAACCTAGATGCTCTGATACCACTTTTAGAAAATATACAGAGTTTCATGCATAGATTTTAAAACTTTTTAGAAATATAGAGCAGCGGAAGACATAGATTAAACTATTTAATCTACAATATGCATATAATCAAATTATAAAATCCTACATCAAGGATCTATAATATGTTAAGATGTATATATAAATCTAAAATTAAATTAATCATAAGTGGTATTGATCATATCAATACCTAGATCTAGAATAATTCTAGATCTAATCCTAGATCGCATCTAGGTCACCAGGAGATCAGATCTCTTACCTTTGCACTAGTCGAGAACTCTGTGGTTGAATCTATTATTGCCTTTGGATCCACACAAGCATATGATCTCTAGAGGTGATTCATACGAATCTGTAATATAGATTGAAGGTTCGTCGAATGAAGATCAGTTTGAAGTGCTAGCTTCTCGCGGATCCCTCCTAATGGCTAATCATATACATGAACTTTGGATCTTTTGGACACTCCAAGAGATGAAGAACGTGATGAGGAATAAGAAATAAATCTAACCCTTGGATCTCTCATAAATCAGAAAATAAAATCCAGAAAAAATAAATCCTAAGAGAAGATAAATCTTCTCCTTCAGGACATCAATGATTGATGACTTGAAAACATCTTTATGCTAGGACAAAAGGAGACCTTCTCCTCTAGGATATTTCATAAGTTTTTAGATCTAAGATTTTTTATTTTATTCATACAAAAATCCTATAAAAAATTAGAGAGGAAGGGTTCTCCAAGAAATCCTAAGAGAAGACCTTTTTTTTCTTCTCCTTCTCTCATCAGGACATGATCAGATCATGTCCAAAAAATAACACCATACCCTAATAACTTGGAGCACTCATATCCATACC
The DNA here is from genome assembly GCA_006176705.1 of Cocos nucifera. NCBI lineage: Eukaryota > Viridiplantae > Streptophyta > Magnoliopsida > Arecales > Arecaceae > Cocos > Cocos nucifera. The sequence goes on along the minus strand of QRFJ01002978.1, from coordinate 44,183 downwards.
CAAATTCTCTCTCTCTCTTAGATTTTTATCATATAAAAATTATAAATAAAATAGAAAGAGAGAAACATAAAACAAAAAAATATAAGATAAGACAATCTTCTCTTACCTTGTCTCTTCAAGATATCGACCTTTGATGTCTTAATTGAAGGCCCTTCTCCATGAATCTTAGTGCCACAAATCCTCCACACCTTATCCTCATTTTTTTATAATTTTTATAATTTTTTTAGGATTTTTTACATCCTAAAAATATCTCATAAGAGGTGTCCATCTTTTATTGCAAGACTAGGTCAAAACCTAGTCAAAGGAGGACTTCTATGGGGCGTCCAAGTCTTGGATGCCCCTCCCTTGATTTTTGGCATGTGAAATAGAAAACCAATACCTAAAAGAAAGAGAGAAAGGGTAGAAATAAAAAGAAGGGGATGGGTAGAGGTGGCACACAAGCGAGAAAGGAGTTTGGTCAAACGGGGACTTTTGCAAGAAGGAAAGAAATCCCAAGTCTTTCTTGTTTTGACCAAGTCATAACAAACTTCAAAAAAAACTGATGTGTGGGTGTGGATACTCCTCTTTGGCATGGAATTTCATGTAGAAAAATTTAGAAATTAAAATAATGGGCGTGGGGTCTTAGGTGCAAGAGAAAGAGAGAGAGTCCCAGTCCAACTGGGACTCCTCTTATTTGATTAGGTCAAAATAGTTTTGAACTCAATTTATATTTTATTTAAATTAGATCAAATACAATCTAATTAAGGATGATCCTTGTCTAACTAAAAGCCTAATAAAATTAGATTAAATTAAGATTTAAATCTGATTTAAATGCTAAGTCAATTAGGTGCACCCAAGTCCTAGTCAAACAAGAAATTATTCTTTCTTACAATTGGCTTATCCAATAAATCAACTAGATTTAATCTAATTAACTCCAAACTAATTCTAATTGAATCTAATTTAATTAAACTTGATCTCAGCCTGATTGCTCAATCAAATTGATCCAATTAGCAATCCAATTGCTAATCGATCCTCCTGCAACACTTATATTAGGTCAAACATCAACGCATTGAATATTTGACCTCGAAATGATTCTCAATCAGCGATTAATAATCTGACTAGGTTATAAGCTATAATGTATGTGACCCCATTGGTTCAAACTTAAGTCGATAGCATAGGAACCAATTCCTGTACCAATCAAAGTCACCATCTAGCAATAGCTCCTGACGTCCAGATAGGTCGAATGTATGCAAAGCAACATTCTTAGAATCCTGGCCCATGGTTACCATATAATTTATCCCTATGATCAAAAATGCTCATGACAACTTTGAGTACACTATCAAGCACTCATACAAGTCATCTCTATTGTGTCTCAAAATTTTGCAAATCCCGTGACACCTCACAAGGATTACCCAGGCCTAAGTTTTGCTAAATTAAAACATGACGAGTCATTCTCTTCCTGAAGTTAATCAGAAGTGGTCAATCCCATCTTGACTCACATACCAATTTTATAAGTACTTGACTATATCCAAAAATCTTTCGAACCTATATTAAAAATACAAGCAGTCCGACACCAAAGTACAGTGAGTTGCTTGCAAGTCACCATGGTGATCTCAGATTGGAGGGACACTTATATCCATTGGCCTTAGCTAGCTACTCTTTACAGTAGAGTACTATATTGGTCATGTTCAGTATACATGTACTCCTATATCTCACCTGGATGCCATATCAGTATCTCCACATCACTTGGTTACGAGGAGAACCAACGCATATGGCATATAACGACCTACACTCGATAAGTTATTGTCCTTGCTAATAACTTATCATTTGATCATGAACAATTTAAGAACCATCCGATAAATCCTTCTTTATCGATTGATTGTAGTTCTAAGGATTTCATCATAATTTAGAAGTTTATTTAAAGAAGATAGAACTTTTATGATGAACCAACCAAATAACTATTATTATTAGATAATTCATATACTAATTTCAATCATCTACTTCTTAGATGATTGGCTTAGGACACATTTTCTAACCACTCCCACTTAGACTAAAGCCAATTAGAACGATATCAAATATCCTATCTTCCACTTGAGTTCGTAGAACTTCTTAGTTTTGAGGTTTTAGCAAATGGGTCGATCAAGTTCTACTTTTTCATTGATCTTTTAAATATCAACGTCACCCTGAACAAAAATCAAAGGTGATAGCAATATAGAATATGTTGGTTCTTTAGTCTGAGCTATGGCTCTAGTGCTATGATAGGACTGGACCATCGGTGGAGGGTGCCACTCCCAACCTGCTAATGAACCTCAGCAACTATACAGCTTATATGGCAGCATCATATGCCATGATGTCTCTACATCACTAACTGAATAGGCTAAAGTATCCTGCTTGAAACCTTTTCAGCAGATTGCTCCTACAATTAGGGTATGAGCCGACATTCTCTAGTTGTCATCTTGTTCTGATTGAAATTAAAACATCCACATGTTTTAAGTTAGTACTTCCATATTTGAATCACTAGACCTTAGTATTTTCTAAATACTTAAGGATTGTCTATAAAATTTTTCAATGGCTCTCACTTGGATCTGATTGGTATCTACTCACTACATCTAGTGAGTATACCATATCTGGTCATGTACATGGAGAAATAAGATGACAGCTAAATCTTTATTCTTTGCAATGCTAGGATGTCATTCTCGCTTAAGAAAATTTCATCCATAGACATCATAAGAAATAATACTACAGAATATTTTATCCAATTATAAATGCAGAATTTATCTTTGTTCATAATAAAGGTATACATTCAAAATGTATGTTCTAATTCTGAGGTAATAGCCAAACAGGTATTAAGGTCTTTACCTTTTTGTCTGCATTACTTTAATCCTTTTGAAAATCCATTTACACCTAATGGATTTTATCCCTTCAGGTGAATCAACTAGTGTCCATATACTATTGATTTCCATGGACTTCAATTTGGATCATGTGGCTCTAGATCACTGCATTGTATCCCTATAAATGATCAGATCCTTGTTGTTCTCATCGAGCTCAACAGGATCGCCATCCTGGATATAGATACTGAAGTATCTGTCCAGTTGATGAGGTACTCTACCAGATCTCCTTAAAGGTGATACTTTAATGGGCTCCAGATTTGATTTGATCAAATCCAATTTTTTAGGTTTACTAGATTACGTTGGTTCTTTTCTACCAGTCAAACTTCTTCAAGTTTAACTTGATAGGCATCAATTCCTTCTCTAAGAAACTTTTTTTTCAAAAGGAATGCTCTACTACTGATGAACATCTTATGTTCTTTAGCATAGTAGAATTAATAACCCTTAAATACTTATTGGACCAGGATCCAAGTTGATCTGTGTGCAAATATATGACATAGACCGATCAACTTCAAACCTGAAAGTGAGAGAGTCTAGGTCTACGTCCAATCCATATCCCATATGGAATCTATGCGATAGATTTACTCAAAACCTTTTTAAGAGTAAAACTAGTAGCCACAAGAGCACAACCCTAAAACAACAGACAAGTGAATCTTATAGTGGATTGAACCATGTCTAATAAAGTTTAATTTCTTCTTTCAGATACACTGTATTTCAAAAAGAAATCCACTTAAGAGAGAATCCAATTCTCTCCTAGATATGTCAAAAACTTATTGAATAAGTATTTGCCTCCTTGATCCGATCGAAGAGTTCTAATACCTTTTCAGTTTATTTTTCTATTTCATTATTGAATCATTCGAATATTTTAAATAATTTAGGCTAGATGCATCCATACCCAGATAGGTCGTCTGTAATGAAATATTAGTATCTTTCTTTGGCACTTAAGTTCATAAGTCCACATATATCACTATGTATGAGACTTAGAACTTTATCGGCTCCTTCACCTTATCCAATAAAAGGTGATTTTGTCATTTTTCTAAGAAGATAAGATTCACAAACTATTAATGATTTACAATCATTGATGTCGAGGTTTTTCTCTCAAGCTAATCCATTTATCCTATTCTTGTCAAGATGACTAAGCCTATAATGACAAAGATAGATATCCATAACATAATCTAACTTGGATGTGTACATTACACTTAACAGGCTATATAAATATTAAATATTATTTCTTTATTATCCATGTATTATTGTAATATTATTCATAATAATATCAAAATAATCCTCTTTATTGATAAATGATAACCATCTCTGACCAAAAGGCCATCAGAGATCATATTTATCATAAATGATGGATAATAGTGACAATCACTCAAAATGACATCTATTGAAAATAAGCTTGACAAATTCTAAAGCTAGGATTAGAACAAGACTTCCATCCCCAACATTTAGGTATTTCTCACCATTTTCAAATAACCCACTTACTTGTAGTCTTTGCAACAAATTACATAAGACTACCGGCATCTAATACCCATGTAGTAGAATTATTTATAGAGAAATTTTAAGGTGTTATCATATAATATCTTTAATGAGCAACTTTTGCTCCTTTATCTTGTTCAGTTTGTTATGGTCAAGTGAAGCAAGACAAATCTTCTTCCCATGATCCTGCTTCTAACATTAGAAGCACTACGCCTGATTTGGATTAACCTTGGACTAATTATTTTGACTGGGCTTAGAAGCCCCAGTATGAACCCATTCCTACTGTTGAATCAAATTCAACTCTCGATACTAATTATTGAAGCTGGGTCCCATAAGTCATTACTATCTAAAGGTGATAGGAGCAATTAGGGTTTAGCCTTAATTTGAGAAAAGAGAACATTGACCTAAGTATATGAATTATATTAAGCCTAAAGACTTGAACTTTAGTCTAAAGGTTCTCCCACTATTTGTTCAAATTGGTAGCCTCTACCTCCAATTTGGAAAATTACTTTAATTCCCTAGTAGATACTAGAATCCACATAGACTGCACATAAGCCCAACTATGGTTGGTCAACCCATGTACATCTAAGGGTAGGTTCATAATCAATTATTTCTTCAAACAATTTCTAGTAATTTAATTTTGTTCCAGAAACCTAATAAGTAGACTAGGGCCTCCACTGTAAGGATCCAGTTAGGTCCAACCATTAATATGAACATACTTGGTGCATCTAACTAATGAATGATTAAGCCCAACTATGGTTGGTCAACCTAACCATCATTAAAGAGACACATCCAAATCATCATATGATGAATGATAATTTCATTAGTCAACAAGCACCGGGCCTATGGGCCTTCAATGATTATTGAGTTAATGGACTCATTATCAAACACCTTAATGGGAGGCTATGACTCGGTTATCTTCATAACTTTGTCATTTTAAGGACCTAATAATTTTAGAGGATTTGCATTATTAGTGATTTAAGGATAGAAAGAACATGGACTAATTTGCTCCCACTGACTTCATCAAGTCAGGTCCTCCCACTGATTTCATAAGTCACTAATGAGGATTAGGATTAACTTTAGTCCATGGGCACCTATATCAGTCTCACTGAATGAAATCAGTCAAACTGATTTTCTATGTGACATGGGTTAGCTCGAATTAATAAGCAACATAATCAAAATCTGATTAACCACATTGGCTAGGTAAGTGAGATCGATGGGAGGGTTTGCCAAGGCTTACCTTAGACACCATCAGAAATGACCAGATAAATGGGCTGTCAATTAAAAATCATCGATCTAGAATGTCAGACTTACCTTAGATACCAATTAGTTTGTCAGTTTTGATTTGGTCTGCCTAAAGACTCGAGCTCGACCACTGAGCCGCGATCAGATCCATTTATTAGATATATGGACTTTGATCAACTATAACTATTGAATTGATCTATAGAAAAGAAATGACCTAATTCTAATTAACTATTAATTAGGTTTGATCAATTTCTTAACTAAGTCTATATTCCTAGGTCTAACCCAGTTAATGACTTGATCAAAACTAACCCATTTAACCTTTAACCCAAGTTTTATGAAATTATCTTAGGATCTTCAAATCATAAACCTAGATCCTAATCAATCACTCAGTTCTTAATTAAGTTCAAAGTTTGGATTTATGGAACCTCAGAACTAGTTTTTGATTTTATTATTTGAAATACTTTTAAATTATAAATAATTTACATTGAATCATATTCAATACATGGTTTTAGATCTGATTTATTTCATTATTTAGATCATGTACTAGGGTTTTGAATCTAGAATTTTACAGAAAATAAGTTCTCAATTTAAATTTTATAGAATAAATATGTCATCCATATACATTCTAGATTTAAAATAAAAATTACATATCAATATATGCAATAAGAGGATCTAGATCTAAACATAAAATATATCATGTGGATCAGATCATAAATCATTTAAAATTAGATTTAAAATTTAAAAATAAATCATAAATTATTTTAGATCTCATCTAACATATTTATGACTTAGGTTTCTCAGATCAGCACATACTAGGATAATCTTTTCATTATAAGGGGTAAATCTTACAGCAAGACAACCTTATGGCAGTATGTGTAATCCTAATATTATTTAGATCTAATCTAAATAATTTAAAATAGATCAAATATCTATTTAATTTTAAATTTAAATTAAAAAATTAAATCATAAATTTTCTTAGATCTAATCTAAATTATTCATGATTCAGATTCAAATAAGCACATACTAGGACAACCTTTTCATTGTAAGGGGTTAACCTTACAATAGGACAATCTTATGGTAGTATGTGCGATCTTTAATTAATTTTAATTTTTAAATTTAATCTAATTTAAATATGATCATATTATAAAAGAATCCTAGATGCTCTGATACCACTGTTAGAAAATATGCACGATTTTATGCATAGATTTTAAAACTTTTTAGAAATATAGAGCAGCGGAAGACATAGATTAAACTGTTTAATCTACAACATGCATATAATCAAATTACAAAATCCTACATCAAGGATCTATAATATGTTATGATGTAAATATAAATCTAAAATTAAATTAATCATAAGTGGTATTGATCATATCAATACCTAGATCTAGAACAATTCTAGATCTAACCCTAGATCGTATCTAGGTCGCCAAGAGATCAGATCTCTTACCTTTGCATGGGTCAAGAACTCCATGGTTGAATCTGTTATTGTCTTTAGAGCCGCACAAGCATCCGACCTCTATAGGTGATCCACACAAACTTGCAACGTAGATCGAATGTTCGTCGAACGAAGATCCGCTTGAAGTGCTAGCTTCTCGTGGATCCCTCCTGATGGCTAATCAAATACATATACTTCGGATCTTTTGGACACTCCAAGAGATGAAGAATATAATAAAAAATAAGAGAAGAATCCAACCATTAGATCTCCTAAAAATTAGAAAATAAAATCAAGGAAAAATAAATCTTAAGAGAAGATAAATCTTCTCCTTCAGAACATCAATGGTTGATGTTCTAAAAACATCTCTATGCTAGGACAAGAGGAGACCTTCTCCTCTAAATTTTTTTTTAAGTTTTTAAATCTAAGATTTTTTATTTTATTCATACAAAAATTCCAAAAAAAATTGGAGAGGAAGGGTTCTCCAAGAAACTCTAAGAGAAGACCTTTTTTCTCTTCTCCTTCTCTCATCAGGACATGATCAGATTATATCTAAAAAATAACACCATACCCCAACAACATGGAGCACTCATCTCCATACCCAAATCCTCTCTCTCTCTTAGATTTTTATCATATAAAAATTATAAATAAAATATGAAGAGAGAAACATAAAAGAAAAAAATATAAGAGAAGATAATCTTCTCTTACCTTGTCTCTTCAAGACATCAACATTTGGTGTCTTAATTGAAAGCTCTTCTCCATGAATCTTAGTGCCACAAATACTCCACACTTTCTCCTCCTTTTTTTTAAATTTTTCATAATTTTTTTAGGATTTTTTATATTTTAAAAATATCTCATAAGAGGTGTCCACCTTTAATTGCAAGACTAGATCAAAACCTAGTCAAAGGAGGACTTCTATGGGGCGTCCAACTCTTGGACACCCCTCCCTTGATTTTTGGCATGTGAAACAAAAAACCAACACCCAAAAGAAAGAGAGAAAGGGCAAAAATCAAAAGGAGGGGATGGGTAGAGGTGGCGCACAAGGGAGAAAGGAGTTTGGTCAAAAGGGGACTCTTGCAAGAAGGAAAGAAATCCCAAGTCTTTCTTGTTTTGACCAAGTCATAACAAACTTCCAAAAAAACTGATATGTGGGCATGGATACTCCTCTTTGGCATGGAATTTCACATAGAAAAATTTAGAAATTAAAATAATGGGCGTGGGGTCTTAGGTGCAAGAGAAAGAGAGAGAGTCCCAGTTCAACTGGGTCTCCTCTTGTTTGACTAGGTCAAAATAGTTTTGAACTCAATTTAAATTTTATTTAAATTAGATTAAATACAATCTAATTAAGGATGATCCTTGTCTAACTAGGAGCCTAATTAAATTAGATTAAATCAAGATTTAAATTTGATTTAAATGCTAAGTCATTTAGGTGCACCCAAGTCTTAGTCAAACAAGGAATTGTTCTTTCTTGCAATTGGCTTATCCAATAAATCAACTAGACTTAATCCAATTAAGTCCAAACTAATTTTAATTGAATCTAATTCAATTAGACTTGATCTCAGCCTAATTTTTAAATCAAATTAAGCCAATTAGCAATCCAATTGCTAATCAATCCTCCTGCAATACTTGCATTAGGTCAAATATTAATCGCATTGAATGTTTGACCTCGAAACGATTCTCATTCATTGATTAACCATCTGATCAGGTTACAAGCTCTAATATATGTGACCCCATAGTTTCGAACCTAAGTCGATAGTATAAAAATCAATTTTTGTATCAATCGAAGTTACCATCTAGCAATGATTTCCGACGTCCGGATAGGTCGAATGTATATAAAGCAACATTCTTAGAACCATAATCCATAGTTACCATATAATTCATTCCTATGATAAAAAATGCTTAAGACAACTTTGAGTACACTATCAAATACTTATACAAGTCATCTCTATTGTGTTTCAAAATTTTACAAATCCCATGACACCTCATAAGGATTACCTAGGCTCAGGTTTTGCTAAATTGAAACACAGCGAGTCATTTTCTTTCTGAAGTTAATCAGGAGTGGTCAATCCTATCTTGACTCACACATCGACTTTATAAGTACTTGATTATATCTAAAAATCTTTCAAATTTTTATTAAAAATACAGACAGTCAGGCACCAAAGTACAGTGAGTTGCTTGCAAGTCACCATGATGATCTCATATCGGAGGGACACTTATACCCATTGGTCTTAGCTAGCTACTCTTGATTATAGAGTACTACATTGGTCACTTTTAGTGTAGATATACTCCTACATCTTACTTAGATGTCATACCAGTATCTCTACACCACTTGGTTACGAGGACAACCAATGTATATGGCATACGGTGACCTACACTCGATAAGTTATTATCTTTGTTAATAACTAATCATTTGATCGTGAATAATTTAAGAACCATCCGATAAATCCTTCTTTATCAATTGATTGTGGTTCTAAGGACTTCATCATAATTTAGAAGTTCATTTAAGAAAGATAGAACTTTTATGATGAACCAACCAAATAACTATTATTATTAGATAATTCATATACTAATTCCAATCATCTACTACTTAGATGATTGGCTTTAGGATATATTTTCTAATAGTTGGCATATCAAATAAGCCACAAACATCTGAATGTACTAAAGCAAGTAACTCTGTGGTCCTTTTTCCATATCCCATAAAGGGCAGCTTGATTATTTTTTTTAAAAGGCTTGATTCATAGACTGGATATGACTCGAAAGTTAAGGACCCAACAGTCTGGTTTTCTCTAATCTATTAATTCTATCTTCTCCAATGTAACCTAGCCTTAGGTGCCACAAGTATTTTTCTTTTATACTATCTCAAGATCATTTAGAACCTATGGCATTTATATTTTGTTCGACATAATTTTCTAAAATATCTATATATAACTAAAAGAGACCGTTCATAAGGAAATCACTATCAATTTTATTATTTTCAAAATAAATATTATAGTAGTCCTTAAAGAAACTAATTACATAATATTTTTGCATTAAGCAAGAAATAGAAATTAGATTTCTTCTCGCAGTAGGTACAAAATAATAGTCTCTAAAAAATAAAACATTCCCATATGGTAGTCATGCAGGGTATGTTTCCATGGCTATAGTAGCAACCTTTACTCAGTTTTCGATATATAGGATTATTTTGCCATCCCTTAGCCTCCTGCTATCCTCAAGATTTTGCAAAAAAGTGCATAAATGAGTACTAGATTTAGTGTCAAGCATCCAATTGGATGTAGAAAAAATCGCTAGGTTTGTTTCTATGACGAACATACCTCTAGAAGGTTCACCTTTCCTCTTGTTCTTCAAGATTGCTAAGTAAGTTGTGCAGTTTTGCTTTCAATGGCCATCTGTGTTGTAGTGAAAATACTTTTCCTTTATGATGGCCTTCTTCTTTGAGTCAGCCTTCTTGTCCTTCTTCTTACCCTTCATTTTCTATTTCTTTATGGACTTTTTCTTCTTTCTAGAAGACTTTTTCTTAGAAGAAGTCTACTTAATAGCAAGTATAGAGCCCCTTGAACTCTTCAAGGTTTCCACAGTGGTGACCAATATATTCACAAGCTCGGCCAAGGTGCACTGAATCTTATTTATATGAAACTTTACTATAAACTACCCAATGAATCAGTCAAGGACTGCAAAATAAGGTCAATTTGTAAGTCCTTGTCCATGGATATCCCAAGTTTCTCAAGCTTCTTCAGGTCCTTAATCATTATCAGATAGTGATCATAAACCGTCTATCATGCATCTACACATTAAAGAGTCATCTGAATACTTCATAATGAGCTGCACGACTCTACTTATCATACAACTCTTATAGGTGAGCTAGCATTTGCCTAGCAGTCCTCATGTCCTCATGTTGATGCTGCAATTTGTTAGACATTGACGCTAACACATAGCATCTAACCTTATTATCATCATCCAACCACTTCTCGTGAGATGCTCTCTTATCAGCGGTCAAACGGGCTAGAAGAGGAGGAAGGTCCTGATCAAGGACATAGGCCAATTTCTTAGAACTTAAAATAATTTTTAAGTTCTATAGCCAATCCTTAAAATTTGATCTAGTTAACCTATTGATTTCTAGGATTTTTGCTAAGGGGTTTGAAATAGACATAATTCCGATAGAGAGTCAAAGTTTCTAGTTAGATTTTATAATTGACTTAACTAATTTTATTTTAAAAATTTTATTTTAAAAATAAATTTGGGCTTCCATTATTTTTCTAGATCCCTTATACTTTTCTGGTAGAGATATGAAAACCTCCATGATCAAAGGTTTCTAGTAGGTGCTGCAGTCTCATCGATTGGCTCACATCCATCTAAAGTTATTGATGATATATCAGTCGATGAGTGGACAATTCTTATCTAATATTGTTTTAAATATGTTGCAACTAACTTTGATCTCTAATTCATGAAGCTCACCATGCCTGAAATATTGCTTCACTCCTTAGTTAAGTCAGACCCACCATTTGCATGGAATGGAGTCATGATTGGGATCCTTACCATATCCAGAATATTGAGCACAACCGTTTCTCCATCCTATAGCATCTCATGCCTAATAGCATGGTTGTATCTTCTCGGTGCAACTAAACCACTATATCCAATCAAGAACAGTCAACCCCGGGCAGGGCCTGCATAACTATAATGGTGGAAGACCGCAAGATTTAATATTTTATAGAAAAATTTGATTTAGATCTCATTCTTAATTTATCATAACGATTATGACTAACCTAGTGGCATAGGCTAGCTTGAATTATTAGCAACCTAATTTAAAATTTAATTGACCAAATTGGTCAGGTAAGTGAGATCGATAGGAGGGATATGTCATTAACTCACTATAGACTCAATCTATATGAGTAGCTTCCAATTAATGACCATCGGTTAAAACTGCCAGACTTATCTTAAACACTAATTAGTTAATTTAGAATTGATCAAGTTAACCTATAATTCAGGCTTGAACTGCTGAGCCAAATTAGGTTTTTAGTTGATCGATAAAATATGGCTGTTAATCGATCTAACCAAACTTACAACTATTTGGGCTGGTCTAGAGCACTCTGATCCCATCCTAACCAACACTTGATTCAGTTTGATCAACTACTCATACTAGACCTAATTAAGCTATCCACATGCTGAACCCATGTTTTATGAAATTGTCATAGATCTTCAATTCATAATTTTTAGATCTGATCATTTCATATCTTAATTCTTAATTAAGTATATCATGACATGGGTTTATGTTTAGATGTCAAAACTATTTTAAATCTAAACATTATTCGAAGCATATGTGCATACCATAAAATTCTAGTTTAGATATGGAAACAATTTTGATAATCTAAACAATTTTACATGCATCATAAGGTAGATCCTAGGATTTTTGTATCAAGAGTTTAGCAAAAAGTAAGTTCATCTTTTCGCTTTTCTTTTTCATGAGAACCATCACAAGTGGCACCCCTACGTGCCATAAGAGCATCCCATCGAATGGAAAGAAAGGATCTTTAAATCCTTCTTTCTCTTATGATTGGACAGCCATGGTGACTACCCTATTCCAAGTACTATACTACTAAGATAAGAAATTAGATCTAACTTTAAACATGCTAATCATATCAAAAAGTTGAAACTAAGATCTAATCTAATTTTAAATACATGTAAAAATCAGATCTAATTCTATTTTATTAGATCTAAACACAACTTAGATCTAATCTAATTTAGATCTAATCTTAATCTACGTGCATAATCTAAAGAACCTGGCTCTGATACTAGTTGAAGAAAAAATTGCACGTCCGAATGATAAAAATAAGGATGCAGCGGATTTCAAAACATTTCGATCCAATGTGTGATTTAATCAAGATCTAATCTTGATCATGACCTGATTGATTATGCATATAAGATCAATAAAAATAGATTTAAACACATTTAGATCAAAGATGATCACATCACCTTATGTGGGTAGAGAATCTTCGCAGTCAAATGATCCATGGATTCTAGACGTTTGTTGTTGAGCCGCACATGCGCCCGACCTCTACAGGTATCAACTCGGGCTTAAACTAGAATACTTTCTCCTACTTTTCTACTCCTAGATGAATCAGCAAGCTCCTTGATCAAATTTAGATATAATATTCAGTAGGACTCCGATTGAGACTGAATCGCAGCCTTCTCGCCTTTTCCACGTAGATCGAATGGATTTCAACATTTGACAACTCCAGAAGAGATGTCCAACACCTTTGGATGTGGGAGAGGGTGATAGATCTGATAGAGGAGAGGGAGATGGCATGGAGAGGATAAGAGGAGGCATGGAGAATTTTTGTCACATAAAATTCTGCACTTGGCAACCAACAAGGACCCTTTTTTATAAGCATTTGATTAGATTAGATGCCTTAAAGCAGAACGACTCTCTTTAGTCTATCCCATCCCAATTTTTTTTTCTCTTTTGTCGCACAAAATCATTGAGAAAACATCAGGAGGCATGGTGATAAGATCAGGTTGTTTGTTGATCAAAACAAACTCCCTATTCGAATTTGAATGCTTCAAATTCGAATCTGAATGAGATCTTGTCTCTTATCCTCTCCCTCTCTCTCCCTTATCTGAATTTGGGTGCCACACATGGTTCAAATCCATGTGGGCTTGAGCCCAATCAATGGTGAGAACAATTGGATGGCACCAACATTTGGCGCCCCCTCAAACCTAATCAGATTAGGTGGTTTAAGAACTTGGGTTCACCAATATTTGGAACCCAATTAGAGCTTGCTTTAATTCGGTTGAATTCTATCTAATAGGAAACCAAATCAGGTTGGAGCAAGTGGGTTTAACCATGTGCTAGCATAGCTTCCTTAAACCCAAAGCTAGGACTCAATCAATCCTAATCCAATTGGACTACACCTAGCCCAATTGTGCAATCCTAGGCTAAAACCTTTATTTGTGTGACCTCATAGGTCCAATTTTGTCTGATAGTGAGATAAGTTGTGATCTCTATCAACAATATCATCGAAACTCTTTTTGATGGATCAAAACTCTTTTTAATTTAGTTAATTAGAATTATTGATCATCGAAATAATTCTAATTGATCTCATAATCCATCAGTGACACCTAGTAGTACTGATAATTATAATAAATACATTGATAAAAGTATTAATTTATAAATTAATTTATTTTTATTTTTAAAAATTAATATTTTTATTTTTTATAGAAAAAATATTCACCAATGAAAATAGCTTAATTTTCTGATTAAAATGAAGAAAATTTGGAATGAATCGAACATAAATTGGATCCAGAATGGAGGTTTAAAGAAAAAAAATATAAATAAATAAAAAAAGAAAGAGAAAAATAGGTCGGGCCAGCCCAGCCAGCTTGGTCCATTCAGTTGAGCATAGCCTAGTGCTTGTAGCCCACACCAGCCCGTAGCTCGCACGTGCCCACCCGCCAGTCAGCCTAGACCAACATAAGCCGGTAGCCCATAGCCCAACTAGCCCAGCCCCCCTCAGCACCTAACGTCACCCTAACATCAGGTTTCATGTGGTCCACGATGGACCGAAACCTAGCATAGCTCAACGTGGACTATTAACAGGTCCACTGCAAGAATACATGGCTCACGGGGCATTTTAGTAACTTTAGATGGCATGGCGAGCTTAGATTGGGTGCAGTCTTCAGTAAAGCCAGTCCACGATGGTCCATAAGCATAGTTAAGATGTGATCAGATGGTCCAGAGTCCTTATGTGCGATCCAATGGTCTGAAAGGGCTCCTGACTTGATTCAAAGACTACAGAGCTTTTCTACACCATCCAATGGTTGTGCTCTCTTCCAGTCAAAATCCAACGATCCAAGGGTGGTTTCCGATTTGATCAGGAGTCTAGACTTCATCTAAGCACGATCCAGTGGCCCAAATTCTTCCAATCACATGATCTGACAGCCAAAATCAAATCCAAATCGATATGAGCTATTGATAATGGAATTTTGGTTGAATTTGAACCATTTAATCTCCATCCGACGGCCTATAGGACCCAGGGGTTTGTATTAATAGCAGGGAGCTCCGTTTGACTCATTTCAAGAGTCCTAGATCTATTTTTATAGGGATTCTTCATGCCAGCTCTCTCTCCACTCTAAGAAAAGGGCACCAAACAAATGTTTCAAGGTATCTTCCATTAAAGAGAGGAAAAGGTATAAGGTAGGAGCCATGCTTGGGTTGAAGGCTATGTTAAGGCAATAGGTGCTAAGAAGAAGAGCTCTCCTATGCCATCTTCATGCTAATATCAATCTGAGATGAAGATTAGATCCAAAAAAGAAGAAAAAGAAGATGCGAGCATGCTTTGAAGAGTGCAAAGGAAGAAGAGTCTACCAACCATCTTTTTGATGAGGCGACGTAGATCCACTTCAACCCTTTGTTATAGCATTCTTTATTTATTTTTTATTTTTTAAATTTTATATATTTAATTTTAAATTTTAATTTTAATATAAAATATATTTTTATGCTATTTAAATTTTTATTATTTATTTTTATTATAAATTTATTTTATTTCAAGTAGATGCTAAGATCTAAATAGTAGATCTTAGTACCAAGTTTATTCTTCTATATTATTTAATTTTTATTTTTTATTTATAATTTTATTTTTTAATTTTAATTTTTTTAAATCTTTTTTCTTTTATAAAATTAAAAATTTTAAATCTAAAGCACTATCTTCTCTATGGATTCGACCTGACTCATTACTTTCTATGTATTTTTAATTATTTAAGATATTAGAATTAAACTAATAAATACGGTATCTTAACGACAACATCATGCTCTATCAAAAAAATTAAAAAAAATAAAATTATAATAAAATCATAATTTTTTTTAAAAATAAAAAATAAAAAAAATAAAAAATTTCAAAAAAATTTAATTTTTTTTAAAAAATAAAATAATAATAATAAATAATTAAAAAATTAAAAAAATATAAAATAATATAATAAATTAAAAAATAAATATATATAAAATAATAAAATAATAATAATAATTTTTTTTAGACCATATGTTAGGGTTGCACTAGTATATGCATGGTAGGAGATCATTTTTTTTGACCTACTTGAATCCAATCATGAAATTGAATAGCTGATCTATATAAAATCAGATAATCAAATGGCTATAAATTCTAAAGAACTGCCTAGGCAGATGAAAAAATATTTTATTCCTTCCATCTATAACCCATCGACTTATATCAACTTACCTGATATCCCTGTAAGTTATTATAAGATCAAGTTGACCACAATCTAGATGCTCCCATCTTTTTATGAGAATACCAATGAAGATCCTTATAAGCATCTAGATGAGTTTTTGTAAATATGCTCTATAGTAAAAGTTCAAAATTTTACTAATAATGCTCTTAGACTGATCTTGTTTTTCTTTTCATTAAAGGACAAAGCTAAGTACTGACTTGACATAATAGAAAAATCAATCTAAATTTGGGTTAAATTATAATTTAATTTTTTTTAAAAAATTATCCCATGGGTCGAACCATCACCATGAGGTGAGCCATCATTGGATTTACTCAGCTTCTAGAAGAACAAATTCATGAGTCATGGAACAAACTTAAGAAATTTATTGGAAAATGTCCATATCATGGTCTATTTAAGTGGCAAATTATTTAAACTTTTTATGAGAATTTAGCAATCAGTATAGATAGATGGTAGATGCATCTTATGGAGGTACATTTATGAGTAAGAGTGAGGATGAAGCCTATGCCTTATTTGAAATATTAAGTCAAAACTTAATCAACCATGCTTCACTTTCTTCCTATGAAAGATCAATTCCTCATCAAAAGTGGGAAGAAATTTATAAGTTTAAATATCCAGAATCTAGTCTAAGGCTAACTCGAATTTGATAGCTAAAAAATTAGATAAAATCGGCCTTCTTGCCTAGAAATTAGATCAATTTTTAATCCTAGGTTAACAATCTTCTACACAATACACACCATCTTTTAATTATCAAAAAATTTATTCTATCTGTGTTAACCCAATCCATCATATGAGTGAATGTCCCACAACTGCACAGTTTTCATCTTTCATCTAAGAACAAGTTCAAGCTACACAAGACTAATCCAATCCGATTAGTGATCCATTCTTAAACTGATATAATCCAGATTGGAGGAACCACTATAATTTTTCTTGGAGATCTCAACAGACTCAAGCTTAGATCCAAATTCTATCGGTGTAAAATTATCAAAATAGATCCCAATACCAAAACTATTTGCCTATAATAGTTGTCAGCCTAGTCAGTCTACTCTGCCATCATATTACAATCAGCCATTATACTCATCTTCTCAATAGTCTAATCTAGCCGATGATAGATTTAACCAATTTTAATAATTAATTATGATCCAACAGCAATCAATAGCTAGGCTAGAAGCACAAATAGGATAGATCGCTGAGTCTACCATAAAAAGAGAATTAAGTCAATTGTCGAACCAACCAATAGCAAATTCTAAAAACAATCCATCCAATGTATATCAACCATCTGGACCTAATTATCAATCCAATGTCCCATCTAAGAATCCCTAATTTAAGAATATCAAAGCAATTTCTGAACTTAGAAGTAATAGGATTCTTATAAACCCATATCAAGACTATGGTGAGAAAGGCTAGTACTAATGCTAACCGAAAATATAAACTTTTAGAGGAAGAGGTTAGTACAAAAACTAACCACATAGAAGAACTTGAGCCTAGAACTGGTAACTGATGCTAGTTTTAATCTGAATGAGATAAATAAAGAAAAGAAGAGAAGAAAAGAAGAGAACAGATGATTTACCTAAGACCTATAAACTACAAAGTCTCATTCTCTTCAGTTCTAGAAGCTAGTTCTTCACACAAAATGCATGGGACACGCAATGAAGAGTCAATAAAATTATTTAAGCATATGCTCAAATTAATTTACCTCTAGAATTAAAGTCATCTTTAGTCACACCTAAATTTTAATGTTTAGAACTAAATGACATCCTTCTAGTATATATCAATTACATTAGACTTAACTCTTTAACTAAAAACTCAATTCATGAGCATTTTAGAATAACAAATAGGAGAAATTCTTGATAAACAAGAGTCTGAGATTGGGGTCACAAACTATCTTTCCAAAATTAGCAATGAATTTACCAATAAAGGGATCATAAGATATCTTCCAGAGATTGGCAATCCAAAATTATTGAAATTTGTCAATCCAATATTAGATACAGGATAGGTATGCTGCATTGTGTCGGTTGAAGATGGTAAACTTAGTACTTGTTAGAAGATAACTCAATATTTATTTTTTCTTGCATCTAATTTATCTTTTTAGTTTACTTTCCTTTTAGGCCTATGTTGAATAAGTTGGAGAAAGAGCCAAATCTTCAAGACCTATGTTGGACTAAAAATATATTGAGTCGGGTATATTCTTTTTTATTCTTTATTGCATCTTTTATTTTTCTTTCTCCATTAAAGAAAATATCAATTAAGTTAGGAGACAAATAATATTTTTTAAAAATTTTTTAAAAATTCTCGAAGAAGTTAGTATTTAGCATTTAGGCACCCGATCATATTTAAGAATTGAGTTAAACTAAATATTTTTATTAAAAAAAATTGATGCATAGATTAAAGAATTTATGAGATATTAAGAAATCAAGTATTAAGAAAATTCAATAAAGAGTTAAGTCTAGAACATAAATATTTTTTTTTAAGTATTTTTGATTTTTCTACCAGCATCAAAGAAGAGTCCATTTTTTATGGGCTTGTGTTGGGTAATTATACGTTTCTTCATAAAAATTAATTTTAAAATAAAATAATTTTTAAGTACTTTTTACTAAGTAATTGGACCTCTTTACCTAAGCAAATATTAAGTTTCGCATCAAAAGATGGGAAGGACAAAGAAGCTTGTTGTAAAGTTGGTCTTAACTCGTAGTCTGTTTGATTCGAGCTAGTAAGTCTGATTGATATTTTATACCTAGTATCCTAAAATCAACTGGTTTGGAAGTCGTTGGCCTAAAACTCTCTATATGGATCAAACAAAAAGCTTAAGGAGTTAAGACACTAAGTAGTAGAACAATGATTAAAAAAAAATTTCATTGAGTAATCGAATCTCGTTGCCTAAGTAAACAATGATATTCATATCAAAAAATAGATAATGTAAATAAAAAAATTTAATAAATGAAGGATGGAAGTAATAATACACTTGTCCATATGAAAGTTTAGATAATTTAGAGATAAAGGTAGGGATAATTTAGGAAAAGTTTAGAGAAGGTTGAATATTCTTTGCTTAATTTTCATATTGATAAATATTAATACTCTGATGACATACTTTACTTATGCTCTACTGAACATCAATGGTTCTTTTAAAAATTGCTACATAAAATTCGAAACACTAAGCCTAAAAGATATCTAAAACTAAATTCTTTCTTTACTCGAGGATGAGCAAAGCTTAAGTTAAGGGGTATGATAATTACCATAATACATAGATAAAAATATTAATTTATGAATTAATTTATTTTTTTAAAAAAAATTAATATTTTTATTTATCTTTTGTAGAAAAAATATTCACTAATGAAAAGAGCTTAATTTTTTAGTTAACATGAAAAAAATTTGGAGTGAATCAAGCATAAATTGGATCCAGAATAGAGGTTTAATATATATATATATAATAAAAAAAAAATTGGCTAGGCCAACCCAGTCTATTCGATCAAGCGTAGCCCAGCGCTTATAGCTCATGCTAGCCCATAGCTTGCATGTGCCCAACCACTAGCCAGCTCGGACCAATGCAAGCTTGTAGCCCGCAGCCCAACTGGCCTAGCACCCCTTAGCACCTGATGTAAGGTTTCATGTGGTCCAAGGTGGACTAGCACCCAACGCGGCTTAGTATGGACCCTTAATAGCTCCACCACAAGAATACATAGCTTGTGAGGCATTTTAGTAACTTTGGGTGGCATGGCAAGCTCGAATTAGGCATGGTCTTCAGTAAGGCTAGTCCATGATGGTCCACAGGCATAGTTAAGGCATGATTGGACGGTCCAGAGTTTTTTGTGTGCAATCCAACAATTTCAAAGAGCTCTCGACTTGATTCAAAGACCACAAAGCTTCTTTGCACCATTCGACGGCTGTGCTCTCTTTTGGTCAAAATCCAATGATCTAGGGGTGGTTTTCGATTTGATCAGAAGTCTAGACTTCATTTGAGCACAATCCAATGGCCCAAATTCTTCCAATCACACGGTCTATCTACCAGAATCAAATTTGAATTGATCTGAGCTCTTAACAATGGGATTTTGGGTGAATTTAAGACATTCGATCTCCATTCGACGGCCTATAGGACCCAAGGGTTTGTATTAACAGCAGGGAGCACTATTTGACTCGTTTCAAGAGTCCTAAATCAATTTTTACCTAAATTCTTCATGCTAGCTCTCTCTCCACTCTATGAAAAAGGCACCAAGCAAAGGTTTCAAGGTATCTTTGATTAAAGAAAAGAAAAGGTACAAGGTGGGAGCCATGCTTGCGTTGAAGGCTATTTTAAGGTAGCATGTGCTGAGAAAAAGAGCCGTCTTCTATTCTATCTTCATGCCAACACTAATCTAAGATCAAGATCAAATCCAAAGAGAAAAAAGAAGGAGATGCGAGCATGCTCTAAAGAGTACGAAGGAAGAGGAATCCACCAACCATCTTCCCAACAAGACTACATAGATACACTTCAACCCTTTGTTACAGTGTTGTTTATTTATTTTCTATTTTTTAATTTTATATATTTAAATTCTAAATTTTAATTTTAATATAAAATTTATTTTTATGCTATTTAAATTTTTATTATTTATTTTTATTATAAATTTATTTTATTACAAGTAGATGCTAAGATCTAAATAGTAGATCTTAGTGCCAAGTTTATTTTTTTATACTATTTAATTTCTACTTTTTATTTATAATTCTACTTTCTGACTTTAATTTCTTTCTCAAATTTTTTTTTTTCATTTATAAAATTAAAGATTTCAAATCTAAAGCACTACCTTCTCTATGGATTTAATCTAACTTATTATTTTTTATATATTTTTAATTATTTAAAAAATTAAAATTAAACTGATAAATATGATGTCTTAGCGATAATATTTCACTCTATCAAGTTTATAGTGGTAGTCTAGTAGAACTGAAGGATGAATCTCTAGGTACAGTTATCATGTGATTTGGTTCTTCTATCATAAGTCCCAATAGAACCAAGGTTAAGATTAACTCATCAAATCTCATGCCTGTCATTTTGTAGAATCAATCAATTCAAGTTCGATGTGAAATCCAATAGAAGCTCTTTTCTATCTTTCATACTGCCATGGCCATGGACTTTAAAACTCAATCTCATGATCTTCATAGGACTACTCTTTTCCTATCGAGGTTGATAGATTCCATCTTGGTGCAATCTAATCCCTATAATGAACATATTATAGCCAACATACACCTTAAATATGGCTAAGATATCGAGTTATAGTATAGTTAAACCATAGCATCCTCAAGGTGAACTGATGATGCACCTCAGGTCAGAGAACTAGATACACAACTTGACAAGAAGGTAGACTTTCTTATGACTACTCAAAATTGATCACACTCAGTATTCTTATCTTAACAAGTATCTGTACTTTCACTTTCATATCTCTACACCATAAATTCAAGACTCGTCTATTCAAAGAAAATAATCATATAATATTTTTTTTAAAATATTTTTATTTTATAATTTTTTAATTAAAGCAATCATGCTACAATCTTCGACAATGGCACCAAAAATTTGATGCTTATCATTACAACATAAATAAAAATTTAAACTTGATCCTACTATTAGTTAGAATAGTGGTAAGTCCGATGTCAATTTTTTCGAGGATTGTAGGCTATGTTATGCTCAATTTTAATTAAAAATAAAATTTAAAATTAATTTATAAAATAAAAATTTAAAAAAGTAAATTAAAAAAATAATTTAGATTTTAATAAACTAAAATAAAAGAAAGCAAATAATAATAAAGTAGGATTTAAAGAATCAGTTAAAGATATTCCAAAATTTTAAATCCATCTTTAGTAGAGTTGTGATAATTTTTTTTAATATAAAAATTTATATTTTAAAAATTTAGTTATGATTATAACCTATTTCCTTCGAGCATGAACCGTAACTCTCAATCATGATTCATCTCAATAGCATCATAAGCTATTCAATACTTAATTCTAAAAAAATTATAACATAACTTTTAATAATTCTTTCTAATATAAACTATTAAACCGAGCATGGATTGTATCTTCCGATCATAATCTATCTTCATAAATATAACCTATTTAGATATTAATTTGTAATAAGTATATTAATACAAGATCTCATGCAAGGTAGATAAAATTTAAAATGAAGCAGGAGAACATGTTATTCATTGCATAAAAGAAATTACAAAAGATAAAGAAAAGAAAAAATACAATCCATGCTAGAAGACTTTATCTATTTCTCCAGAATTCAGCCCTTTAGTCACGTATGGTTGAGGTTCCTCTAGCTTATGGCATCTTCAAAGCTCCTAAGTGAAGGATGGAAGAAGAAGAAAGGAGAAAAGAAGAAGAAAAAGAGAAGAGAGAAAGAAGAGAGAATGAGAGAGAGGAAGAAACGATTTTGTGGCATATAGTGGGGCTAATTCCCCACGGGGGAGGTTCTCTGTTAGGGCTGTATGTCATTAGGGGGTTTTTATAGAGGAAGAATAGAGGGTTTTCGAGTTTTTTCTGGAGTCAAATTTAAATATGAATCGAATTTTTCTTACTTAGCTACTTTCTGGCCATCGGATGATGTTCAATCGCCTCAAAAATCCATCAAAAACCATTGCCCAACTCAAGATCAGTGCCTGGATCACTTCCGGACTGTTAGATTTTCTATTAGATGGTTTTTTTTGGCCATTCGATCACACTTATAAATGCCTAAGAAATCCTAATCAAAATTGGCTTCCATCTCTACTGTCTAATCACGCTCCAGAGCTAATTTTGATCGTCGGATTGTTAGATCAAGGGGCGTTTGGCCATTGGATCATGCCAGGGAGCCTGGGATGCTTCGAATCAAAGCTAGAAATCGAGCCTATAGTCGAATGGTGGCCAGTTGCGATATCAGCCACATGATGGTGCAAATCAATCCCGCCCTACTATACGTAGTGTAAAGACTTTCACTGCCACATAACCGCCCTCTATGAGCCGCGTGGAAAATGACGTCGGTGCTATGTTGGGCTGCAATGAGTTGATCTTGTTTGGTTGGCGCGGCTTGCTAGGCTGGACCGGCTGGCTGGACCATTTAATTTATTTATTATATTTTTTAATTTAAAACTTTCAGCCTTTATATTTTTTCTATTTTAATTTTAATTTAAGTAAAATTTAATTCATTTAAATCCATTAAGCTCTTCATAGTAGTAAGCTTCTTTTCTACAAAATATAAATAAAAATATTAATTCTTAAAATAAATATTAATTTATATATTTTAATATTTTTATTTATAAATTTATGATAATTATCATGAAATCAGAAGGAAATGCCCTTGTGCGTTGCATGGGCCTGCCGCGACTGGCCCACACGCACCTATACACTCACGGCCAGCCCACACTCGTTAGCATGTGCTCGTGATGGGCCGTGGCCCTGCTAGGCCGTGTGCATCCGTCTGGGCTGTGTGCGCTCGCTTGGCCTAGACCAAGCTTGCCTGGTTTCTTTTTTTTATTTTATTTCTTTTTTTTTGGTATTTTGCTTTGGACTTCTTAGGTCTTGGGCTCCTCTTGTGGGTGGTTTAGACTCCACCATCCAATAGTTAAACAAAGGAAAAATACTTACATGTGGAACATTTCTTGCAATGCATGTCACAACTCTGCCAACAGAGTCCCCTTTCATTCGTATAGCATCAATGGCATCAATCATCTTCTGATCTTATTTTGGATTGGTACACCTAACCATGTTGCTCTCTATCTGGTCAAATTTCACCCACAGAACTTATCTAATATTGCACAAAGAAGTCATGTAATGTTTAAGAGAAAGCTTTGTGCACCGTGGGCCAATCACTATGGGTGGTGCGCATGGTTGCATACCGTCTACAGTGCACAAAGAATTTCTCAATTTTCCAATGTTAAAGGGGTCAAGAAACTACAAACCTGCTCCAAGGTCATGGTGTCATTATCAACCACCTCTTTTGAAAGTACAACTTTATGCACTTGAGAAACATATGCCAGAATCTAGAATCAACAAAAAGAAATTTTAAGAAAGGAAATTCTATGCAGTCTAGTATGAAAAGCATATAATATTTGTAACTCGAAATTAGTTGTTTTAGTGTAGGTGACGCACTAGTCCACGGTAGCGACAAACACATTTTATGCACAAAGCTAATAGCAATCCACGATACAAGATCTTTCTTTCTTTATTTTTTGTCCATATGAGAGAGTAGGTGAGAACAAAGATAACAGGGAAATGAAAACTGTACTTAAGTTGATTCCATTGGTAAGATACAAGCACATGTCAAGACTAGAATCAGAATAATTTCAAGCATGGATATTGAATCTAAACCCATTGTATGTTCCTAAGTTCTATGATCCTAGGATAAAGATGGTGCCACAGGGATATCGAAGGTGCAGCAGAGCACGTCAACTCTATCTGGAGGGCATGTACTTATTCCCCACAGGCATTTGAAGATTAATGTTTAACCAAGCATCCCTGGAGTGTCAGCGAGTACCAATCTTAAGTGCCTAATGCAAGAATATAATCTAGAGATGGATTTTAATGCTATATGTCCCTAGAAAGGTTGCTGAAGTTTAAATCAAAATGAAGCATTCCATAATAAAATTTGTTATTTAAACAGCATCCTTCATATACCACAAAAGAGTACTCAAGAAATTACTAATAGCGTACCTGAACTATCTCCTTTTTTTTATGGACTTCTCCTTTAGGGATTGGAACATACCTCAGCCTCTAGATCATATTCTATAGCAAAAGTGTCACCTCTACCTACTCTCTTCACTGCACCACTATTTGCTTCTATATAAATAACATCACCTATAGCAACATGCGGCTCATATCAGTCAATATGATAACAACCATGATCACTAAATATTATATATTTTGAATTTAAAAGAAAATCATGTGAGCTAAATTGGAATAGACTTTATGACATTTACATAAGCACCCTAGTTTTCTTGACCTCCGACGAGTATACTTTAGATCCAACCATGGGGCAGAAGGGTACCTAGAACTCAATTTGAACACAATCTTATTACAACAACAAATGGGATATGGAGCATGAAGACATTAAATGCCAATCATGTTGATAAAATCATAATCTTGAACAAAAATAATAATAATAATTATAAACCAAAATATGCATCCCCAAATTGTAGCATATAGAATAGAATGAAGATTATAACACACCATTAACTAATACAAATGCATTCAGCAGCATCTAAATGAACGAACCTGATCCAGAGAAATCAGAATTTTTCTTCAACTGGTATCAGAGCCAGATTCTTATAAAATTTTTTAGATCTGATTTAATCTGATTAATTAGTGATTTCAAATATCACATGAGATATGATTAGATCTGAAATAAAAAAAATAGAAAATTAAAATTAATTAATCTAAATCTAATATGTATGAGATACATAATTAGACTAGGTATAAAATTATTTTATGTGTAGTCTAGTATAATCATATTTTTTATTTGATTAAATATGATTTTTAGATCTATTTATTTTCTGTTTTTCTGATTTCAGATCTAATTATATCTCATATGATATCTGAAATCACTAATTAATCAGATTAAATCAGATCTAAAAAATTTTATAAGAACCTAGCTCTGATACCAGTTGAAGGAAAATCCTGATTACTCGGGGTTAGATTCGTTCAGATCTGATTGGATTGAGAGGAGTTTTCAAAAGTGGGCGCATATAGGATCTTTTTATAGACTCTGCTGTGCGATGCAGTGCTGCATCATCCCAACCAATCACCTTACTTCGTGCAATCAGATATAAATCTGATTGGTGGGATGACATCATCTGATTCAATCAGATGAGAGATCCATAGGTTCATTCTTAGATGGCGCCTAAAACTGATCAAAGTAGATACCCAAGGGCTACCTAAGTAAAAACCAAGAAGCAACCTAGAGTCCCATCCGTATGGGACTCCAACGTCCCTATCCATGGGCGCACGCCATCCTAGGCGTGCACCCCCTTCTTTCCAATTTTCAGAGAGGGGACAAGCCCCTATCTGCTCTCCAATAAGTGCTTGACACATGGGCAGATGTCCAAGGATCAAAGGTCAATGTTTGACCAAATCAAAGTACAAGAATTAGCAGATGATGGAAAATGGCAGATGTTGTCTCAAATTTATCTCATAAATTAAGATAACCCTTTTCTGACTTGGACAAGCTCCAGTTAGATCAGGTAAAGGTATCTAAGTGAGCACAAACTCATTTGGCTCAGTCGAGATAACTTTTATGATAAGAAAAAGGAGAATGTTAGGCTCAATCGTGTGCTAGCATGATTTTATTGAACCTAATTGAATCTTATTCAAATTAATTGAACTGGGTTAGAACAATTGATGATATCCAGATCCAAATTCTTGTTTGTGTGATCCAGTTAGATTCAGTTCTATATGATAATGGGATATGTCATAATCTTCATCATCGACATCATTGAAACTCCTTTCGATAGATCAGAACTCTTCTGATTCAGACAACTTGGAATGATCGATCATTTAAATCATTCTAATTGCTCCCAAAATCCATCAGTGACACCTAGCAGCATATGGTGGAAACCCATCAAAATTGAAAATGAACCTCTTGGTGCAGCTACTTGTATGATTAAGTTCTTCTATCTTGAGCTCCGATCAGATTAGGGTTAAGGTGAACTCGTCAAATCCTAATTTCTATCATATGATTTAATCATTCGATTCAAGTCCGATGTGAAAACCTTAATAGAAACTCTTTTTATTATTTCACTCTCTGCCATGGCCATGGGCTTATGGACTTGATTCTCATGATCATCATAGGGCTGCTCCTCATCCACCGAGGTAAATAGATTCCATCTTGGTGCAATCTAATTCCTACAATGAACATGCTATAGCCAACATATATCTCAGTGTTCCGAATGGCTAGGTAATAGGGACACGATGCTGTCGTTAAGACACCGTGTTTATCAATTTAAATCTGACTCTTTACTTTTTAAATTAACTAAAAATTATGAAGAAAGTGATGAGTCGAATCGAATCCATAGAGAGGCAATGATTTATTTCTAAAATCTTTGATTCTCTTTTTTTTTTTAAGAAAAGAAAGCAAGGATTTTTTTTAAAAAATTAAAGTTAAAAAATAGATCTATAAATAAAAATAGAATTTAAATTATAT